>CAKJVC010000196.1:0-421673 GCA_918026815.1 Chalara sp. BL73
AAAAGTACGACAGTAAGCTTAGTACAAATCTATTTACGTACAAAAAGCTATTTTCGTGGAAAATCAAGTCAAAAATACAATTACCGCGCGGAACGACTAGAGAGCTAGCTAGCTCGCTATTTCAACTAAAGCTCGGCCATGGCTATATTCGATCATATTTACAAGCTAGGTCATGTGACGTCTGACAAGTGCGTGTGTGCGGAACGAAGGAAACAGCTCAGCATTTGCTACTTAGCTGTAATGATCCTAAGCTAGTTCTAGCTAGATCAAAGCTCAAAAACGACCTTGGAGGAAACAGGCTTACAATGGCCTTATTACTGCATACAACAATCGGCATTGAAAGACGCTAGCGTTCCTCAAAGCGACTAGCGTCTGTACTAGACGGAACCACCTGAATAGGCTAGAGCGGGAACAGGAGCTAGAGGAGCTAGAGGCGCTAGGGGAGCTAGAGAGAGGAATAGACGTTCGCTACGATTTCATTTGTTTTGCTATTTGCTACAATTAGGGCTAGACCTTCAACATTCACTGGAATAGATTGACTACCACTATTGCTTGTACATAAACTAGATAGGAACGCTAGCGCCTAGGCGCTAGCCGTGCTATAGTCCTCGACTGATACAGCACGTTAAAAGGAATAATAATAATAATAATAATGTTTGTCGATTTGTAACAGTTTATAAACGTATATTTACAAAACTTTTACAAACTGCGTTTTTCGGTTCGAAACTATAACTAAAAACAAGTTGTAATTTTTGTAAAAAATCTGTAAAAAAAGTTTTGCTAAGTTTTTTGTATTTATAAAGTTTACAGCTTTAAAAATAGCTTTTTTTAGTCGGTCGGTAATTACTAAAATATTTTTACAGTTTATATTTTTAAAAAACTAAATAACGAAATTTATAAAAATTTTACGCTATTGCTGTTTCGAAATAAACAAAAACTTTAAAAATTTTATTTACAGTTTTTTAAGTTTTGTTTGCTTTACAAAAATCGCAATTACAAACGAATTTTTATACGTGCTTCGATATTTTCGGCTAAAAAACTGTTTAATTATTAACGCTATAGTACTATTTTTTTAAGTAACTGTATAGTATAAAATCGTAAATTAATTGTATTAATTAAATTCGTAGTTTTTTATTAAAAACTTAATAACAGTTTTAAAACAGCAAAACTTTTAAAAAAATTTCGAACATTTTATAAAAAAACTTTAACTTTAAAAGCTGTAAACAGTTTACGAGTTTATTTTTGTACTGTTTTTAGTATTTACACGTATTGCAAATTTGTAAATACTACTGCTTTTATAACTTTTGTAAATTGCTAAATAGTTTATATAGCAAACTTGTTTGTTGCTTTGCAACGTTGCTTTTTATTAAGTTTTGTTATTGTTAACTTCGCAAATATTTTGCTAACTTTTTTTTGCATTATTAATAACTTTAACAACTGTACTATTCGATAGTGTAATTTGTTGTTTGTAGTATCGACCGGCAAATTTTGTTTTCGGCGAAATAAAGCGTTTATATACTCGTTGTTTTTTTTGTTAGTAAACAATTACGAAGTTGTAACGCGAAAAAACCAATAATTAGCGTATTTGTCGTTTTGTTAATTTACGGATTGTTATAAAGTATTTTAAGTTTTTGTAGTTCGTATAAATTTAAAAACGCTTTATACTTCGTAGTTAAAAGTTTTATTTTTAAAAACAATTAATAATTGTTAATATTTTTGTTGTAAATTTTGTAATTGTATTTAACAAAAAAAACTTTTTTAAAAAAATAAATATAAAACTGTAGCAAACTTTTTTGTCGACTTAAAACAAAGTTTTTTAGTGTTTTATATTAACGTATTCGTTTTATAATCGTTTTTTTATAGTCGAACTAAACTAAAACAAAAATAAAAACAAACAATTTTTTAGCTTTTTAAAAACAGCGTTTACTATATTGTTTTATTAAAAACTGTATTTTGTTTTATAAAAGCCGTTAACAAAACTGTAATTTTTTTTTTTTTTAATAAAACATTTGTAAAAGTTCGTAAACCCGAAAAAGCTTTTTACAGCTTTTACGGACTTAAACGCTTTTATTTAATAATAGTTTTTATTTTTTCGAAATTTATTCGTAATTTTATTTTCGTTTTAATAATAAATTTTAAATATTTCGTTAATTGTACTTTAAATTTATACTTATCGATATTTAGTTAAAAGTTTGCTTTTTAAAATTTTTGCAATACTTTACAAACTTTCCGACAATAGTTTTTAATATTTTTTAACGTGTAAATAAACACGTCGTTAATATACGCCGAACAAAATTCGTTTAAATATTTTCGCAACGTTTAATTAATATATTTTTAAAACGTGTTTAAAACGTTCGTTAAATTAAAAAGCGTTACTATTTATTCGTACAATTTATAACGTGTTTAAAAAGCAGTTTTTATTCGTTTTTTCGACGATTCTGATTTTGTAAAACGCAGTTTTTACGTTTAGTTTAATAAACTAACAAGTTTAAAACAAATTTTGCAGTATTTTGTAAATTAACAAAAAAAATAACAGTTTTTATAAGTAATTTTATTTAAGCTTTAGTAGTCGATACAAAACCGTAATTTACTTTTAAGCTTTTTAACAAACAAAACAAAAACTGCTATAAAAAAATTGCTTATTTAAATAAATTTTTTATTGAAAAGTTTTATAAAAGTTTTCCGGAAAACTAGTAACTTTTTTTTCGATATACTATACAAAAAACTTTAAAAAAAAGTTTAAAATTAACTGTTTACTTTTTTAAGTCAATATTATAATCGATTTTTTTTTTCGGAAACAAAAGTAGTTTTTAGCTTTTTTCAAGTCAAATAAAAAAGTAAACTGTGTATATTAAGTTGAAAACTTTTTTTTTAAATTTGTCGAACATTGTTTTGCTAAAACTTTTTTAATATTTTTTAAGCTAACTGTAAATACGTACAATTTAAACTGTCAGCGAACTTTTTTAACTAAAGCGTAAAAAGTTACAGCGAATACTTTTGCGTATCGAGTTTTCAAGTATATTATAGTAGTTTTTTACGGATCGTTATATTTGTAAAGTTTACTTGTAATAATTTTTGTTTTGCATTTTACTAAGCATTTTGTTTTTTAAACTATAACAGTTTAAAAATTATATTGTAGCTTGAAAGTTTAAATACTATATACAAATAAGTTTTATTTTTTGTATAGCTATTTATATTTATTTTTACAACAGCTATTTTTGTAATAGTTTCGTTGCTAAAACTGTTAAAGCTTTTTAAAAAACAAAAAAAATGCTAATACGCAACAAGTTGTATTTACAAACAAACTGTAAATCGATTATTTCGTATAAAAAGCACTTAGTATTTATTAAAGTATTAGTAACCGACTTTTAATTAATAAATATAAATACAACAAAAATAAACTATTTATAAAAAAAAAAAAATTTTATTTATTTTTTTACAATTTTTTTAAACTTTTAACAACGATTTGTGTTAAAAACTTTTTTTTTTAAGTTACTTTTTTGTTATTACTGTTTGTAACGTTTAAAAAAAATTTTAAAGTTTTTTTTGCGCGCTTTTTTTTTTTTTAGTTTTACAGCTGTAATTTTCGCTTTTTGCTTTATTGTTAATTTATTACAGTTTGTCGATTTCGGTTTATAAGCTAGTAGCAAGTAGTAAATTGTAACAAAATGCTTTTTTTTGCTGCAGTACAAATATAAGTTTTTTATTTTTTTTTTTTGTTTTTTTTTATTAAAAACTTATTCAGCTTTTTTTTGCGTTTACGTTTTTACAAAAACTACCGATATCGATTGCTAGTTTATTGCGTTTTGCGAGCTGTTTATAGAAACTAGTAACTTTTAACAAGTTTCGTTTTTTTTTTTTTTTTTTTTTTTTTAATTTTTTGTAAAACTGTAAACTTATTGTTAACAGTTTGTAATTGTTTACAATACTTTTTGTATATAAGCTTTTTTTTTATATTTACTATACAAGTAAGCATTTGCATTAAAAAAGCAAAATTTAAATAGTTTTTTTTAGTTTTATTATTTTATTTTTATATTTGTGTTTTTAGTATTAGCTAGTCGAATTTTGCTAAAAATTTACAAAATAGTTTAAAGTTTTGTCGAATATTGTTTAGTTTATTAAAAACTTTTTTTTGCTAGCAAAAGTTTTTAAACGTTATTGCTATTTGTTTTAGTAAATTACAAACTGTAAACTAGTTTGTTTTTAAGTAAATGTTTATTTACAAATAAACGCGACTAGCTGTAGTATTTACTAAACGGCTAAATACGTATTAAACTTGCTTTGTTTTGTTTTTAATACAAGCTTTATTTATTTACAATTTAGTTTGTAGCAATTTTTCGAACTGAAAGTACAGCGCTACATTTTCTTTTTTGCATAGTTCCGAATTCGTAAATCGAAGTTTTAGCTTTTTTAGCTTGTTAGCCGGTAAAAAAAAAACAAGTTTAAGCGTAAAGCTTAAAATTAAGTTTAACAGTGTTTTTTTTAACGTGTTTATTCGATTAGCAGATTTAGTTAACGCAGCGATTGTTTGTTTTTGCAGTTAGTTAATTATATTCTGCTAATTGTTTAGTATGTTTTACAATTATACAAAAAAATTCGAATTATTTATTTTTATTGTTTTACTTTACGAGCGTAGTTCGTATATGTTAAGCTTTACTGTAGCTTGACAGTTTGTAACACTTTTTTTAAATAGTCAATAAACTACTACTACTGTTTTAAGCTTCGTTGTATTCGTAATTCGTAAGCAGCTAATTTGCTACTTTTTTAAATATGTAATACTTTTTTGCAAGCAGTTAATTTGCTGCTGCTGTTTAAAAAAACGCTATAGCGCGTAGTTCGCTACATAAAATTAAAATGTTAATTTTAATGTAACAAGCTAATAGTAACTTATTCAATTGACTATTACTGCTATATTACATAAAAAATCAATATAAAAAAAAAAAAGAAAAATCCAGGAGATTACAGGTTTTATAACTAGGCTTGTAACGGGTCCGCTAGTACGTAACGGGTCGGTGGCTTTACGGAGAGTTCACGGTAGCCACGCGCTATTACGTGGTTGCAACAAAAGCTGGCTCGTGCCGCAGGCACGTGCAGCCGAGTTATTTTTACGGGTTCAACCCGTCACATAGATTAATGTAAAAACAAGCTTCCGGAAACGTAACTATATGTTTTTTTGTATTAATAGTTTTAGTTGCTATATTCGGGCTTAGCATTTTTGTTTTCGGGCTGCCGGCGAAAACTTTAACTGTTTATACTAAAAGTGCTCGGCTTTTATAAAAAGTGTTTTACACTTCGTGACTTATACAAAACATCAGCATAAATTGAGTTTTTGATATTGTTGTTAATAGATTACATAAGTTGCAAGTGTTTCTAGTTTTAAACATTTTAAAAACATAACAGCCGAGCAGCTACGATAACTTTGTTTTTTAAGAGTTTGTTGATCGGATTTCCAGAGCTACACGCGTTGTAAAAAAACTAAGTTAAGTTAATAGATTAAGTATTTTTTACAATTGCTTCTTTTTTACGCTTTATTTTCTTTAGTTATTCACTACAGCCTAGTGTAAAGCCTTTTAAATTTCGGAGAAATAACAAAGCTAAGCAATATAAGATAAATATACTAATATTGCTATATTTATTAATTTAAAGCTATTGCGAATATGTTCATAACTTCTTAAGAAATCTTTCAAAGTTAAGCATATAACATTTAAGTTAGTGCTTTAGCGGTTTACGTAAGTATATACTTTTCGAAACTATTATTTCTTCACGGCGTTTTGTTATCTTTTTTAGTAACAACAAAGTTTGCTAGCGTTCTAATTTCATGTTTTTAGAGTTTGTTAGTCGCAATTTTAAAATAGCGGTAGAAAAAACTTACGAACTTTTTTTTTTTTAGCGGCCAGTTTAGCTTTTTTCTCGAGTTATATTTACAATATTTGCTTTCTTTTTTAATAACTAAAAACACATTTGCTTTATATAAGCAGTACAAATTATTTGCTTTGTTAATAAAAAAAAAAAATTTTCGTCGAAAATTTTTTGGAGTATTTTTTTATATTTTTATATTTTGCAATTGCGGAAACATGTTTGCTTAAAAAATTAAATTTTCGCAAACTGAGTACTTAATTAATTTGAATAAGCACGTATAAAGTTGAACAATCTTAAGTAGTTATATTTAATGCACACAAAATTGGACCTAGCCGAAAACGAAATAGCTAACTACATCGAATTACTATTTTTAGAAAAATTATTTCTGGAGAAGTTATTTCTGAAAAAGCTATTTCTGGAAAGGTTTTTTTTGGAGGGCTATTTTCTGGAGTTGTCCATTTTTGAAACTTAATCATTTTTATAACAACGGCAGAAGAGTGACCTATCTTTACTGACATCTGAACTAGAGCTCACCACGTATAGCTATTAGCCAAATCGGCTTCCTAGGTTAACGTCCGTCCTTACGTGGCGGAAAACCCTTCGTGCCGGAAAAAATAACTCGTACTTTGACTTCAAACAAACCAAAAAATCCACATATTAAGATATCTCGCAAAATTTAATATAAGGCGTATTCTCTAGCTATTTAAGCACTCTAGATGCCTCCGAATTAAAAATCACCCTGTGGTTGTTGTTCTCGCGCGTGATTTGTTAAAGGACTCTATTAATAGTAAAAGAGAGTTCTGTTAATATACTTCCACTATTAAACTCTTATTGCCTACAAAACGCGTCAAAAGATACTATTTAAGTATGTAAACCTTAGACTAACACTATTAATTGTCTTAAGCTTTGTAGCTATTTGTAACAGCCAGGGCCGGTTAGGGACGGATATCATAACAGCTACAGCAGCCACCAGCATACCGCTACAGCAGCCACAAGCATGCAGCTACAGCAGCCACAGGCATACAACTACAGCAGCTACAGGCTGACAGCTACAGCACAGTTGAAAGGATATAAGGAACAGCCAAAGCTTTCAGGAGGAAAGCAAGCTTGAGTTTATCTGCTAGACGGACAAGCATACTTTTGATATCAATACATCACTATTTCTATTGCAGTCACGTGTCTTACCTGTTATATTGCAATCCCTCCTGTTGCCCTCTAATTGTTACACTATTGCGGTGTCCAGACCTTTATAAAACCAATGCCCTGATCTGCACTTCGGATTACAGCACGTGACAATTTTAGTGGAGGGCGCTTTGTGACCAATGGAAGAGTCACGTGATTTAGTGCTTGCCGACATGATATAGTTGTCTCGGCATTTTTAACCTGAGCCTCTCCTGAGCTGGCCTGATTCTCGCTGAGCCTGGTATGGCGCCTGACAGCAAAAAAGTTGCCCTTAATTGTAAGTCTACACGGCGCCTACTGCAAGGCATCGGAAATAGCATTTTTCTTGAGTTTGTTTCATTTACACAGCCCCAGCCACTTTCAAAGATTCCACTTGGCAAAGCGGCTTCAAGATGCCATTGACAAACCACTAAGACGGCACTGACTCTCTTACGGAGGTAGAGCGAAAACCGACATAGCCTTATCGTCTTTATTAGGCCTGGGCATGCCACATTTATCTGATGGCACATATCATGCCAATGATAGCTTTGCACCCTCGGTTAGGTTCTGCAACAAGGGGACTACGTGGCTCTCCTCAGCTCCCCCCAGCTGGGACACTTCAATATATGCCAGAGGCAGAATGAATAACCAAGGCTGACTAGCAGGCGCACAAGGCGGTGGGCAAGCCTTGCACTTTTCCCCTATAATCTCGAGGTATAAGCTGTCGACATTCTCCGCATTATAATATCCATATGACAGCCGCAAAGCAGTCCTTCAATACACTGCTCAACTCTCTATCATCTCTCCCAGATATCTTCACTGCACAAAATACTACAATAGCTCGGCTTCCTAGGACTCATCTAGGTAACTTACACTTCACCTTTAGAATTCACAGCTTCTTTTAGCTAATCTAATACCTTAGCCATCAATTCAATAATGAGTTGGTTCGGTAGCAACGCCGCCGGCAAAGAAGTCCAAGTCAACCAAGCTGTAGTCCAGAACGTGGATAACCGCAAAGAATGCAGGAAGTGCCGCCAGCCTGACAACAGTTGCGATGGAAACTGTGGAGATGCACAGTTCTGGAAAGGAGTCGCTGTCGGCTCTGTAGGAGTTGCTGGGATTGGTAGCACCACCTATGTTGGTGCTTCATGGCTGGGTGGCAAAAAGGAGGTGGAAAAACCGAAGAAGTCGGGGTGGTTTAGTTAGATTCAATTAGCGAAGACCGGGACTGCAACCGCAAATCCTTTCTGGCTCTTTAAGAACGACGAGGCATAGTTGTTGTTTAATCCCAAAACGAGTGCTCCCAAGCTCACATGATCCCTTACCGCTTTTGCTCAAGACAATGTTCTTCTCTCTTTTATCGGCCTAATTGATTCATAGCGCGTCTATCCATACGACCCGCTCCCGGTTCTCGAGCCAGATGTACGTAGCGCCAGGTTGAGGTTTGTCGTCTCGATTCGTCGCATATAACAAATGCAAACAAGCAAACATGCAGCTGCCAGTACAAACAGACATTTGCCAAGTGCTGATATGTCAAGTGCTGAGAGATACCAGATGCAAGCATCTACCTAAACCCTTCCCTAATAGTCCACTTGCTAGACTAATTAGTACATCGATTTTGTAAAGATCTGGACACTATAACGGCCACGACGATCGTAACGATTAATAGCGTCATTTTAAGGTATAAAAGCTTAAATGTAGTATGTTAATTGGGTTTATAGGCAATAGGAGTGTAATAGTAGAAATATATAGAAGGAATTCTCCTCTGCCCTTAATCGACAGGTCCTATAGATTAGCTACAGCAATAACACCTATTAGGTTATTTTCAATTTAGAAAGTTTAAGGGCATTTAAAAATGACTAAAAGGTATACTCTCTATCAAAATTTTAAGAGATTTCCTAATATGTGGAATTTTTAGCTTGCTCAAACATAAAGTACCTGTCGATTTTTCCGGCACGGAGGGTTTTCCGCCACGCAGGGACAAACAGTATCAACTTTGAATAAGGAACCGGGAGGCACACTCAATACCTGCAATACTTCAGAGACTAGCGCATACAGAGGCCAGGACTTTCTAAAGCCTCCGTCTACGATATGGCAAACATTTTAGCACTCGCTTATTACAGACAGAGGTCAAAAGTATCAACTTACCAATGTGCGCGTTGATCAATTTAGAGAATCTGCAGGAGGATGACTTTCTTTTCATTTTTTGAATAAAGCACCATGATTTCACTTAACTATGTAAAAAGGAATTTTTCTTGCAGCAATTGGCATTACTAGTCTTGTTATATGCAGCGATTCAAGCAAACGAAGCACCGAAGTTAGTTGTTTCGCTATTCAACATCAACTCTTTTACTTACATTAAAGTTCGGCCCGTAACAATCATGACGTAAATACGCCAGTGTTTCTACTTAGTAGTAAAAATAAATAAATTTACTTTTAAGAATTGTTAACTGAGCTTTAAACAAAAATTAAACTAATAAAAAAACTTAGTTTTTAAAGTATTTTTTTCGAATAAAGTAAAAAGTGCTACAGTAAAAAAACACGAGCAAAAGTAAACTTATTTATTTATACTACCGCCGTTTTCAGCTACAAGCGAATTGGCTATAAATTTGTCGACTATAAAGCATGTCGTTATAAACTTGTAATTTAAAAACATATTGTTTGTAGAGTTGCCGTTTAAACATGTTATTTGTAAACATGTTTCTAAAATGTAAATATACTAAACAAAGCACACGCTAAAAAAAGTGCTAAAAACTTAAAAATTATATATACGTAATCGCATAATTAAAGTAATGTTACTTTTAAAGCGCCGCAGAGGCTAGACCCTCAACATTCACTGGAATAGATTGACTACCACCATTGCTTGTACATAAACTAGATAGGAACGCTAGCGCCTAGGCGCTAGCCGTGCTACATAGTCCTCGACTGATACAGCACGTTAAAAGGAATAATAATAATAATAATAATACTAGCTTTGCTTTAGAACGTCGTTTGGCCTGATATAGTCGGCAATCTTTCCGTTTGTCGATCTTTTGTATAGGCCATAGCTTTGTAAATTGATCGCGGATCCTCTTTTTCCAGAAATTGATTCCAATGTTTGCGTTTTGCACGTTTAATAGCCAAAAAATAGCTATTCCGAGCTACTAGATATTCCTGTTTCCGACTAGCATTACGTGCTAGCTGTCGTTTGCACTGTAGCATCGTTTGTCGTAATTCCCGTAGTTCGTCATTCTACCAAGGTTTGGCTTTAGCGCTAGTTTTTTGTATTGGAATCGCTATTTTTGCTGCTGTAGTAATAGCTGTAGTAAACGATTCCGCAGCTTGATCTAAAAAATCAGTAACTAGCATATCCGAATAGCTAGTACTAGCGTGTTGCAAAATTTGTTCGATTTTCAAACTAGGATCCTGAAGCAATTCCGAACTAGCTGAGCTACTTTGATCAATTGAACTAAGCTGAACTAAAGCCGAACTGTTCAAAATCGAACTATTTTTGATTTTTCGAGCAAAAGCTTCGGAAAATCGAAGCCAGTCAGCTAGTTGCGTATTAAATCTGGTTTGCATATTGTTGTCGAAATCCGAGCTAGTGCTAGTTCCGCGTATTGTGAAAAGGATTCCGTAATAGTCCGAGCCTAAATCAGGCAAAATCTGTCAGTCGTCGACTAGTTCAACTAAATTGCTCGAAACTAAAGTTAAGTCTAGTACCGATTCTTTAGCTAAGTGCGGCCGAAAAAAGGTGCTTTCGCCAGGCGTATTTAATAACGCTAGTTCTTGATTTTCGATCTAATTGACTAGCTCGTCGGCATTTGGACTAGGCTTTGCTAGTGGATCCTACTAAAAGTAATGCGTATTAAAATCGCTTAGCAGAATCGTACTTAGCTGTAGCGTTCTAGCATACAAACACCGCTTTAGCGTTTTAGGCCTTAATCTAGCTTAGTCTGATTCATTGTAGATATTAAGAAATTGTAATTTTGACGATCTTTTTACGATATCGACTACAAGCATGTCGGAGTTACGTAATAACGTGCTTGCTATAGTGACTATTGGCCGATAGCTTTTTGCTACGTAGACTAGCGTACAAAGTCGGAATGCTAAGTCAGCCGGCAAAATCTGTAAAAATGCTGAATAAGCTATTAAGCGTGTTGTCGAATAATCTAGCTTATTGTCGGCTAGTTGCACTAGCTATAGTTCTTAAACGACTATTATGTCGATTTTTAGCTCAATAGCTAGCTGAAGTGCTGATTCGGTAGCTGCAGCACTTTTGTTAAAGTTCACTTGTAGTACTTTGGTATTGCTACTAATTATACTAGCTAGTTTAGCTTAGTCGATTTAATTGCAAGTAGCACTTTACAAGCTTTGTAATCAGCTGTGTGATTTCTTTTGCAATTAACGCATTTAAGAACTAAATGCACGCATGTAGCTTTTTGTGTATTGCACGTATTGCATGCATAATTTTGCGTCACGTGACTTTCGCTGCATAGCTTGCATTTGGCTGATTTTTTGCAATGCGTGTCGATATGCTCGAATGCTTAACATTTGCTGCATTGCGTAGTCGGCGCTGTAGCATAGAATTTCTTTACACGTACGCTAATGCCGGCAATAAATAGCCGGTAACGGATAGCTCGATTAGCTTCCTTAGCTGTAGCAAATGATACTACGACCGATTTTGCGCGCTGATTAGCTTTTTTGTCGGCCGACGTCAGCCAATAAAAAGTTTTAATTAGTTGTAGCTTTTTGTTGAACGTTTTAATTTTCTTAATTACTAGCTCCATTCTTTTTGTAGTATTAAAGTCGCTAGTAAGTATGCTATGCAATACGACTTTGTGCCAGAATTCGTTTTTTTGCATTGATTTAAACGGTACTAAGTGTTGCTAAATAGCTTGCTTTTCGATTAAATAGCTTGCTGAAAATTGACTAGTCGTTGTAACAACTAGATTTTGGCCTATAGATTTAGTAATAGTATTAACTACTGGATTTTTGACATTTTTGTTAGCAAAAGCTTGATTAAAAGCATTCCGAAGTGCTAAAAGTGAAAATTTAGTAGCAACGTTTAACGACGTAACTAGCACGAGTCTGAGGTTTTTAGCTTTGGTTTTGCTTAGTTCAATTGATGACTTAGCTTTTTGCTTTGATTTGACCAGTGTCCATTTTTGCGGAACAGCTTTGTTGTTGTTGTTGTTGTTGTTGTTGTTGAGCATATTGCTAGCCGTAGCGATAAACGCGTACGACGGTGTCGATTTAAATGCTTTAGCTGTAAGTGCTGTAGCTATAGCTGTAGCGATAAGCACTTTAGCTAATGCTTTAGTTTTCGTTTCAATTTGACGCGTAGCTAATTCCAGATTAGCGATTTGCGACGTGATAATTGTAAAGGCCGTACGCAATTTGCTTTGTTCCGTGTACTTTCTAAAGATCTTTAGCAAATCCAGTAGCTTCGATTGCTTGTCGCGTGATTGCGTAGCTAAGCTAGCTTAGATCAATAAATCACGAGCTTGCAAAACTAGCTCGCGCGCCGATTGTGTAGTTGTTGTTGTTGTTGTTATTGCAAAACGTGTTTGTTTCGCGTTGTTGTTTTTGTCGGTTGCGAAAACCCTAAATGCCGTACGCTTTCCGTTTTGGTTGTAATTCGAGCGGTGAAAATTGATGCCTGAGGCAAATGCGGCAAAAAAAATTTCAGTCGCGAAAAGATTGCTAGCAATAGAGTCGGAGCTAAGTTCTAGCTCGATAAGCTTAATAGTACTGTTGCTAATAGGCTGATTTAGTAGCTCTAAGCTAAAGCTTTCGATAAGCACATCGATCATATCGACAGCATTACTTGGTGGTGGGCTAAAGGCGGGCGCCTCCAAAAAGGGGTCAGACGCGCTCGACATATCGACCACAACAACAGCTTTTTTACGCGCACCACGCGTCGAGCTGGCTATTGCTGGGAGGAATAGGCTAGTGAGCTAGTTCTTCAAGTATTGGAGACGTGTTTTGAACAAAATAGGGGGGGTTGAAAATTGTTGTTTTTGGCGGAATGCCGGTATCAATTGTACTAAATTGCTCTAGTTGGTTGTAGTTGTATTGCTAATAATAACCGGCAAATTGTTTATAAACTTTATAAATTTCGACGTATTTTTTGTAATAGTTTTTAAAGCCATATTGTTGTTTCGAGTAATAAAAATGTTTATTTTTATTGCAACTTTTAATGTTATTAAGCTAATTTCGGCGTTTGTGTTAAGCGTAACTTTAATATTTACAAGCTTTAAGCAGCTTGCTAATATAATAACTACTTTTAGTGTAAAAAAATAAACTTTCAAATATTTCGAATAAAACTTTACTAAGCTAAAACTAACGTTAACTGTACTTTTGCTGCAGTTTACTAACTTTTTTAAATTTATTATACTTTTTTTAAATGTTTGTTTAGCAGTTGTATTAAAATTAATACTAAAGCAAATTACTAGCTTTTTTAAGCTTATTATGCTTTTTTTAATAAATATATACTTTATTTTTTTATTTAAAGTTTTTTTTAAGTTTTTAAGCTGTTTTTTAAAAAGAAAAGCCGGATTTGCTAGCGACAGTAGTTTTTTTAAAGTAAATTTTTTAAAAATCGATTTTTAAGTTATAAGTTTTGCTAACGAACTTTTATAACTGTAGCTAAGTTTAGCTAGCGTACTTGCTACTGTAAATTTTAATTTTTAAGCTTTTGTAACTTTTTGCTTTAAACTAGATTTTTCCGGCTTTTTAAGTTTGTTTTTAAAAAAACTTTTTTAAAAACATACTATTTTTAGCTGTAGTATTTTAATTATACTGTGCTTCGTTTACTTTTAAAGCTTTTTTTGTAGCGTAAAAAACTTAAAGTTATATAATGCTTAACGTTTTGCTTTTTTAGTAAATAGTTTAATTTTTACAAGTTTTATTTCGGCTTTTTTTACAATAAAGTTTTGCACTTAAATACTCGTTTTATTACTTAGCTTCGTTTTTGTTAGTATATCGCTAGTTTTATAAACGTAAGTTTTAATATTATTAATTATACTTTTTTTTTTAGTTTAAACTTTTTTTTTTTTAAACCGAACTTTTTTTTTTAAAACTCGTTTTTTATTTTTAAAAATGTAACTAAATTTAGTATTAATAGTTTGTACTATAACTTAGTTTCGGCGCAAAAAGTTGTTGTTAAACTGTATAAATATTAAAGTTTTTCCGAGTTTTTAGAATTTTAAGTAAATATAGTAATTTTCGTTAAACTTATAAATAACGCTTAAGTTAATAAATTTCGTATAGTTGTAATACTAGTTTATATATTTATAAAACTTTTAAAGTTTTATATTATTTAATTGCTAGTTTTTGCACTATTTGCAAGTATCGTTATTTCGAAACTTTTTTTTTATTAAAATTTTTTATAACTTACTTTATATTTTTTAGTATAATTCTTTTTTAAATAGTTAAAGTTAGCTATTCGAGCTTTTTGCTAAACTCGTTTTGTAACAATTTGTAAAATTCGCAAACGTTTTAAGTTTTTTGTAATGTTGTTTATTTTTTAATTCGTAACTAAACAATTTTTTAAAAAAAAAAATTTAATAAAAAACAAAACAGCTTTTTTGCGCTTTTTTAGTTTTAACGTCGAAAATGCCGAAAATGCCGAACAAGTTTTTTTAAACACAAAAAAAGTATTTATTTTTAAACTATTAAACTTTGTAAGCAGCTTTTTTATTTTTTGTTTTTATACTAAATTTTTTTTTTTTTTAATATTGCACATTCGTTTTTAACGTATTTATAAATTTTTTTGTAAAGTTTAATATTTTTAGTATTTAGTTTTTTAAGTTTTGCTGTATATTTAAAAGCTTTTGCTTGCAGTTTATACAGCAGTTTATATAAAAATTTAAACGTTAGCATTTTATTTGTAATAACTTTTTTTTTAAGCATTTTAATTTCGCTTAATTAAACTCTTTATAATAAAAGTATATTTGCTTTTGTATTACGTAATTTTAATTACCGATAGTTTTAAACTTTTTAACGTATTTGTCGAAGTATACAATAATATATAAAAGTTGTTTCGAGTTTTTATACCGGTACTTTTTTAACAGTTTTTGTTAAAAAAAAATTTACGTTACAGTCGAATTACTGTATTCGTTTAATTGTTTAATTTTTTTTTTTAGTTAAATCGAAACGTATTTTGCTGCTTTTTTTTTTTTTTTTTTTTTGTTATTTTAAATTTTATAATTTTTAAAGCTTTTGTTAAAAAATTTAAAGTATATAGTAAATTTTTTGTTGTTAAAAAACGAACTGCTATATTTTTTAAGTATCGGCATAAATTAAAAGTAAGCACAGTTATATATTCGGCTCGAGTTTATAAAAGCAACCGATTGCTTTTTAAGTTTTTTATACTTGTATGTTTTGTTGAAAAATAAATTTAAAATAAAATTTTTAAGTTTTTTTTTTTTGGACTTTTTAGCCGTAAATACAAACTTTAGTGCCGATACAAAAAACATTGTATATAGTATAAGTACTATAGCAATAGTAATAAGCAAAAAATTGTTTTGTTAAAAAACTTTCGAGTATAAAAAAAAAAGTTAATATAACTAGTCGTTGTTATTAAAACAATTTATATATTTACACCAACAACAATTTTCAACCCCCTCTATTTTGTTCAAAACACGTCTCCAATACTTGAAGAACTAGCTCACTAGCCTATTCCTCCCAGCAATAGCCAGCTCGACGCGTGGTGCGCGTAAGAAAGCTGTTGTTGTGGTCGATATGTCGAGCGCGTCTGACCCCTTTTTGGAGGCGCCTGCCTCTAGCCCACCACCCAGTGACGATATCGACCTCGTCGACGTGCCTATCGAAAGCTCTAGCTTAGAGCTACCGAATCAGCCTAGTAGCAACAGTGCTATTAGGCCTATCGAGCTAGAACCTAGCTCCGACCCAATTGCTAGCAATCCGTTCCCGACGGAAAACTTTTCTGCCGCATTTGCCTCAGGCATCAACTTTCACCGCCCGAATTACAACCAAAACGGGAAGCGTACGGCATTTAGTTTTTCCGCAACCGACAACAACAACAACGCGAAACAAGCACGTTTTGCAACAACAACAACAACAACTACACAATCGGCACGCGAGCTAGTTTTACAAGCTCGTGATTTATTGATCCAAGCTAGCTTAGCTACGCAATCACGCGACGAGCAATCGAAGCTACTAGATTTGCTAGAGATCTTCAGGGAATACACGGAACAAGGAAAATTGCGTACGGCGTCTACAATCATCACGTCGCAAATCGCCAACCTAGAATCAGCTACGCGTCAAATTGAGACGAAAGCTAAAGCACTAGCTAAAGTGCCTATCGCTACAGCACCTACAGCTACAGCACCCAAATCGACACTGTCATACGCGTCTATAGCTACGGCTAGCAATATGACTACAAACAAGCCTCAGGAATGGACCCTAGTTCAGCCTAGATCAAAAGCAAAAGTAGCTAATCTAGCTACTTCAAAAATTGAACTAAGCAAAACTAAGGTGCAAAGGCTAGTTTTGATCAGATCCCCAGATGCAAACAACTCATTTTCGCCACTAGCATTACGGAATGCTTTCAACAACGCTTTCGCACAAAAAGGCGTAAAAGAGCCGGTAGTTAATACTATCACAAAATCACTTGGCCAAAATCTAGTAGTTACTACGACTAGCCAATTTTCGGCACAATATCTACTCGACAAACAAGCTATTTGGCAACACCTAGTATCGTACAAAATAGCTCAAATCGACGAGCCTTGGCACAAAGTCGTGCTACACAATATCCCGACAGCCGACTTCAATACGCCTAGCGGCATGGAGCTAGTAATCGACGAAATCAAGACTTTCAACAAAGGTCTACAACCTATCGGAAAGCCGTATTGGCTGTCGTCAGCTGACAAGCGGGCCAATCAACGTGCCGGATCTATCGTCGTTGCATTTGCTACAGCCGACGAAGCTAGTCGAGCTATTCGACACCGGCTATTTGTAGCCGGCATCAGCGTACGCGTAGAGAAATTCTATGCTACAGCGCCGACTACGCAATGCGGCAAATGTCAGGCATTCGGACATATCGACACACATTGCAAAAAATCAGCAAAATGCAAGCTTTGTAGCGAAGGTCACGTGACTAAGCAACATGCTTGCAATACGTGCAATACCGTCGGAGCCAAATGCATTCACTTAGTGCCGACGTGCGCCAATTGCAAAGGCAATCATACAGCTGATGATCGAACATGCGAGGTTTTTACCTCAATTAAATCGACTAAGCTAAATTAGCATGATTAGTACTAATACCAAAGTATTACAAGTGAACCTCAACAAAAGCGCTGCAGCTACCGAATCAGCACTTCAGCTAGCTATCGAGCTAAAAATCGACATAATCGTCGTTCAAGAACCATGGCTAGTGCAACCAGCCGACAATGAGCTAGACTATTCGACAACACGCTCAATAGCTCATTCAGCATTTCTACAGATTTTGCCGGCTGACCTAGCATTCCGACCCCGTACGCTAGTCTACGTAGCGAAAAGCTATCGGCCAATAGTCACTATAGCAAGCACGTCACCACGTGACTCCGACATGCTTGTAGTCGATATTGTCGAAAAAACGTCAAAATTGCAACTTCTCAATATTTACCAGGAATCAGACCAAGCTAGATTAGGGCCTAAAACGCTAAATCGGTGCTTGTATGCTAGAACGCTACAGCCAAGTACGATTTTGCTAGGCGATTTTAATACGCATCATCCTTGGTGGGATCCATTAGCAAAGCCTAGTCCGAATGCCGACGAGCTAGTCAATTGGATCGAAAATCAAGAACTAGCGTTATTAAATACGCCTGGCGAAGGCACTTTTTTTCGACATCACATGACTAGAGAATCGGTACTAGATTTGACTTTAGTTTCAAGCAATTTAGCTGAACTAGTCGACGATTGGCAAGTTTTGCCTGATTTAGGCTCGGACCATTACGGAATCCTTTTTACAATACGCGGAACTAGCACTAGCTCGGATCTCGACAACAATATGCAAACTAGATTCAATACGCAACTAGCTGACTGGCCTCGATTTTCTGAAGCTTTTGCTCAAGAAA
This sequence comes from Chalara sp. BL73, assembly GCA_918026815.1. Classification (NCBI taxonomy): domain Eukaryota; kingdom Fungi; phylum Ascomycota; class Leotiomycetes; order Helotiales; genus Chalara; species Chalara sp. BL73. Next base: position 18,084 of record CAKJVC010000196.1, read on the forward strand.
TCGAAAATAGCTCGATTTTGAGCAGTTCGGCCTTAGTTCAGCTTAGTACAATTGATCAAAGTAGCTCAGCCAGCTTGGAACTGCTTCAGGATCCTAATTTGGAAATCGGACAAATCTTACAACACGCTAGCGCTAGCTATTCGGATATGCTAGTTACTGATTTTTTAGATCAAGCTGCGGAATCGCTTACTACAGCTATTACCACAGCAGCAAAAATAGCGATTCCAATACAGAAAACTAGCGCTAAAGCCAAGCCTTGGTGGAATGACGAACTACGGGAATTACGGCAAACTATGCTACAGTGCAAACGACAGCTAGCACGTGATTCTACGGCACGTGATTCTACGGCACGTGATTCTGGTCAACAGCCAATACTTGATTCTAGTCGGAAACAGGAATATCTAGTAGCTCGGAATAGCTATTTTTTGGCCATCAAACGTGCAAAACGCAAGCATTGGAATCAATTTCTGGAAAAAGAAGATCCGCGATCAATTTACAAAGCTATAGCTTATACAAAGGATCGACAAACGGAAAGATTGCCGACTATATCAGGCCAAACGACGTTCCAAAGCAAAGCTAGTATACTACGTAGCAAGCTGTTCCCTCCGCCACCTATAGCAGCTAATTTAGCTTGGTACAATTATCGACCTAGTACTACGTGGGCATGGCCAAAATTAGCTATTTCGGAGCTAGAAAATGCATGCTCGGCAAAAATCAAAGGCAAAACGCCAGGTCCGGATTTGATCAATCAAGATATTGTTCGCCAAGCATATCGTACGCATTCGGAGCTATTTTATAGACTATTCGCTAGTTTATTGAATATCGGCTATCACCCAAAGTGCTGGAAGCAAGCTACAGGTGTAATACTCAAAAAGCATCAAAAGCCTGACTACACGGATCCGACAGCATACAGAGTAATATCGCTACTTAATTGCTTAAGCAAAATCAGCGAACGCATTCTAGCTCAGCGACTTAGCTACTTAGCGGAAACAACTAGCTTATTGCACAATACGCAAATCGGAGGTCGCTTGAAAAAATCAGCTATCGACGCGGCAATGCTATTGACAAATGAGATACAGCAAAATCGACTAGCAAAACGTACAACAACAACGTTGCTACTAGACATCAAAGAAGCATTCGATCACGTGGCCAAAAATCAGCTATTAGCTATTTTGCAAAAGCTCGGCATGCCGACTAGCTTGATTTCCTGGGTGTCGTCATTTCTAGCTAATCGACAATTACGACTCTCGTTCGACAACCAACTAGAGCAATTTAGTACAATTGATACCGGCATCCCGCAAGGCAGTCCTATTTCGCCAATACTATTCTTGATCTACATACGAGATTTAGCGGCAAAGCTAGCTTCGTCGATTAAAATAGTGTCGTACATGGACGATATGTCATTGACTACGTCATCGACTAGCTTGCGGAAAAATGTACGCATACTAAAACGCGAAGTAGCTAAACTAGCTGAACTAGCGAGCTTGAATGCAATTCAATTCGATTTGGCCAAAACCGAACTAATCCATTTTACGACAGCTAAACTAGCTAGTTCAATTAGCTTACGACTACCTGACAACGAAGTCGTACAGCCAAAAAAGCTAGTACGCTGGCTAGGCGTTTGGTTCGATTCAGGACTTACATTCAAGCAACACGTCGCAATACGTACTAGTCAAGCTAGATCTAGTTTTTATCGACTAGCTAGACTAGCTAATACGGAACAAGGCCTTAGTCCTTTTGCTATTCGACAGCTGTACCTCGCTTGCGTGACTAGCGTGGCCGACTACGGAGCAATAATATGGTGGAAAGGTCAAGCACAATTTAGCCGACAATTACAATCATTACAGAACTTAGCACTACGCAAAATACTAGGTGTTTTCCGAACTAGCCCTATTTGCCCTATGGAAGTCGAATCGGCATTGTATCCTGCTAGCGTACGACTTAACGCTAGCGTACGACAATATGCTATTCGAGCTTTGAAGCTACCTCAAAATCACCCAATCAGACAAGCTATACAAACAGCTACAGCCGGCACACAGCTAGAACGCATCGCTAGTTCAGCTAGTTCAGCTAGTTCAGCTAGTTTAGCTAGATTAGAGCACATACAACACTACAAGTACGCTCCATGGAATCGCACTACGCCGTACAACGTCGAAATCAGCTCGTTGTCAAAAGAGGACGCTACTACAATGCACCAAACTAGCTTGAATCACTTAAGCTACCTTAGTACAATTATTTACTCCGACGCGTCGATGATTCCGAGCACCGAATCGACAGGTGTAGGAATTGGCTTTATTGCGCTACAATACGACAATCAAGGACGGCCTAGTACGATACATCGTAATATCGACAACATTGGCCAATCACAGCTAGTCTACAATGGAGAGCTAGAAGGAATCACGCAAGCTATCGAATACGCTAGTACAATAGCACAGCCTGGCCAAAATTACGATATTTATGCCGACAATCAAGCCGCACTTCACAGGCTAAAATCAGCTAACGACAATCCCGGCCAATCACAGCAAATACGCGCTAGCGAAGCTACGCTATACGCAATAGAAAAAGGAGCTAGTATTGCACTAAAATGAGTTCCAGGGCATACGGATATCTACGGAAACGACCAAGCCGACAAATTAGCTAAACTAGCTACAACTATTGAGCCTAGCACTGCAACGACGAGTTTTGCGGTACTCGGCTGCGAAGCTAAAAAAGCTAATATTGCGGAATGGAAAAATGTGCTAGCAAAGTACAACAGCAAGCCTAGTACAAATCCATTTACGTACAAAAAGCTATTTCCGTGGAAAATCAAGTCGAAAATACAACTACCGCGCGGAACGACTAGAGAGCTAGCTAGCTCGCTATTTCAACTAAAGCTCGGCCATGGCTATATTCGATCATATTTGCACAAGCTAGGTCATGTGACGTCTGACAAGTGCGTGTGCGGAACGAAGGAAACAGCTCAGCATTTGCTACTTAGCTGTAATGATCCTAAGCTAGTTTTAGCTAGATCAAAGCTCAAAAACGACCTTGGAGGAAACAGGCTTACAATGGCCTTACTACTACATACAACTATCGGCATTGAAAAGACGCTAGCGTTCCTTAAAGCGACTAGCGTCTGTACTAGACGGAACCACCTGAATAGGCTAGAGCGGGAACAGGAGCTAGAGGAGCTAGAGGCGCTAGGGGAGCTTGAAAGAGAGGAATAGACGTTCGCTACGATTTCATTTGTTTTGCTATTTACTACAATCAGGGCTAGACCCTCAACATTCACTGGAATAGATTGACTACCACTATTGCTTGTACATAAACTAGATAGGAACGCTAGCGCCTAGGCGCTAGCCGTGCTACATAGTCCTCGACTGATACAGCACGTTAAAAGGAATAATAATAATAATAATTTATATATTTAATTTAACAGTTTGCAACGGCAACAAAAATAATTTTTATATTTATTTGTTTTATACTAGCTACTTAAACTTTAATAACAGCTACTGTTTTGCTAAAACGTTTAAAGCTTTTTTAGTAAAACTTTTTGCTAAAACTTTTTTAACAAAACTTTTTTATACCGTAAATTAGCGTATACTTAGTTTATGCCGAAATTTTGTAGTTTATTGTTATTTGTTTAACTTTAATTACTATACTAAATTTCGGTATTTTTAAATTTTTTACTTTTTAAATGCTATTTAAATACTTAGCTTTAACGCTTGCACGCTAACTTTTATTTTTAGAATATCGTTTAAAAAAATCGCTTGCTAATAAAAATTACTAACTGAATAAGTTTTTGTAAACTGTTGTAACGCTTTTTAAACTTCGCGCTGCTTTTTTAAAAATTTGTAGCGTTTTTTTTTGTATTACAAAAATATCGCTGTAGTGCTTTTTATCGAGTAGCTCGTTAGTAAAACGTATTTGAAAAGTATACCGGTATTTTTTTTTTTGCTTTTTCGTACTGTATATCGCGTTTATAAGCTTTGCTGTTGCTACAAAAAGTGTTTAATTTTTTGCGTAAGTCACTAAAAATACATATAGCGAAAAACATGCTAAAAAACAAAAACAGCAACAAGATTTAGCACAAAACTTATAAGCGTAATAGCGGTAGCTGTAGTATACTAAAAAAAGCACCGGTGAGCCTAAGCTTTATATAATAAATAAACGTCAATAGCTTATAGAATATAATATATAGAAAAGTAGAATCAGTTGTATTGATATAGCGTTCTAAGTGTTGTTGTTGATAATTGATGATTGTTGGTTCTTGTTGATCCCCAGCACTGAAAGCATCCCTTATATGCACCCTTCGATCCGAGGTCACATGACTAGCAACCCACACTTCATCACGTGACAACTACAAAGAAAAAGGAATCAATCCCCACCACAGTAATTGCTTTATAAGTTTAATATACTAAAAATACAAAAACATAAAAAGCAACTGTAAACAATAGAAACAAGCTTTTATATAAGCGACTCCGAGTTTTTCTTGTATTGGGTCTGAAACCCTTTATACTCTGATTATCACCCCTTACTTCTGTATTATGACCCCGTGCCGCGCCTTGGGCATACCGATTGTTACATTAATAAAAGTTGTGTTTTAACTCGTTTTTCGGTATTGTAAAAAGTCTGTGTAACGACGCTAGAGCACTACAGGCTGAGTAGAGGTATGTGGGAGTACGTATCTTAGGCTAATAGTAGTATTCTAAGAGGTCTATGTAAGGTGCTGGAGTAGGGTGGCACAAGTCAACTGCAATTGATACGAAGACTAATCTCTACCTTCTCTACTACGTCCCGAGTCCCCTACTTATACCCTCCGAACCCCTGGCGACTCCCTACGTGCCCATACATGCCAAGCCTCAGTGCCTTTACCGAGCCCCTCTCAGTGCCCCTTAGCACGTGACATCCTGGCGCCTGACAGTCTACTACGAAGGTGTTACGCGCATCGCTAACAGGCTTATGCCTTAGGGGCCTGAGGCTCGGTAGACTTGGTTTACACAGAGAACCCCTGAGGTAGGATCACGTGATGGATCATGGATCATGCTATGATCCACGATCCATGGATCATGGCGCTTGCAATGATCCAACACACGAGGGAATCTATATAAGTAAATAGCTTTTCTTTAGATAGGAGCTTCGTGCTCAACTCAATATAGTATCTTAACACCATACTGTTATCGGGATCTTACTCTTTATATGTGATATACTTACTTCTTCCCAGACCAACAACCCTCGGACCAAGATTTTCTATCTATATCAGTTGTAGGCTGATAGGACCGTAACACTTTGAGCACCTGTCTTGAAGTACCTGTATCGCGTATAACAATGTCGACAACTAGTTCAACCCCACGTACCTCTAAAGGCTCAGCGCCATCTGAAGCTTCACCACCAATTCCACAGCCTGTTTATATGCCACAACAAGTCAAACCACCTAAGGTCCAGGAACCTAAGACCTTCGACGGCAATCGACAACACTTTCGCCTATACGTCTCACAATGCGAAATCTACATTCGCATGAACCCGCTATCCTTCGGAAGCCAGAAGCAGATAGTCTTGTAGGCAGTATCCTTCTTGACAGGAACCGCTTACGATTGGATTTCTACTCATTTGAAGGACTACTTCGCTTATTCACATAACAAGAAAGAGATCGAGACTAATCTCATTTTTGACAGTTATAAAGAATACGTCAGTCAACTCACCCGTATGTTCGGGAACACGAATAAAGAAATAAAAGCGGAACGAGACATTCAAGTGTGCAAGCAACTTACTAGTGTAACGGAATACACAGGGCGTTTTAAGCTGCTAGCAAGAAAAGTAGACTGGGATAACAAAGCTCTTACTGCGCTCTACTACAAAAGTCTCAAGGAAAATGTCAAGAATAATATTGTTCGGAGAGGACGACCAACCAACCTCACCGCCATAAAAAACAAAGCAATTGAGATTAACACCAGACTGTATAAGAAACGCATAGAAAAAAAAGGACAGTATTCTTTAGAGTTCAGCAAACGGCAGCACTCTCAGAAACCCCGTTATCACTCACTCATAGAACTGGATGCGTTCCAGAAAAAGCCTAAGCAAAAAACAAACTTATCCAAGAAAAAAATGCAGCAACGACGCGACAAGAAGCTATGCTTCGAGTATAGACTGCCAGGGCACATAGCTAGCTCTTACCGCTAGAAGCAACCTTGGAAAAGCCAGAAACAACTCAACATCACGAGCAAAAAAAAATACAACAAAGCACCTGGCAAAGTTCTGGCCGTGCTTAAAGCCAAGAAACCAGAAATGCCAGAAAAAGAACTAGAACAACAACAGATCTATACTCAACATAACGCTACGTGCATTAAGTGTGGAATGAAATGCAGTGCAGCCTGAAAAGACAAATGCTCCAGTTGTCATTTCGACGAGGATAACGAATAGGAAGAAACAAGCAAAACTATAAAAGAATTCTTATCCCAAGTAGATAAAGCAGCTATTGAATCAGAATCCGATGGAAATTGGAATGTAAGTTTAAAGATAAATCGGCTTTTGAAAATCTCTGAATCAGAAAAACGGATTCTGCATAAGTCACTATCCAGGGTTGATCAGGATGACTTTAAAGCACTTTCCAGAGAATATATAGTCAATAACACCCCAGCAGAGGAAATTACACTCCAGCGCAGACTGGAAATCATCAATAAGGAAATCCTCAAAAAAAGAACAAAGCTAGAAGAAATAAGAGCAGAAAAAAGAGCTAAAAAACGCAGCAAATAAGAAGCAATGCTTGCGTCAGGTTTAATCGACGAGTCTGAAAAGAACAACGCAGCGCATTACCGACACCCACAACATAGAACCTTTCACTGGACTGCATGCTACACGAACCACTGCACATATCATTATAACGCTAAGCAAGCAGGGTAGTACTCAAAGCGAAAGCGGATAATATACCTCGAGAATAACGAAGAAAAAGAACCAAAAAGAGAACTTTGCGCTTTCGGGGGGGAAAAACAATTATCTGTCAGAGTCAAGCTAGGAACATACAACATGACAGCTATAATAAACTCTGGAGCCACGAGGAACTTCGTATTACCGGACGTGATAAAGCATTTCGGAATATCTACACAAGTCAAGACTAACTTATACACTTTCACGGTAGCTAACGGCACGGATGCATCGTACCGAGATGGACTTGTAAATATCGAAACATCAAAGCTCAGAATGGACACAAGTGACTACATGGAATAGTTACAACTGGACGTCACCCGGATAGAGCGGCATAAGATTATTTTAGGAATGCTATAGATTATAGAGCATAACCCAACGATCAATTGGCAAACAAGACAGCTCGTCTTTAACAGATGCCAATGTGCGGTCAAGCCCAAGCTATTGACTATTAGGCTAACAGGGGGCAAAGACAAAAAAGCACAACTAGAAAAACTCGACCAGAGCCCAAAAGAAGTTTGCGCTACTTCCAAAAAGGAGCCAGATCACCTAGACGAGGGATCACATACTAAAAAAGTGCCCAAAAAGTATGAAGAGTTCGAACGGCTATTCTCGGAGGAACAGGGACCCGCGGCTTTGCCGGAACACAAGCTATGGGATCATGAAATACCATTAATCGAGGAAGCAGTGCTTCCAAAAGAACCAATTTACTCATTATCCACAGATAACCTGAGGACGCTCAGAAAGTTCATCGACTCCGGCCTGAAAAAAGGAATAATCAGGAAGTCAACATTACTAGCAAAAAGCTCGGTGTTATTTGTGCTTAAACTAAACAAAACTAAAAGGTTGTGCGTCGACTATCGGAAGTTAAACGACATAACAGTTAAAGACTGCTATGCACTACTAAAAGCAGACGAGATAAAAAATCGCCTGCAAAGAGCCAAAATATTCATACAGCTAGACTTACGAGATGCGTACTATAGTGTGCGAATCAAAAAAGGCGAAAAATGGAAAACAGCTTTCGGAACCCGGTACAAACATTACGAGTTTACAGCCATGCTTATGGGACTCACAAATGCTCCAGCCATTTTCCAAAGACTAATTAACAATATTTTTATGCTATTCTTGAACGTTACTTGCATATGCTATCTGGATGACATTTTGATTTATTCCAGTCGAGAAGAAAATCACAAAAACGATGTCAAGGCAGTATTATGTGCGCTGCACAATGCGAACATAAGACTCAAACTATCGAAGTGTCGATTTGAAGTCAAAAAGGTTATATTCTTGAGATATGTGATCTCCACAAAAAGAATCAAAATGGACCCAGCGAAAATCAAACCTATCTTAGAATGGAATGCTTCAACATGCGTTAAAAACGTATAATCATTTGTGGGATTCGCCAATTTCTATCGAAAATTTATTAAGAGATATTCGGAATTAGCTACTTCATTAACTCGACTTACTCGGAAAAACGTGGTTTTCGAGTGGACAACAGAAGCACAAGAAGCGTTCAACAAGTTGAAGCAGGCTTTCACTATTGCTTCTGTACTTCTCGCTTTCGATGCAGAAAAAGAAATCAAAGTAGAAACCGATACATCAGATTATGCTTTAAAAGCTGTGTTCAGCTAACTCAACGCGAAAGGGAAATAGCAACTAACAGCCTACTATTCACGAAAGTTCACATCAGCAGAATTCAACTATAAAATATACGACAAAGAACTACTCGCTATTGTTGATGTATTTCGCGAATAAAAAAAGTACTTAGAAAGATTCAAATACCAGGTACAAGTGCTAACAAACCACAAAAATCTCATTGTTTTCACCACCACGAAAAAGTTAAACCGACGCCAGGTCAGGTAAGCGAAAAAACTCGCTTTATACAACTTCAGAATTTCATATGTCAAAAAAACAGAAAACGCTAAAGCAAATGCGCTTAGCAGAAAACCGGAGTACTTCTCCAACAAAACACATGTTTTGCACGCGGTGCTACAACAAGAAAAAGACTTATTAGTATTCAACAGAAAAGAACTTTTTATAGCCACAAGGATAAAACATCGAGTAGAAAACTCGGAGTTTATCCAAGCATACAGGAAAGATCTTATAGCCACCAGAGCTCTCAACAAACAAAAGCAAAGATTTACCACAAACAGCTCAGAAATCTTTCGCTACCACGAGAAAATCTATGTCCTATTTATACTTAAAACGACTTTTGTAATGGAACAACATAGACTACCCGCTTATGGACATCAGGGGATCGCTAAAACCATAGACAAAATCTCCAGGAAATACTACTTTCCAGGAATAAGAAAACTGGTTACCAGGATAGTTACCGAATGCGACACGTGTATCCGGAACAAAGCTTTACGCTATGTTTCCTATAGACTAATACAATCGCCGACTACCTCAGACAAACTATAAAAGTCTATCGTATAGGACTTCGTAGTAAAACTACTACTTTCCAGACAGCCGGTCTCGGGAAAATAGTACGATTCAATATTTGTTATTGTAGAAAAAACTACCAAATACTGCTACTTAGAGCTATATTTGGAAAGCAGCACAGCAGAAGATTTAGCTTATACATTTCTTAGAGTCGTAGTTGCAAACTATAGAACTCTTACGGAAATCATATCAGACAGAAACAAGCTCTTCACATCCAAGTTCTGAACAACGCTCACTGCGCTTATAGAAGTAAAAAGGAAGCTATTAACGAGCTTTCATTTACAAACTAATAGACAAACAGAAAGACTTAACTAGACAATAGAAGCATACTTCAGATGCTATGTGAACTACAAGCAAGACAACTAAGTCGAGCTTTTGCCACTCGCACAGTTCGCATACAACAGTGCAATCAACGAAACAACAAAAGTATCGCCGTTTTATGCTAACTACGGCTATGAGCCAGAAGCATACTATGAACCAGGCAAGGATAAAGCGCATTTACAGCTTGCAATAGTCAAAGTCGAACAATTACAAGCACTGCACTTACAGCTAGCCGAAAACATAAGATTTCTCAACTAAAGATCTGCGGAGTACTACAACCGTAAGCATAGTGAAACACCACACTTTAAAAAGAGGAATAAAGTCTATTTTGTCAGAAAAAACATTAAAACTAAAAGACTAAACAATAAACTGGATCACAGAAAGCTGGGACTATTCAAAATCAAACAAGTTGCAGAACTAAATGCATTCGAACTCTACTTTCCTAGAACTATGAACATACACTCAGTATTTCTCGCTTTACTCTTTGAACCAGCACCAGAAGGAGCACCGCTAGCTTCACACACGGAAATTGAACCAATCAACCCAGAAGCTGAATACGAGGTCGAGAAAATTCTAGACTGCAAGTATGTCAGAAGGAAACCAAAGTATTTAATTAAGTGGATCAATTACCCAGATTCGGAAAACACATAGGAACCAAAAAGAAACTTCAACTGCCCTGAAATGCTTGAGGAGTTCTACTGTCAATATTCAAAAGCTCCAGATAAGAAGCCCAGAGGACGTTCCCAGGGGAAGGAAAGTCAAAATCTGCAAAGGAAGTGCTCGGCAGGACTTCAGGTGTGCAGAATGCGTTGTGCACATTCTCCAGGAGATCCTCGGGCCTGGCCTGTGTAGCCTCCTGAGCCAACCGCTCTTTCTCCTCCAGAGCATCGAGCTCGTCCAAGGACGCGAGTCCACGTCGCAACATCTCTTTTTCACGAGCGCGAAAAAACTTCTTCTGCGTACGGATCCGTTTGATCCGTGCAGAAATCTTTGCGGCAGCCTCGGCGAGTGCTTCGGCCTTTTCTTCGGCTTTGGCCTCGTCCTCTTCCAACTTCTTCTTTGCTTTGTCTAAAGACCTCTAGTCCTTAGAAGCAGGACTACCAGCATCACAACCAGAAAAACCACGACGCACACACTTAGCACAACGAGTTGACTTTTCTGCTTTTATGCATTTTATGGAATGTCGATCCCGGGCATGTTTTTTTTCGCAAGCAGTACACGGAATCATTTCTTCGCCAGTCAGAATTATCCGTCTTTTCAGATCTTTCTTTTTAATGTCTTTTCGTGACACTTCAAAATCAAAGCAATCGGCTGTACGCTTAGTTGTCATAATGAAAGAGAAAGGTGGCCATGCGGCCTCCTACGATATTTTCTTAGCATACTTAAGCATGTGGACACGCTAGTCTAGGAAGAGGATAGTGTTACGCGCATCGCTAACAGGCTTATGCTTTAGGGGCCTGAGGCTCGGTAGACTTGGTTTACACAGAGAACCCCTGAGGTAGGATCACGTGATAGATCATGGATCATGCTATGATCTACGATCCATGGATCATGGCGCTTGCAATGATTCAACACACGAGGGAATCTATATAAGTAGATAGCTTTTCCTTAGATAGGAGCTTCGTGCTCAACTTAATATAGTATTTTAACACTATACTGTTATCGGGATTTTACTCCTTATATGTGATATACCTACTTCTTCCCAGACCAACAACCCTCGGACCAAGATCTTCTATCTATATCAGTTGTAGGCTGATAGGACCGTAACAGAAGGATATAAAAAACATAGAGAAAGAATAATCTAATAGACAAAAGAAACACTTTTTATATCTCTCTTCATATTCTTCCGGAGTCCGTGTCGTACCTAGGTCCGTAAGGGATATAAGTGCCATGTCCGAAGGGGGTCCGTCCCCCTGTCACGTGGTCAGGAGTCCATATGCCACCGATTGTTACAGTCTGTTGTTGAATCGAAGTAATACTTTTTATAAAAAATTCATTGGCTTTAGCGTAAAAACTTTGCTTTTTTTTATTTTACTTAAGCCTCAAAAAATCCTTTTAAATTACTGTATAAGTGTAAGGTGCTGGAGTAGGGTGGCACAAGTCAACTGCAATTAATACAAAGACTAATCTCTACTTTCTCTACTCCGTCCCGAGTCCCCTACTTATACCCTCCGAACCCCTGGCGACTCCCTACATGCCTATACATGCCAAGCCTCAGTGCCTTTACCGAGCCCCTCTCAGTGCCTCTTAGCACGTGACATCCTGGCGCCTGACAATAGGCTGAATTTTGGCTTTTGAATCGCTATTAAACTGCCTCAGGAGAGTAATATTGATTCCAGATTTGTAGAGGGCACCGCGTACAGGTGTTCAGCCGTCGTCCTCCCGGCTCGTGTTGTTGAATAGACTAGCCCACTAGTTTATTATGATATGCAATTGAATTTAGAACGAAGGCGGGGGTTCAAAAATCGTTGACCAGTTTTTAATAGAATGAGAGGTTAATTTATTTTGTAAAAAGTAAGTATGTAAAAAAGGCTCACAATTAATTAAAACATTGAACTAACATACAAAAAGGTAAAAAAGTGGTGACCGTATTGTAGATCGGCCTTCTATTTCTTATCCGTAGTGTATTGTAAAATATTGATACCCGAGCCGAACTAACTTTGCCGATGGTGCAGGGAATGCATAAATTTATGCATGGACAAGGCGCGTCGCCGGCTGCCCAATCAAGGGGGGTGGCGGTCGAGGGGCATTTTTGACCACTGCGAGAGCTTCCTACAGTATAGACTTATTTAGCTCTCAGCTCATCAGTCCAGAAAAAATACATCGCCAGCTATATTCAGTCACACTGTTGTTCATTCACAAGAACAGACGACCGCTCAACTTTTCTCCGCTGCCATATAGCTCATCCATAATTTCGTCTCAGAGCTCAGAGTTGGTTAAACTCCTCAAGAAACTCGCTGCTAGAAGTATATCTAGAGGGAACATAGCGTCCTTATTGTCCACAGCTTCAGACTGGAGCAAAAAGAGCGGCGTTCAGGCCGGCTTTGACCGCCGAGCCGCAGGAATGGACATCGTGAGTGTCCCCGACCCTGTGGCTTTAAGACTCGCTGACCTAGTAGACCGAAAATCAGCCTCAAGAGAAACTGTCAGAAAAGTCTTATCTCAGTGGTGCGATTGAATCAATCACGCCCTGGGGCCCTTCACGATCATCTACGCCGAAACCTGCTTCAATGGCTCGTCCTGGCGAAGGCTCCGGACTGAAGAACCAACATGGAGGATACCAGAGTTTACATTTGTCATATGGGCTAAGCTCAAAGAGATATCCAAGTGATTGTCCTCCCATGGCCGCAAGATGGTTTTATGCTGTTGATGTATGTCTGCATGCATATGAATGCTTGGTGTATGTCAATCTGATGCTTGTTTCTAGTATCCCAAGCGGAAGCCGAAGCTGTTGAAGAACAACTCAGAAGAAAGCAAGCCTTTGCCACAACCTAAGAAATTCGTGACGTTCTCGATTCACGACTCCAATGCGATAGAAGCTGCTTATCAGAAGCTTGCCGACGAGCACGATGATTCAAACAAGGAGATTCTTCACAAGGATGATGATGAGGGAGATGTCGGGGAACGAACTGCAGCAAACGTTAGCAAGAAGGCGAATACGAGTCAGAGTGAAGCAGGTCAAGACGAGAATACAGGTGGAAAGGTTAGAGTCCCCGTCCACGAGGACTTTCTATTTGATTGTGATATTGAACAACGGGAATTAGCCCCTGTCTATTGGCTTGGGCCAATATATGAAGTCAGAAGGGGATCTTGGTTTTATCAAGAAGGCTCCACGCTGCGGCCCTGCGACGAAAATCTTGCCTTCCAATTAGAAGAAGGTTATCTCAAAATAAAGCCCTTTCGTTACCCTAAGGCGCAAGAGAAACCTTCATCCAAGACAAACAACGATTTAAAGTCGCTAGCAATTAGCGATACCTTCGGCTCTCGCAGACGGGCGGGTTCAGGTGAAGTAACACCAAAAGCTTCAGTAGAAAATCTCAAAGCCGCAAGTCAGCAAGCACTGGAGGATCCTTTAGAGAGTGCGAAGGAAGCGGCGACACCTGTTCCCCACCAACCTCAAACTTATCGTTTATTTGGCCAGTATATGAATCAGGTTGTCACGTATCAGGACGCAACAGTCGCTTGGCTTACTGCTGATAGTATAATGTCTCGAGTGAGTAGTATTGCATATCAGAAGTTTGCTGGAGGTGGCTATCTTGGAGGTGTTAAGGTCGTCCGTGGTTATATCGAATTAGGCAAAACGAAAGAATCAACTGCAAGTGAAAAACATCCCGCAACGCCAAAAACTGCGGCCTTAAGACCAGACAACCTACCTCCTACTTTACAGCTTGACGAAAGACAGCAGAAGTTGCTGAAGAGAAGATCTGCGCCGCCAAGCACGAAGAGTACCGAGATGTCAGAGCCCGAGAAACGTTTACCCGTTCAAGAACCCGCACTCTCGACTTTAAGGCGTGAAATTGACCCAGAGATGGAAGCCGAGGCTGTGAGAAAACGGGATGAAAAGGAGATTGAGAATGACTATAATGATTCAGATGGCGAAAATCAAGGCCGCGAGATAGAGCATCTGATCCTCGTGACCCATGGCATCGGACAACGGCTTGGAATGAGGTTCGTGCCTTTAAATATAGGAACTTTCATGATATTGACATATATTTGTAGGACAGAGAGTGTCAACTTCGTTCACGATGTGAACGTCCTTCGAAAAACCCTCAAAAACGTATATACACACTCTGCGGATCTCCAAGCTCTTAATTCTGAAATTGACAAATTGCCTAAAAATTGTCGGGTGCAGGTTTTGCCTGTGTGCTGGCGTCATCTCCTCGATTTTCCGAAGAAGGGTGTTCGCCAAAATCGCAAAGAGCACGACCTGGGAGAGGCATTTGGCGATGAAGAAGAATATCCAAGTCTGGAAGATATTACGGTGGAAGGTGTGCCTTTTGTCCGCTCTCTCATCACTGATCTCGCTCTGGTGAGTATTGTTATTCCCTTCCTGATCTCTATATTCGATCTGGATGGTGGCGAATCTCCCTCCGTGTTAACATCATAGTAGGACATTCTTCTTTACCAAAGTGGATATCGGGAGCATATTAGCACCATCGTGTTGGAGGAGTCAAATCGAATTTACAAACTTTTCCTTCAGCGGAACCCATATTTCAAAGGGAAGGTAAGTCTTATCGGGCATTCACTTGGTTCTGCTGTATATTTTGATATCCTCTGCCGCCAACGTGAAAATACAGCTATTCACGGATCAAATACACATCGGCAACACTATAATAGCCGCCCAAGAACCACCTCGAAGGTACACGGGAAAGATTTTAGCTTTGACTTCGACGTTGAGGACTTTTACTGCCTTGGAAGCCCGATCGGGTTGTTTCAAATGTTGAAAGGAAGAACAATTGCAGGAAGGCATCAACCTGACTCTTTACCGGCAGAGTCCCCGATGGATCCTGATTATGGAGATCCTTACTTTGCGTCTAATGCTGGATATTTGGCTGCGGACGGTATTTCCACCACAACTGGACTGCCAGTCACAATATCTTCCCCAAAATGCGCAGAGCTGTATAATATCTTCCATCCCACTGATCCCATAAGCTACCGACTAGAGCCTTTGATCGCTCCTGCCATGTCAGCCTTAAAACCTCAACTATTACCCTATACAAAGAAGTCTATTTCGGCCAGTGTGAGTGGGATAGGTGCTACAATCAGCCAAAGCGTTGGCGGCTTGTGGTCAAGTTTGAGCTCTGGAATCGCAAACAGTCTCTTGAATCGCAGCCTTGGTCTATCTAATGATGACGTCGCTAGTATGGCAACACCATCCTCGCAAACACATTCTCGGAGTACTTCACAATCGATTGGTGCTGGCACGAATATTGTGGGTGGAAGTGTTATATCTGATGTACCAACTCTGCAAAGAGAAAACACCAACGAGAAGCAAAGACAACTGGCGGAAGAGACAGCAGCAGCGGACAGAGATGGCACGGGCGAGAGTAGACCAACACTGATTGATGATGAGATCGAGACTCTTTATGCAGGGTTCCAAAAGGACCGGAAAAAAATACAGACCGAATCGGGCGGCGACTATGACTGGGCTGAAGCTGAGGAGCGGGGCAAGAAGATTCGTAGAGAGGAAATGAAGGTTCGAGCATTGAATTCGAATGGCCGTGTAGATTTCAGTATACAGGAGTAAGTCGCATGTTATGCAGTCTTTATATAATACGTTTTAATATTTCGCAGGAGTGTTCTCGACTTTAATCCCATGAATACCATTGCGTCTCATCTCTCATATTGGGCAGATGAAGATGTCAGCCACTTTGTGATGTCCCAGCTCTTATCAAGGCATCGTAACTTCGCAAAGAATGTGCAGAAATAGATTACTGGCCTTAATATTCTATTGTGCTGAGATCCGCGACGGAAACATGGCGTTTGGTAGAGAACGGGTTATCAGGTACAGGAGTCATATATTTGGAGATAAAGTCGAATGCCTTAGTGAATGAACTCTTAGAATACCCTGTAAAAATAATTTCTCACACCGTTCTTGAAAATTGGAATGGAAAATCATTCTAGAAGAGTGCAGTGGCAATGATCAGCGGACGTTAACTCATTGGTCCTTCTCTTGGGAACGCTGAAATTGAATTATTAGGATGTGCCATTTCGAGCAGGCGTTGATCACGAGGAAGGGAAGATATAGAATGCCGATATTCAAAATGATTGGTATGTTAGATGCATTATTCACGATCCAAGGGAAGAAGTCTTCTGACCAAATCGCCTAATAGAGAAATGCTCGCCTGAGTTCGCTACCTATGCTCAATATATACTTTTCAGCTTCGTAGATGCCCTCAATTACCTTATTAACTGGTACATCAAAGAAGAAACCAAAGGACCAGGATACCAAGTGGTAACTACCCTTTCCGGCTAGCATCGGCAAGTTCTTCAACGCTTCATCTGACTATTGGCCACGTCGGCTCATTTCGCTTGCGTGTCGAAGCTTGAATCCATTGCAGAGAGCCGTCATATCTGGGTATGGGCTCTTCATCATTTCGTAGGCACCAGGAATAATTCGTACTGGCCACGAATTGACGTTTGACAGTTGACCTGCCTTAAAGCAGAGATGGAAGTATCCTGGGTGCTTCGTGTCCAGGCAAAACGCGTATACCGATCTCCTTGGGTTAGCTTCGGTGTATGTACTCAACCAATTCTCTATGAATATCGTAAGCACATGACTCAAAAGACCTATTACTTCGCTTACCTGTCTGGAGCTTGGTACCCTTATTCCACTTCTCGTGCTGCATCATCTCTTCTACTTTTTTGGTCATAGGTTTGACATGGTCTGCTATCAATTCATCAAGGTCTGTATACTTGTACTTATTGCCAATCACGAGTTGTTTTCCAACGGAGAATTCACTGTCCTTCTGAAGCTCCAGGACGTCAATGTGCTGATAAACGCCGTCTGCAACTTTCCAAGTGACGACAATATGATCATTGCCTTTGGAGGATGGACGAATAACAGCATCGCCTTGTGATTGCGAGCCCAGATATTCCTCAGCTTGTGTGAAATTGAACGGCTTGAATAGTGGATGTTTGATCACGCGTTGGACCCTTCCGGTAGCGTTGTCTTTGACTTGCAGAGCCTCAATGTCCTCACGCTCCAATTCAAGATCCCAATATTGCCTATCACGATCGAATCGCCGCTTATACGGAATACTTAGTAAAGCCTTACGAAGGGAGAGTTTTGCAGAGAAGTTCTTTCGGTCGAGCTCAAGAAGCTTTGCTTGAACAACCTGGCCCACAGAGAAAAGCTGATTTAAAGGAAGGTCATTCTCCGAGCCTTCATGAGGCTCGACTCGACCTTCGATCCCGGAATCTAGTTTAGCAATAACGAAATCTGGCTTTGCAACGCGTATGTTGACTGAAACAATCATACCCTCACATAGTGAGTCTTGAGATTCTCCGGTGAGCGTCGTGAATACCTCATCCTCTGACAGAAGTGCAAAATTTCTTCGGAGTTCTTCGTAGGGCTGCTGAAGCTCGGCACGGATTGTCTCCAAGGTGGCACGCTTTCGCTGATTGTAGTTTTTCTCCAGTTGCTCGGCGTATTCCTCAAGAATCAAATCATTGACCTTTTCTTGCTCATCATCCTTTATAAGTTTTCGCACAATAGCCCCAGGTCCACCTTCATCCACCTCAGCTTTTACATCTTCTTCATCCAATTCAAGAGCATCAGCAGCCATTTTACGGCCTAGTTCGTAATCCTCTGGATGCACTCTTGTGTTGTCGAGATAGTCTGAATTTGGGGTTGAGCTGTCATATTCAATTAACAAGAAACTTGCACAGTTGTTCCAAACTCGAGGACCCACCACTGGTAGCTTTCCGCTGTCAGGGTCGCCTACCAGCTCGTCTCGACTATTTACAAGACCACCATTCTTATTGATAGTGTTGAGGACGGATGTCGCTTTGCGGGGACCTAAACCACAAATATATGGGAGAAGCGTTGCGGTGTAAGGGTCGCTTATGGCTTCATTGATATCAAGGCCGCAGAGGTTGACCATATCTACCATGGCTGTCTCGAGATGTTTCCGAAGCTTGTCATCTGGAAGAAGGTGTTGAGATGGGTGAAATGATAAAGAAATGATATCTTTGCCAAGAGCAGCGTATTCTTTCATTGGATTTTGTAAGTACTTCGCCAAAGCCACACAGTAGCGTGTCAGTGGTGGGAAGGTTGGATGATCAATAGCACCACGTGGACTGTCCTTGTAGAGGCGTGCTACCTCATCGTTGACAATTACAACATCTAGAGCTTCACTTCGATCTTCCCCGGTCTCTGCGTCCTCAAATTCGGCGCCTTTCAAGCCACGATCATTGACGAGATCGCGAATGGTATTAATCAACCGGTGGGTCTCGACAGAAAACCCACCAATTCCCAGAACGTCGGGCTTTCTCCGTTGCACAAGCTCAACGAAGTCTTCTCTAGCTCTTTCATCGCGTGATAGATTATTGAACTTTCCGTGCTCTAGAACTCGACCATCTTCTTCCACCCATGCCCAGCAGACAGCATCGCGACTAGGATCGCCATTTCCGTTAGATAATGCAAGAACACGAGGGATGGTGCCGAGAATCATTCCTTTCGGCTTGTAGGGTGCTTGATCAAGTTTCCTCGAATATTCTTCTCTACAGATCTTGAGGATAGAATCTTGGCATTCAGTTCTCATGCTCTCCTTCACACCCTTGATGATCACTTTCTCGAGTTTGTGATACGCAGCATCGAGTGCTTTCTGTCGCTCTTCATTCCAAGCGTCAGCAACCTCACTGAAATTCTCTGAAGCAAATTCCTGAAAGAGCCTTTTACGAAAGTCTGACTCGTTCGATAATGAAACACGAACTTCAAGAAGCCCTTCCTCCTCGGCCTTCAACATTTTCAGAAACATCTCGGGCTTGCTCGCAATATCGCTAAAAGTCTGGTTCTTGATATATTTAATTTCGTAGTATTGATGCTGGTCATCAATCTGTTTTAGCCCCTTGTCTGTTCTCCTGCAAGAAACTTCGCCCGCCATGTAAAAGTTTCTGCGGAAGTGTTGACGCATGCGGGGGTTCATGAAAAGCTCTTCGGCGTACATCTGGCGGGCAGCCTCTAAGACCTTTTCTCCCGTGCTGAGTTCGTTATCGTAAATTAAAGAATCGGCTAGGTCGATTGGTGTTTGGGCATGGTCGTTGGTATACTGCTTCCTGCCTTCCTTCAAAGCATTCTGAGCAACTTGGTCAGCAGTAATACCATATGCCTTGACCAAGCTGTATGTTTTCCCCTTCCGTATACGATCATAAATGCTCGTCTTGTTACCAGCACGACGTTTTTCCTTGACATCACCGTTCGTTGCAGCTAGATCTTTGATTTCTGAAGAATACTGAAAATATACGTAGTCCTGGATATCTTGCAGTTCCTCCATGGTCGCCGCAATTGGAAGCATATCCTCAAACATCTTATCCTCTATTCCGCCGGCCAATTTGAGATTATCAAACGTCTTTTCCAAAACATTCCGCTTGTCGATTAGGGCACGGAACTTGAGGTCAAGCTCCAAAACACGCCACAAATCGTCTTGATTCAACATAATAGTAACCTCATCTTCATCTGGATGATTAGACCGGCCTCTGATCTTCCTCGCATGAATCAAATAATCTTTTCGGTGCTGGAAGACATAGGGTACTTCGACGGCATCGATGGTCAAGAACTCAAGTACCTTTCCGATTGCTCTCGTGAACGGTGCTTGAAGTTCGGGATGAAGTCCCTTCTTTGGCCATATCAAACTCGTGATCCAACGAGCTTCCTCCTTGAACTGCTCCTCAGATAGCTGAAGATGCTTGTATGGCGCTCGATCAAGCTGGAATCGCTCAGGCTCATCGGCCCAGCGGATCTGGTTATCTTCATCCGTGAGCATCTTCTCTGCCAATTGAGAAGGCTCGAAAACATCTTTCAGCTCGAGATTATGGTCACCAGCCTCCCTTGCCTCTGCCTCATCTTCTAATGCCAAGGCCCAATCGTAGTCTTCACCATTTCCAAAGATAGCCTCCATGTCTTCGAGCGCATCTTTGTCGAGACCAGTTGCTTCCGTTCCGATGACAAAGCCTCTCTCACGTGGACGAGCCACCTCCATCTCCTCCAGATGCCGTTGTCTTTCATCGTCATCCTCCAAGTCATCCTCCTCAATAAAATCAGCAAACTCATCGACGCGATGGTGATCTGGCCTAGCGAATTGTCTATCTAAATCGTGGGGCGCGTCGGCATCATCGTCGTCGGAGAATATATCATCAAGCCCACGTTCCTTTTGTTGCTCGCCGTCTTCCCGGTGGCCACGCTTGAGTCGCTTAAGTTTGGGCTGCAGTTGTGTCAGAAGTCCATATAAACCTAAAAAAAATGTGACTATACCTGTGAGGTAGTCTTTCGCTCCCATTCAGGATTTGCCTCTCCAATGAGATCAAGATCCTCCTCATCTAGCACTGCTTCTTCCTCATCGCGCTCTGCCCTCCGTCGCTTTCTATCCTTCTTCCGACGTCGCTCTCGCTCATCTGGCTCTTCTTCATCGTCTTCTATGATGAAACCCTCTCGGACCTGCGATACAATGTTAGCCGTAGCGCAAAACATGTGCAGCATTTCTTTTGGGATGTACCGCGCGAGCCGCCTCCTCATCATCATCGTCATCTTCCTCCTCGCTTGAATCATCTATATGTCCGTTCTCATGGTCTTCCCGCGCACGCATTTCACCAGTGTCCTCATCGAATGAGTCATCATTTTCCTCATCATCGAGGTCGGCCTCAGTTTCAAGCAGGTCATTCAAGCTCATCTTTGCGGTTTGGGAGGTTTAATGACAAAGAAATGAGATAGAAAGGGCGAGACGGTGGCTCTATGCTGGCAAATATTGTGGTCCAGCAGCTTGGAGGGTAGCGAGAGAGGTCGAGCGGTCTGTGGCAGCTTTGGAGGAGATGAGGAATAGTTTCTGCCTTTACTCAACTAGGGCGAATCGCGATATAAAAAACGCGACAGGGGGGTTTTGAGAGAGGCTGAGGCTGAGGCTGATGCTTGAAAATGCTGTGTTACATAATCATGCCTCGTGTCACATGCGCCCATATATCTCACGTGAAATAGCATGTTATCTGCTTACTTAAGCGATATGCTACGGACAAGACAGGACAATGTTGCGGCCAACACACAGACACAGTTTCATCAAACCTACTGATTTATCACGAAAGCAGTGCTATCTTGATTTGTACCTGGTGTGTATGTTTCTTTTATTTCTTACGGAAGATCTCAGCTTTACAAGCTCCAAACCTGGATATGTAGATTCTGTAGAAAACCCATTACTTTAGCACCATCTCAGGGGCTGATGAGGGGCAGAACCTGAAGGAAGCGAAGTGTATGCGGGTGCAAGCCTAATCAGTGCGGCCCAATTGCTTTGCAAAAAGCTTTCCAACGTGAGACGCCTGTAGTAAAGGTACTTGCTAGTATTGTGTAGGATTGGCTTGGGCTGGGCCTCCACTCCAAAAGACTAAACTATTATCTCGAGTCATACCATTTTTTGGTTCCTCTATCTCTAATACCTCGTGCATCTCATGGCGGAGTGAAAGCATATATCTGCGAATCGAGAACCATCAGACCTAACTACCCCACCCCACCTCAAGCCCACCTCGTCCGTGGTTGTTAGCGCCAGCCTGACCATCCTTCGTTGGTACTGTAACTGTGCCTGGTTACAAGATTCAATATTTACACTGCGTTTGAACCACCGTTGGCCTGCTTAATCGTGATATAGCATAAACTCACGCACGCGGACACAAAGACAAAGACCACCAGTCTGCACATCCTATCTCGCGTCCATCGGTTTTGCCAAAGTGAGGAGCAGGCGACGTCTCTAGACACTCAACCCTCTCGGTTCCGTGGGGCAGCCACAGCAGTTAATACACGATGTCGGAAGGAGGCTTTGGGGCAAGGAGTTTGAAGAGGAAAAATGTCAAAGGGTTAGCTTTGAATGCGCCAGCGCCACGGAAGGTGGAACTCCCCTCAGATGCCGATCTGCAAATTCCTGGAAGCATTGGCGCCAGCGAGAGCACACGGCAGACTGCACAACTGGAAATTGGTATTGAATACAAGTTGGACTTGAAGAGGGAAGACCTGGAGGTCCTAAAAGACTTGGGAGCTGGTAATGGAGGAACAGTGAGCAAAGTGCGCCATATGGCAACAGGGACAATCATGGCAAGAAAGGTCGGTGCAAATATCCACAAGATTGTTTCAGTTACTGATACCCAGTTTCTTAGGTGATTCACGTCGAGGCCAAGAAAGAGATGCGTCGTAGGATCGTTCGTGAACTCCAGATCATGCACGAGTGCAATTCCGTGTACATTGTAAACTTTTACGGCGCTTTCCTGAGCGACAACAACGATGTGATAATGTGTATGGAGTATATGGATGTCGGGTACTGTGGTCGTTTCTTTCTGAGCTTCTCGGGCTAACATCTTTATTAGCGCACTCGATCGCATCTCCCAGCAATTCGGTCCTGTGCGAGTAGACGTGCTTGGAAAGATCGCAGAAGCAACCCTAGGAGGCCTGACATATTTGTATATGGCGCACCATATCATGCACCGAGACATCAAACCTTCGAACATACTGGTTAACTCCAAGGGACAGATTAAACTCTGCGACTTTGGCGTATCAGGTGAACTAGTCAACTCAGTGGCGGACACGTTTGTGGGCACCTCAACTTATATGGCACCTGAGCGGATTCAGGGTGAAAAGTATACTGTGAAATCTGATGTTTGGAGTTTTGGTTTGGCTATTATGGAACTAGCTATTGGCAAATTCCCGTTCGATGCTAGTGAGCATCTGTCGGATGGTGATGGGGCCCCAGCTGGTATCTTAGATCTACTGCAGCAGATCGTTCATGAGCCTGCACCAAAACTACCTAAGAGCGATGCCTTCCCAAGTATTCTTGAAGATATGATCCAGAAATGCTTAGCCAAGAAGCCAGAAGAACGTCCTACCCCAGCAGATCTCTACGTAAGTGGCTCTTAACCATTTTGCTTTTATCACCATTGACAGTTTATAGGAACGTGAGCCTTTCGTACAAGCCGCAAAGCGCACCCCAGTAGATTTGCGAGAGTGGGCTGTGAGTTTGATGGAGAGAGATAATCGCAAGTCTCACCTCGCTCCGCAGTTGTCTCCAGCAACCCGAGCATTGCTTCGGTCTGGGGACTCGCCGATCGGCTCTGCCCCTCAGGATTATTCATTGCCAACACCAACATCTGGTGACATTCCCATAGGAGGCGCAGATGTTCGCTCAGCAATGGCATCTCCCGATTATGGCTCTAGGTCAGCCATTAAGAATGGATCACAGAGTCTTGGCCGTGCGTCTGGCCAGGACTCATCACGCCATCCAGGCATAGCCCGAGTTTCAACAACGAGTTCTGTTCCAAAGGTTAGCACAGTCCACGTTCCGGACCATGTAGTGCCTAGTGGATCGTCAAGCGCAGGTGCATCAAGCTTCAACCTTCCCATACGACCCGCTCCACCACCAACAGGAGCATTGCCACCACCGCCGCCAGTCCCACGGAAGGAGAACAGTGATCAGGATATCAAAAAGGATAGTCGGCGGCAAGCTACGTTTGGAAATGGCATGTATGGATACCCAAATTCCGGGCATTGAGCGACTTTCTTCATCAAAGTCTTTTTACATCTCTGGAAGCGCAAGCCAGCATTGCCGGCGCCGTCTCGATTTGCTATAGTTCCTATTCTGTTGATGCATATCTCGTTCATGGCTCGGATCGTACTTATCTGAATGGCCAGAAAAGGAAGGAAGCAGACTTTAGTAACTTCCGGCGTTATACAGGCGTATGATAGATTCAACGAAGTGCCTAATAGCTTTTGTTCTTTTCCGTGCCATCGATACCTTCTGCAATATAATAACTAGATCAAGCCGTTACGATGCAATGGGTTTATTCTTGTAAGATGAAGATTGTTGACCCCCAAATAAACATCCTAGATGTGTTTCGTGGCGAGCCCTCCCTTCGTGTAGGAAGATTATCTCCCAACGCTCGTTTGTATAAATCACCAGGTCAGTGATACGCACCTTGGAAGCTCGACTAGGACTCGAGGAGCCGAGTCGCCTACAAGTTGCTGTTTTTTCGTCTCCTTCTATTTCTCGAGGACAGAATAACGAGGTAAAGCATACTTGGGCATGGCCATACAATATGAATAATAAGTATACGGTGGTTCGAACTTTCATAGATTCAACGATCTCTCCAGGTGCGGCTTTCATTCAGTCTATTGCCTTATGGTTGGCATTTAAAGGGGAGGCTGGCCTTTTTGGCATCCTTTAAATCTACATATTTTAGTTCTTTCCTTTTCCATCCTTGAGGCCGCCTACACCCACCCCTCGCGCTTCCGTATCACTACTTTCACCTCCACGGGCGGTTTGACCAATGAAACCATTTTCCAAGATCTCGATCAATTCATCTAGTCTCGAAATACAGAGATCTGTATGCTCATGGGTTGCTAAATGCGTATTGACCTCATTCATAAGCAAAATCGTCGCTGCGCCAGCCCGATACCCTGCCGTCATATCGTCTATTGAGTCCCTTTAGACTGCATAAGCTTCATTACCTATTTTGGGGGGGAAGGGGGGGGGGGGGGGGGGGGGTTGAGCGAAGAAGCAAATAACTTACCCAACCATAATCATCTCCCTCCCGTCCCCGCTCTCGCCATCTTCCTTAATTAAGCCCCAGCTTTTGGCGATATGCAATATTCCTGCTGGATCTGGTTTTGGTGGTCGGAAGTCTCTCGTTACGATCGGCGCAAATACCTGTCCTTGGAGAAACTTGCCTAAGAGATGGTTTACAGGCACGTTAAAATTGCGAGTGCAGATGCCCTTTGGAATGGATCTAGAGTCTAGATATTCCATTAGAGAAAGAAGACCCGGCTGTGGCGCTTGAGAGTCGCAGGCTGCAGATTCGATATCACGTATCCTCTGAAATGCGATGGCTTGGGCATCCGGTGGTAGGGTGTAGATGTGATCGAGGATGTCTGTCTGCGAAGTTTAGTCACTTATTCGTTTCTGAATTCGGGAGTACTAACTCCTTTGTCGATAGAGAGAGCCCTGCGCATCTGGCTAAACATGTAGTTCTGAGGCATACTTCGGCGACGGTCAGCTCATTTTCATTTGATAGATAGTGCCGCGGATGGAGCTTCTGTAATGTAGAAGCATCCATCTTCATCCCAAGTATTAATAACAACGCCACCATCTCTCGAAACATTTTACTTGGACTGGCTCTCCATCCTAGCAAATACATTACTCTGACTAACCATAAAGTACCATCAACGTCAAATACAATTCCTTTCAGTGTTGGAACTCCTGCTGCCGCGACACCGACTCCATGCTTCAGAGGAGCGAACCGACGAGGTTCTTTGGATGACGTAGACATCATGAGAGCCCTTCTCAAGCGATCGCTTGCAATTCTGGGGGAACACTGAAGCGGAAAACAATGAAGACTAGTAGTCACTTGCGAAAAATTCATGTATAACTTCAGCAATATCTAATGGATTCTATTGGGGCAATTTGTGTGAATGTGACAGCGGGGGAAATGTGGGGATTGTGCTTCTCGCTTAACCATAGATCCTTTTCCCGTTCTGGGCTGAATCTTCAGGGGCTAGCCTTTGAATAGAGAAAGGCCATCAAGAGAAATTAGAATACGATACTTCGTATATTTCCAGACCAATATTAGTAGGCCACTTCTGTCAGGGCATCAATAGTTTGTTGCATATCATAGATCCCACGATAAGAATACCTCCATCCTAGCATGACTAAGCATTATTCCTTTCAAGTGGCATTTCGAGTTATATCAGTTAGACCCAGAAACGCCTTTCTTTGACCTGGCCGATTCGACAATAGAGCAACGATATAAAGTTCAGAAAAGCCTCTAGGTTCGTTTTGGAAGAGACGCATATCGCCTCGCGCATTGGAGCAGCGCTCTGAAACTTTAGTATATGAATGTGGATCAGGTCTGGGCCACCAAAACCTGGCAGAAATACTAGAAAACAATTTCGATCAAGAAAGGGCAGAGATCTGAACACCAAGCTTCAACAAACTTACCTCCCAGGCAGCTTTAGCAAGCCATACACGCACTCGTCGGAATTTCGTCAATGCCAGTTGTACAATGTTCTTTAGACAGCCATGATTGATTTAGGATTAGCTACTTTCCTCTGATTCATGAGACAATCATACCTCTGCCATATGAGGATATTCCTAATCTCGTCTAACAAGACTTCTCATCCACGCACACTAGTTGAATACAAAATAACAAACTCCAGGCTAATTTAGCTGACACTTCAAAATGACAAAAAGCAATGATCCGCAAGCAATATATTTCCATAAAGTTACATACTGTGGACGCTACGGTCAGATAAAGAGGGAGACCTTCCTCCAGTGAAGGATAAATGTGCCAAATCCATGGATATGAGACCTTCAACCCATGTCAAAAATACATAGTGATTTGAGCCGAAAGAGCCCACGTAAATACTATGCGAACAGTGCCTTATATGAAGTGGGCAGCGTGGCTTCGGCGGAAGCTTGAGAGCAATGGAGTCGTAAAACTCGCAGCATATCCAACAGAGCACAGCGGACGCCGTTTGAGCTCACCAATGACGACCTTTAACAAGCCAATGCAAGTATCCGGAATGGTGCTTCTGATAGGCTCAACTGAGGCAGAGGGGCGCTCTTAGCTCGCCTTGTAGCCAAACCCGTGGCGAAAATCACCATCATTGAAGTTTCATCGTTCAATAACCAAGGCCCTGAGGCAAGGATACTACGGAGCAAATAATGAATTGGCTTGAAGACTACCAAAGAGGCCCGGTAGTGTTAGATGCGGTCCTCGCCTTGTTACACCATGGTGAGGAGGGGAAGAGAGAAGGCAGATATCTGCTTGCAATGGCATGTGATGATGAGGTTGCTAGGGAGCGGTTATGCCCGCGACGCATGGTAGTACCTGACAGCAGGAGCCAGTGGCGTCTGTTATCGAGAGCTTCCAATGTATGGTTGGGTTTCGCGATACATGACTAGTCAGGGATGGATTTGTGAGGACGCAACGGAAAGTTGGATTAGATATGGATTAAGATGATTAGCATATCCTTTCCAAAGGCTCTTCCTTCCAGAAACGGCGCTTTTGTGTTCAGGCTCAAGTCGCACATATGAGAGATCAGACACCGAAATGCGGCTGACATATGCAGATCGCAGCAAAGAACATACATCGGCCTAGAAAGGGACATATATCCGTTGTCAAAGTCACCAAACACCTAAAGTTCCAAATAAGCCCGGCTTTGGCGACTTAGGAAAATAGTCGACTCAGTGCTTTCAGAATTTAGAGTAGGCGCACAATGATTGATTGTTGATTTGGAGCGCAGAAACTCCTTAATAGAGCTTGGGTTATCTCTATCATCTGTCTAGTGGGTCTTTCTGCTCTCTGAATACTTGGTGGCACTAACTAGAAAGCTCATGTTATAGTAAAAGGAAAATCATAGATGAATGTGGTCATGCCTGAAAAAAACAACATCAGGAATCAAATATAAATTTACAAGGGATATTTGGAAGATCTCGCTTGTATTCTCGAAGAGGCCATTACTATAGATCCCATGAACCAACGCCGGTATGATAAACGACTCTTCGGTCGTGATCGCTCCCACACGCTATGCTCCTAATATAATATCCCTCAAATGCTTCGTAGAATGGTCGTGAAGTCTGTCGCTTGAACCAATCCGACGTCCCCTACTGATGAACAGAGAGCTACAGGATGGCTAAGGTATAGTGCTGTTATGTTGCTGATCCGAGTATGAAGAAGAACAAAACATCGAGTCTCATACAAATCTACCACGTTTTCCTCCTCCACCAAACCCGTCCTTGCCTTCTGGATTCAGGATGTTGAAGAATTCTCCATAGTCATGAGTGATCTTTCGTTTCTGACCAGTACTGCTCCGAGATAAAGATGTCCCGCTTCGATTGATGGATCGCCCAGAGTGGTTGTTGTGTCTTGAACTTGTTCGTGGGGTTCGCGTTACTGTGATTGGTGGAGTTGATGCATGTGACATGCCTGGACCATCTCCTTGACCTCGAGAATTGTCCGACATATCGATATCATGATGGTTGCCCTCAGAGTCTTGAGCAAAGGGATTTCCTGCTCGAAAGGTAAATGCGGGAGGGTTTAGGACTACAGGTTCGGGGGGCGCTGGTAGGGTTGTTGTGGGAGATGGTAAATCTGTTTGTGCTGGTGTGGCGGCCACATCGGTAGGTCTCATTGTCGAAGAGAGCCGTGGTGCACTGTGGGATCTATGAATCTCAGGCGATGATGCTCGTTCTTGCTTTGACGTAGACTCTTCATCGCTGTCCGTATGTGCAGGAACTGAGTCCCGGCCATCCAGTCTTTCCGTTGCCCAACGTCTTATCCTCCAACCTTCTCCATCACTCAAACCAATATCTTCATTATCCAGAAAGCTTAGCAGCTCATAAAGTGCGTCCTCGTATCCTTCTGCCCGTGATCTTCCTTGATCTGCCGCCGCGGTCTTGTAAAGTTGAGTGACTGATAAGGCGGCAGCTTTGAAGGCAGTCAGGAGTTGCTCGGGCGGTTCACTCGATTTCGATGGTGACGTTCCTGGCAGGGATGTGTTTAGACTTCTCATGGAGTCCATGACGGCCGATGGGTAGGACGTGCAGCAAATATCTGGAAGTGGTGTAGGTTGTAAACAATGGAGGACAAGACTGTAAGATATTGAGGGTTCAGGAATGGCCTTTGGGGTGCGGCGATTGTGGACCAATAAAATACGGCTAGACTGACAAAGGGCGGAATTGAAAGAAATATTGAGTAGGCAACAACAGACTATGAGGATGCTGATCTAGCGCGAGTAACAAAGGTGAAAGGAGTAAGTTTGGAGAAGTGAAGGATTGAATTTGTTGAATTTTTTTAATTTTTTTTATTAATTTTTTTCTTTTTGGTGCTGTATGATTATACGGATTCACGGGGAGGAATTAAATCAAAAGTGGTGGTGGGTGGTGGGTGGTGGGGTGGTAGTGGTTGTAGCTGTAGTATTGGTTATAGCGGTAGTAATGGTTGTAGTTGTGGTGGGTGGTAGGTTGTAGGTTTCAAGGTAGGCTTGGTAGCCTCCTAGCCTAATAAAGGTGCTGTAGAAAGGGTTAAACCAGGCACAAGAGACAGAGAGACACAGGCCTAACCCCCCCTGGAACCCCCAAAGAGACAAACAGAAAAGCGGTGGAGGAAGCGGCGACGGCAGAACTTTTTTTCAAAAGCGGGTCTTGCCCTGTCCACCCACCAACTTCGTCACCTTTCGCGAATGTCTGAATGGGCTAAAGTAGTACTAAGTACAGGCTACGCTTCACGGGTAACAGGGTCAGCACAGGCACTTTGCTGCACTAGCCACTGGCACTGCTACTGGCGCTGGTACTTTTTTGTTCCCCCCATTTCAACTCCCAAACTTTCCTCGACGCGATTCCTCCCCCCTCCCTACATCGCAATATCTATCAACAAACTCCCCCCTTAAGAGGCGTTATCATCATCAACGCGATCGAGTTTCTTCCTTCGCCACCACTGGGGCCATTACAAGTCACAATCGCGCCATTTCACTCGTTCAAACAACTACCCGCGTCAGGCTGAGGCGGATCCACGATGGCACCTCGCTCATCGCGTACCAGCGGCCATGACACGGATACCTCCATGCCAGATGCCTCAGAGGCCTTCAAGCCTCTTGCAGTAGATCCAATGGTATGCTATCCTTAATTCAGGGGAATGGTATCCTTTGAATCATAATCCAACTCGCTTACATTGGCATGCTTGGTAAATATGCTTCCCGCGTTAACGCATTTATAGGATGTCGACGAGACCCCAGACTATACCGAGGATTCAGATACTAATCCCAATACCACCGCGAGTAGCGTAGCTGGCGAACAAGTTGCCGGTGATGGCCGGAAGAGGAGATCAGAGGCGACCCAGTTACGCCGAAGTGTCTTTGGTAAGAAGCATGACCGTCTCGGGGAGTCGAAGGTAGGACATATTCCTCTTGAAGTGGAGGCCATGTGAATAACCCGAATTCATGTCTAGGAAGATGATTCTATCCGCCGGTTTCGATACCTTCTTGGTTTGACAGATCTTTTTCGACATTTCATCGAGACCAACCAAAACCCACGCATTAGGGAGATCATGCACGAGATTGATCGCCAGAACGCCGAAGCTGAACAAAAGGCAAAGAGCACCAAAAACAGGAAGGGCGGCGCCGCCGCGGGAAAGGTGCGCAGAACTGAGGCCGAGGAGGATGCAGAGTTGTTGAAGGATGAAAAGGCAGGGGGTTCTGCTGAGACTGTGTTCAGAGAGTCTCCAGGCTTCATCAAAGGGGGTCAGATGCGCGATTATCAAGTTGCAGGTCTTAATTGGCTCATTTCCCTCCATGAAAATGGTATTTCTGGAATTTTGGCAGACGAGATGGGCTTAGGCAAGACCCTGCAAACCATATCCTTCCTCGGATATCTCAGACATATTATGGATATTACTGGACCCCACCTGGTTGTCGTTCCCAAGTCTACCCTTGATAACTGGAAGAGAGAATTTGCCAAATGGACTCCCGAGGTCAATGTTCTCGTTTTGCAAGGAGCCAAGGATGAGCGCAATTCTTTGATCAACGAGCGACTGATTGACGAGAAATTTGACGTCTGCATCACAAGCTATGAGATGATTTTACGAGAGAAGTCTCATTTGAAGAAATTTGCTTGGGAGTACATCATCATTGACGAGGTAAGTTCTCACTATCCTACCTATTTCATCGCGCTAACGAGAAAAGGCTCATCGGATCAAGAATGAAGAGTCATCGCTGGCTCAAGTCATACGCCTTTTTAACTCTCGAAATCGTCTCTTGATCACCGGAACGCCGCTCCAAAACAATCTTCATGAACTTTGGGCTTTACTGAATTTCCTGCTTCCGGATGTATTTGGTGATGCAGAAGCTTTCGATCAGTGGTTCTCTGGACAAGGGGAGGACCAAGATACTGTGGTGCAACAGCTACATAGAGTCTTGAGGCCTTTCTTACTCCGCCGTGTAAAGAGTGATGTGGAAAAGAGTCTCCTCCCCAAGAAGGAGATCAATCTATATATTGGAATGTCAGATATGCAGGTCAAATGGTATAAGAAGATTTTAGAGAAAGATATTGATGCCGTCAATGGAGCTGGTGGCAAGCGCGAGTCCAAGACTCGTCTTCTCAATATTGTTATGCAGCTTCGAAAGTGCTGCAACCACCCATACCTGTTTGAGGGTGCGGAGCCTGGACCTCCTTATACCACTGATGAGCACTTGATCTATAACGCTGGAAAGATGGCTATGCTGGATAGGTTACTTGTCCGTCTAAAGAAACAAGGCAGTCGCGTTCTGATATTCTCTCAGATGAGCAGATTATTAGATATCCTTGAGGACTATTGCGTTTTCAGAGAGTTCAAGTATTGTCGAATCGATGGTAGTACTGCTCATGAAGAGCGTATTCAGGCAATCGACGAATATAACAAGCCGGATTCGGAAAAGTTTGTCTTCCTCTTGACTACACGTGCTGGTGGTCTTGGAATCAATCTAACAAGCGCTGATATTGTTGTGCTTTACGACTCGGATTGGAATCCCCAAGCTGATTTGCAAGCGATGGATCGAGCTCATAGAATCGGTCAAACGAAGCAGGTCGTTGTTTATAGATTCGTCACCGAAAATGCAATTGAAGAGAAAGTGTTGGAACGTGCTGCCCAAAAGCTTCGACTCGATCAGCTTGTTATCCAGCAGGGACGGGCCCAAATTGCTGCTAAAGCTGCCGCGAATAAGGATGAGCTGCTCAACATGATCCAGCATGGTGCAGAGGCAGTATTCCAGAGTAATGGTGCGACTGGAAGTCTTGTCAAGGCTGATAAAGAACTGAATGATGATGACATCGATGAGATTCTGAGGCATGGTGAAAAGCGAACCGCAGAGTTGAATGCGAGATATGAGAAGCTTGGGATTGATGACTTGCAAAAGTTCACCTCTGAGTCTGCATATGAGTGGAATGGACAAGACTTTACCAACAAGAAAAAGGAGATTGGCATCAATTGGATTAACCCGGCCAAGCGCGAACGCAAAGAGCAGTCTTACTCGATGGACAAGTATTATAAGCAGGCTCTCTCAACAGGTGGCCGCACTGCAGATACAAAGCCAAAGGCACCCCGAGCGCCGAAGCAAGTTACTGTACACGATTACCAGTTTTTTCCCGGCACTCTACGTGATCTCCAAGATCGCGAGACTGCTTATCATCGGAAAGAGATTGGCTACAAAGTTCCCTTACCAGAAGGCCCTGATGAAGATCTCTCTGATCGTGAAGCGGAGCGCGCATTGGACCAGCAAGAAATCGATAACGCAACACCGCTCACGGACGAAGAACAAGAGGAGAAGCAACGGTTGTCTCTCCAAGGCTTCGCCGACTGGAACCGCAGGGATTTTCAGCAATTTGTCAACGGGTCAGCAAAGTATGGCCGCAAGGACTATGAGTCCATCGCAGATGAGGTCGATAGCAAGAATAGCGATGAGATCAAGGCCTACGCTAAGGTCTTCTGGGCTCGCTATACTGAGATCGCTGATTATCAGAAGTATATTAGTTTGATTGAAGCGGGCGAGGAGAAAACTCGTAAGATGGAACATCAACGAAAGATGCTCAAGAAGAAGATGGGTCAATATCGTGTTCCCTTGCAGCAGTTAAAGATCAACTACTCGGTCTCCACTACAAACAAGAAAGTGTATACCGAAGAGGAGGATCGCTTTCTACTTGTCCTGTTGGACAAGTATGGCGTCGACAGCGATGGCATCTATGAGCGCATCCGTGATGATATCCGTGAAAGCCCACTTTTCCGCTTTGACTGGTTCTTCTTAAGTCGGACACCGATTGAAATCAGCAGACGTTGTACCACTCTTCTCACTACTGTCGCTAGAGAGTTTGAAGATACAAGTGCTACGAAAACAAATGGAGCTGCCAATGGTAAAGGCAAGAGAGAGCATGAAGACGATGAGAATGATGAAGATAGCATACTTGGAGCTCCAAAGAAGAAATCCAAGAATTCCGTCAAGGTAAGCCCAAAGACAACAATGCTATATACCTTGGATATACTAACTAGTCTTTCAGAATAAAGCGCTCGAAAATGTGAGATCTGTGACTGGCAGTAAGGCCACATCCGCTGCACCTTCGTCTCGTGCTTCAAGCGTCCTTTCTTCTAGCCCTGCAGCGCCTGCTTCTTCGAAAACCAAGAGTAAGCCGAAGCCAAAGGGTAAGAAGAAGTGAAAGGCGGATTAGAGCAAACTCTCATCTTAGCCGCTGCCACTACATATCAAGGCGCCATCAGGCGTCATGTGTATTATGATATTTATAAGGTTATCAGGGTTATAATTCTCTGGTGCAGGGGGGGATGGCGTCTCGCGGAATCGGCATCTATACGGCGTATTAGACAGGCTGTAGAGAGGATTGCGTTATCTTGGTAGTCTCGGATATGAAATCGAAATAATTTATACTTTGCAGTTCCCAATGATTTTCTAAATGTATTTCTATGCCCATCTGTTACCCTCATTTGTACTGGCCATAGCAGTGCATTCTTCTATCTCCCAGATCATACCTATCCACTCCCG
The DNA here is from genome assembly GCA_918026815.1 of Chalara sp. BL73. Taxonomy (NCBI): domain Eukaryota; kingdom Fungi; phylum Ascomycota; class Leotiomycetes; order Helotiales; genus Chalara; species Chalara sp. BL73. The sequence continues at coordinate 52,012 of CAKJVC010000196.1, forward strand.
AAGCTGCTTCTGGACCATTCCTATCTGCTACCTCTTTATGAAAGTGCCTAACTAGACAATATAGCACAAGTTGGGATACAATACTGTAGTCATAGCAACTACTGATGTATTTTTGTATGGCGGATTTTTTAGACCACCCCAGCATGATTATGGCAACTCACATAAGGTGGGTCACAAATATCTTGCTGACTAATCAATAATAAACTAACTAAAGGGGAAATTCTCAACCTCAGTTCATAAGAGTGGGAAACTGATCAATCTCTGAACAACTTTTTTACCCAGGTATGTGGAGCATGACTATCTGAGCAGGCGTATTTCTTTACCAAGCTTTGACCTTTTCGAACTCCCAAAAAAGTCAGTTTCGTAGCATCAATTTCAATTAGATACGTACAATTCCGCCCATCTATCTCAATCAACCTTTTCACTTGCATTATATTTCAAAAAATATGTAGCATTGCATTCTCAGTGGGATAGACCAGCCTAAATAATGCCTCGTTCTGGATGCAGCTTAATTTGCACATCCTGGCCTCTTACAACTCCTTTTCGGATATGTTGATCAAATTTATATTTGGTCTTCGCTCAGCTATACGGCACACTACCGTCCTTGAGCTTGTCATCTTCCCGCAAAGTAAATACCGAGGAAGAAGCCTCGGCTGCGCTCTTAAGGGAGTTGGTTGATGGATTTGGCAGTATTTCCCACGGAAGCCCAGAGAACAGGAAGATTATCATCTCGAGAAAGCGCGACGTGGTAACAAATGAGTAATTCACAGGGAAGGGTATCGAGGTTGTACCTTTCCATAAAAGGCTGAATATTTGATGCATTGTATAGAAATAAGAAGTATAAGTAGAGTCCATGAGAATGATTCAAAACGTCTATGCTGTGGAAATACCTCGTAATAACATACACCTGAAATGCAGATTTAACGCCGCCAGAAATGCAATAAAGAGCAAACTGGCTCTTTTACGAAGTATAGTCACTCACGAACACCTCTTCCTAGCAATATCAACCCCCTTATTCAACGACTACGAGGAAACACCAACTAGAGAACCCATAGAATGTCGTCCAATCGATTGTGCAGTTCGTAAAGACGCAAATAAAATTTATCCCGGGAATACCGCAATCGCGAACGAAATGGTGGTCGGCAAATGAGAGGGAATCTGTCGCGAGTTCAAAGGCGACGGCTAGGGAAAGTAATCTCTCCTTCCTCATCTGAAAGCTCATCCTCATACTTGCCAAGAACACCAAAAGGATTATTCAAACCAGCCTGCACGTTTAATGAGGAAGTTTTCGAAACAATTCGGCCTATTTGGCCACTTCAATTAGCTCCTCATGTAGATGGTTGGGATCAAGCTATAAACGAGAGAAGGCATGGCAACTAACTAGTAGGAGGACCAATTGGGCCAAATGAGGATGGTCCATACGGACGATGGTTGGTATGGAAAGTAGCGTTGGCGAATGATGGAGGTCGAGCTACTGTGGTGTTCTCACAACCGCCGCGCCAGGATCCAAGACTGCGAGAGGCCGACGCAGAGGAAAGGTTGGGAGTTGCACCCGGGGCGGCCATTGGTTGCATGAGGATCACTTGCTGCTGACGCTTGTACCAGGCTGGAAGGCCATGATTGAGTCCAAGTGCGACTTGGGTGGCCTTGTCCAGCGGCATTTCATGCTTGAATCTGCATCCAAGCTGAGTGAACGCGCAGACACCTTCATGGAGCCACTTATCACAGTAGACTTTGTGGCGGCGAGGGATTGGAACAGCTGGAGCCGGTGGACTAGCGGCGACAATCGAGTCAATATGCATCTGTTAAGTGTAAGCATGATTCTTCTTCTTCTTCGCCTGGGTTAGTTACCTGAACCTCGATCTCTCCGGCTCCATCGGGACGTCGTGCATGCAAGCTCGGAAGAGTGTTGATGAACTATACAGAATAAGCAATAGGAGATTGCGAGTATAAGTGTACTATACCGCGGCAGCCACCATCTCTTCCTTGCCGTCTGGCTGGCCAGTGGCCCCACGGGGGAGTTGCAACGGTGGCAGCACTATCATATTCTCTGGACCTGTCGTGCATTGTACCTTTACGAAGTCGATTTTGCCCAGTTCATCAGCGCGAAGGAGTGGAACATATGAGCCATCTTCTAAGCGAATTCCATATGTCGTCGCTACCTTTAACTGGTTCTCTGTTGGCCAAACTGGTCCGGGTTTGACACTCGAGAAAGGAACATGGATAGCCGTGGTGGATTTCGACTGAACACACCCGTTAGAGGTGGCTGCGGCCTGTGCGCCTAATCGAGTTGCCGCGGTGCGCCAGGTAGTAGTTTGGGGATGGCTTCCTAACATAGATGGTAGGCGGGCTTCATTGCTGGCTCTAACTCGGTCCTCATGGTCCCTTGCGGGCTGAATTAGATTATTTGGACTGGACATATTTCTGATGTTCGATGAAGCAGAGTCAGGCTTGATAATGTCTCCAGTTAGCTCGGATGTCATTTCAACATCATGGTTTTCTGATACTGAGGCATCCCCTGTTGGGAAGTTGCCAGGAAATGCAAGAGTAGCCACTTCTGCAGACATCTTAGTAACAGGCAGGTTACACCGCCTGAATAATTAGAGATGGGCGAGGGGATGCAGTGAAATGCAAACGGAAGAAGCTATAGTCTATAGAGTCCTGGGAGGGGAGTGGCTGATAGAAGCGTTGGAATCCAAAGGAAGTATTATACAGCTCACCCTTTAAGCAGCAATGCCGTCTTAAGTATTCCTTCTATGGCTTCAAGACAGTCGTTTGTCGGTAGCAAATAAGGTCGCCTGGAAAGCTGCAGATGTTTGACCTCTGCACGTGATAAGTGCAGGTGCGTGAAGCTGGGCACAAACTGCAAAGCCAACTCAGACAGATCACGTACAGATGGAGTGATTTGCTGTGTTGTGTATGATGTAAAGCTGTTCACTGGCTGTGTTATGGCTCTTGTAGCGGCGCGTTGTCCTCCTGCAGTGTTAGGAACCAATTCTCATTGGCAAAATACAGAACCAATTTTGAATTCTGTGCGCCACTTACCACTTCCACCAAAAGACGACACATGAGTATATCTATCTAATGGTTATGGAGTTGGGTTTGCACAGATGGGTTCTTGCCTCTTGGCTAAAGTCCAGTGTGATTGAGCCTGGGATCTTATACCAACCCGTGTTACAGCCATTATATATTGCCAATGACCGAACACAATGCTAATTAACGTGTTCGTTGCATGACCTGGAAATGAACCTAAAGATAGAGAGAACAGTTCTAACCCACTGGATATACGAAGCCAAAGGACGGTTATATGTCACGTGCAGTACTAATTACCACGATAATAGAGACCCGTGAGAAATCGAGAGCAGGGTCGAAAGGAAAAGGTGCAGGTTTTGCTTCTGGCTTCGCTTCCTCAAAGATACTGATATCTCAAAGATGGAGCTCCCTCAATACAATGCTAAGAGAGTAATATGAGCAAGCCGCTCCAAACACTGTGCATTCCCCAAAGCATTAAAACCGAATCCATTGCTAAACAAGCTGGGGACGTACATGCTTCCACACCCTTGGCTAGTAGCGGCATATTACGTATGATAAGTGACTGCCATTCTCAGACAGCTAGATCGATGGCAGCTCTCACGGGCATAGTGAGTATATAGGCCACAACTTCAAATATTGTGCTAGAGTGTTCCGCCTGCGATACCCAACCCGATCCAGAGTGAGGCTACTCTCAATATACCATATTAGAAACGGGTACAGCCTTGTGGTCTTTTCTATTTATTGGAAGTAACTGTCCAGGAGCATGTGACATAAATGGGTATCGCTTGATACAGTACGTAACCGCACATAGAGCGAGTAAGAGAGAAAGCTGATACCGTAGAAAGTAGCGGTTCCTTGCCCATATGCCGATAGTTTCACAGCAGTGAAGTATAGCTCAAAAAGGGCACTTACCTTTGCAATACCATTCGTGGACAGCTATATCCGGAACACATCAGTCCCCAACATGGCTCGATTGGAAATCAAATAAGAGCAATAGCAGAATAAATTGCAGCATACCTCATACTAGTGTGGCAGGCTCCGGAAGAGACTACATACCACGTCTTCAAACCCACATCTGTGACGGGAGAGTTGTGGCAGAATCCCTGCATAATAGGTTCTCCTGAGGGTGGTGTCAGCGCAACACGGAGCTTTCCTCGATCGAAGAGTAAGGTGGCTGAACTGAATATATTAGCTAGACCTGTCGATCTGATGGATAAGTGGCTGCCAAGCTGTCAGGCTGTCAGGTAGTCCTGCTCCTCAGAATGCCTGTCGATATTATGTCATATCCAGTGGCTGATCCTCCTAATCGGGTCGATTCAGGGGCTGTGGCAAAGAGATATTGTAGGACCAGATCTCTACCTTATCATTCTGTGAAACATTAGGAACAGATAAACGCGTAGCCCGCTATGATCGAGTTAACAAGTAATAGCCTTCGTCGAAGCGAAGTAAAGGCAACTGAGGCTTCGTGTGCAGTCATGCAACCGTCAAAGAGGAAATGCAACAATCCAGTGTATAATAAAACAGTTGCCTCAGCTTTTACGTCGAGATCATAACCATGCCCTACACCTGTGGAATGTATGGCATTGGGGAAGGGTGGCTCCTATGGAGACAAGGCCACGGATCCAAGCATTCAATACTTTGCCTATCGTCTTAATACACTAGGTAGGTAACATCTCAGACGTGTTGCTAAGCCGATTGCAAAGTATTCTGATAAATCGTACATCAAGAGCAGTTTGTCTTAAGGCGATATGGTCTCTATTGCTCTGGTGGTACAATGTCCATGCTGGGAGGCCAACGCAGAGATGATGAAACTATTCGCTTTGTGGAATACTGGCAACTCGCCCATTTTATATTTGTATGTGCTCTCTCTGCTTAGGTCTGCTATTTAACATGTTGAAAAGCAGATTCGCACTGCATGAGAGGGAAACAATGTGTGGTGCTTAAGCTGAAAATAAAAATTTGCCCTGAGCACAAGGAGATACGTAGGCGGAAGTGGAGAGACTCTACCATACCTATATGTCGTTTAATGCCGTTTGATGCCAATAATGATGAGACTCGTGGTATAAAGCGTTCGATTATATTTGCCGTGAGTGTACATCCATACTTGTGATTGGATGTCGTACAGAGATATAGTTCCATCTCGCGTATTCAATTATTCATACGGTTAGACTTGCCTCTCTTGCCGAAGTTGTCCCACCTGGAAAATGCAAGATGCAAAATTGTTGTCGGTGTTGGGGAATCAAATATTTATCCTATAACCATGTCTTCAATAATAGACTAGCCTCTATTCGTCTCTGCTGCTTCTTTTAGCATAGGCTTATCTTACTTCGTTATTCTGTTCTCACGGAAGAATCTTTCGGCACGTCTATGGACTTGAACATTGTCGCTGGCTGCTGTATTAATCAACTGAAAGCAACGGGGACAATGAAATCACAAAGGACTCCAGGCATATTCAAATACTGTCCTGGTGGTATTTGGTTTGCCACATGGGAAATTACTATTGGACCGTCTTACTCTCAAGACATTATGATTTATGAATAATGTACTCATAGGAAAATTCATCAACACATGGATCATAGGACATTTCCGGGTTATGGCTTGACTAAACGGTGCTGGTTCCATGGTAACAGGATATACCAGTGTCCGTCTTTGCCGTCAACAACAAGCCACACGCGCATGGGAGAAGGAGCATGATGTCTGGGAGAATCCAGAATACTGTGCTGCTATGTGTGTGTGGATGCAGCCAAGGCACTGGAAACGACTATTTGTCGTTGGTTGAGAGCATTTGAGCAGTTTAACAGGGATACAAAAGTGGAGGATTAAACTGGCCATAACCATTTTCATCGTATCTTGGAGATATACATATACGCCTATTGGTCAATGATAATTCTTGTTGCGATTTTTTGGAAAAAGGAAGCTCCATGCTCAATTTTCAAGATGCTTTGCCACGTTTAAGTGCGGTATGAAGGTGTGGTTACAGAGTTCTGTGGATCACTGAATTGAGCCTATTTCATGGTCTTGTCTTGACTTCAATCCATGGCGAATCATGATTTCACATTTGATAAAGCTATCGTGTCTACGTTTGATATTCTGATTTAGAAAAGTCCCTCCTATCTAGTTAACTTCTCGGGTTGACTGCCTACAAAACTTCTTCGAATCATTGGAACAGCTATTTTATCATTAGCCAATCTTCCTTTCCTTTTTGGGCCTCTATCAAATACTCATCGGAGCAGATTCGAGTCCAGAATGGAACCTCTTGTCAAAAGACAGCATATTCAACATGCCGACTCAGATTCAAAACTTGAACCTCATTGGGGGTATGCGAATCGAATACTACCCTGCACCAATAACCAAGGGACTTGCGAGTATCTCGATGCGGTATACTGGATGCATGATACTTCAATGCTATACACCTTCATTATGTGGGCTGTGATTGGAGGTTTACTCATCATTGCCGCTGCTCTTCGGATCTTCAAGCCACAGGCTCGGGGAAAGAGAGCCTCAGATTCAGAAGGCCAGGAATCAAAGGCAACGATGGGCCTATGGTATCGGGTTTGGAGCGGGATACAAGCTTCTATGAGAAGATGGCTTTTGCCTGAAAGTTTTGTTGGATTCTTTGGTCATGTTACACGGCTTCAAGTCGTGGTACTATGTATCTTGTTTGCGTATTTATTGATATTCTCGTAAGTAGATCGATATTTCTAGTGTTTATGCTGGAGTAGTGAAAGGTCAACAATCGGAGAACTTACGTACACTCTCCATAGTCTTGTAGGAATCGTCTATAAAACATGGGTCACTCCAGTAAAAGGATACACGTCTCTCTACAACCGGCGCACTGGGATCGGTGGTTTCTCGGTCCGGGTTGGGGCCTTTGCCTATGCATTGACGCCACTGACAGTAGCTCTATCAACAAGGGAATCCATTCTATCACTGATCACAGGAATCCCTTACCAATCTTTCAATTTTCTACACCGGTGGTGTGGAAGAATTATTTTCATACAGTCTGTCATTCATACAGCAGGTTGGTGCCTGATAGAAGCTCGATACTACCAACCCCAACCCACCGTATGGAAGAAGTTTATTGCTCAATTATACATGATATGGGGAGTTGTCGCACTGATATTCATCACCTTTCTCTACATATTCAGTTTGAGAAGGGTGATACGATTAACGGGCTATGAGTTCTTCAGGAAGGCACATTATGTGGTTGCAATGCTATATATAGGTGCTTGCTGGGGCCATTGGAATCAACTTGCCTGTTGGATGATTGCCTCACTAGGAATATGGGGAGTTGACAGAGGTATCCGGTTTCTTAGAAATTTGTTAATCCACATTGGGCATGCTGATGGATCAACTGGTAAACCCTATGCTTTCCAGCCCAATGCTGTTGTCATGCTTACCGATATTCAAGGCCGTGGGTTCCATCCTGCCCAATCCTCGCTCAAATATTTCGATGACAAAGATGGAGGAGTGGTCCGCCTCGACTTTGATCATAAACAAATCCCTTGGGCAGTCGGCCAGCACTTCTTTCTTTGCTTTCCTGCTCTCACAATCTGGCAATCACATCCACTTACTACTGCTTCATTACCCACCTCCAACTCAGATATTGTTCACCATACTTATATCGTTCGCTGTCGCAGAGGCGAAACTGCACGATTGAAGAGTCTTGCTCTTAATCAAACCGCCGAACCTTTCCCTAAGGAAGGTGCAGCCACCACACCAAATACAACACCCGTGATCCTCACGGGACCTTATGGAGCCCCATTGATTTCCAATTCTAGTAATATAGAACCAACAAACATTCTCGCAATAGCAGGAGGCACAGGCGTCTCCCTAACCTTACCTGTTGTGCTTGCAGCTATCTCATCGCCGGCTTTTGAAGGCACTGTAATGGAATTTATTTGGGTCACTCGCCGCACATCAAACATGCAATGGATCACCAACGAACTTGAACAGCTGAAATCTTTTTCGCAACAGAACAGTACAAATCTAAATATTCGAATTATTGTCACACAAGAAGCTGAGGCATCAGCCTCTACCTCCTCCTTGCCTCGTATCACCAATAAGAATGAGAATATTGCCTCGGAGATTGACGCCGATATGAAAACCCATCCTTCATCACCTATTTGCTCATCCTCAATCGATATTTCTCAGTCAGCAAACTTCACAATCACGTACCTTCCCTCCACTCGACCCTCTCTCGAACAGCTCGTCTACGCATTCCTGGAGAATAGGGCACAAACAGAATATCGGACACGAGTCATAGCAAGTGGTCCTGCAGGTATGGGACACGATCTACGGAGCGCGGTTGCGCAATGTAACTATGGAAGCCGAGTCCTGAAAGGAGAACGAAGATGGGATGTGGATTTAGACTGGGACGATAGGATGGATATATGATATTTTATGACTTAATTTAACTTTCAAACATCTATGTTAAAGCGGTCCAATTTCATTTAAATTTGACCTGTAATTCATACCCCAGGAGTACACAAAAATAAAGCTGGGGAAATTGTTGCATTCTTAATATGATTTCTTCCTAATAATATCCCAGGTTCTAATGCTCAGGTTATCTAATCACCTGATATAAGATCACGAATTTTGGAAGCTGAAAGTAAAAGTAAGCAACCCCCCATCTCAAATACCACCAAGGTACTCGCTTGTAAGTCCAGCAGAAAAGGAAAAAGATACTAAATGTACAGTAGGTAAAGCATGCCAGGCTCATTGGGTTGCAACATCCGGTCGTTGATTGCTCCCTGCGAGGATTCGATGAAGGTGCTTGCGAGCAAGGTCAACCTGCACCGGGTCTTCCGTACTCTCTCTGAGCTCGTCGAGCATGATACGAACCTGTGTCTTCGAGCGGAGAGCAATGCATGAACTGGCTCCAAAGCCTTTGCCGAAATGCGCAAGACCGCAGAGGTTACAGGTGTCTACGCCTCTTAGCTTTAGTGGGCAATCTCCTGTAATGTGGAGGGCCTTGCAGGCATGGCAGTGCCGTAATGATGCACTGGCTGGCCCGTGCTGGGTAGTATTAAAGCCTCCAAGCACTTGTCCTACTGATGGGTGTGCTTGACTAGTTCCAACATATCCTATAGAATGTGGGACAACTCCGTACCCTCCTAGTGGAACTGGACCGGCGTTACTACCAAGCTGGTAGCTATGGGGCATGGGCTGTCCTTGGTAGTAATTTTTGGAGTACACATGGGAATTGGACGGCGCAGGCTGCCGTACATGTTGATTCTGGGTCGTCCGGAATGGAATACTAGCTTGGCTTTGGGACTGAGGTTGTTCATGTCGATAGGACTTTCCGCGATATCCGGTGAGCTTTGGATCTGGGCCAACTGCACCCTTGGGGAGCTTTCTTGGGATATATTCGCGCTCTGCTTGGACTTCGGGTTAGCTTTGGAAATTGTGGATGCATCTGTCGATTTCGAAGACGTGATCTTTTGTGGGGACATCTGGTGCGAACCACCCTTTGCGTGATTTGTTCCTGATACCCGATTGTTGGAACTAACCAACTGTCTCCCATTAGAGCTGCATTTGGCCCTTGGCTAATGCTGACGACTGAGGATCGAAGCGCCTATGGACTGGGTCCTACTAGAACCAGCACCGTCTATATTTGAAGCAGGCACTACCTGCTTCTTGACCACTTTATTGGTCAAAAACTTTGCACGCTTTTGCTTCGCAACAGCTTTGGATTTCGTACCTTTCGGTGCTTTCGGTTGGGATAGATCCAGTTCACTGGGCTCAATAGGTGCAGCTACATCTGAATCATCCTCTTCCTTGTCTGATAATCCTGGAGTTGTATCGAAGTCCGATTCCTGATCTGAACCATGCGACTTCCGTTTCGACTTCTTCATAGGAGAAGATGCTGGAACATCATCATCTGGCTCTATAGTACTGCGCTTATAATCGACATTCTATAGCAATTAGCAGTTTTCTTGGATGAGAGCGTGATAAGCCAACGACTTACTTGTCTTGCGCGTTTGCCACGACCGAAGGTCTCATGTCTTCTAGCTGCCTCAAGAGCTGCCTCACGCTCACGTTCATCCAAAATTTTAGTCCAGAATGAATCGTCTGGAGGAGGTTCTTCCACATCAGGATCACCCACGTCCTCAGTGAGGTCGCCTTTATCATTAGCCCATATCTGGGCGAATGAAAACTGTGATGCCGCGGTCTTTTTATCATCAATCTTAGTATTTTCGACCTGTGTTCGGTCCAAGAGTTTGTCAACAGATGCTGAATCGTACCGGATATCATTGCGATCGTCATCGTTAAAAAGTGCAGCCGCACCATGTGCCAAAATAGAGGCCAGATCAGGCATCTCATCATCGGCGGCACCTAGGGTCTCAACTACCTCCGCAAGTGCTAGCTTCTTACGATTGATCTGAACAATCTTCTCCTCCGCACTATCCTTTGTCATTAGCTGGAAGACAAGTACCTTTTTCTTCTGCCCAATGCGATGTGCACGTGACAGCGCTTGGAGATCTTGTTGAGGCTACGCATTATGTCAGTACGGAAATATGAAGAGAAAGGGTATACTGATTAACATTGAAGTCGGGATCCTAAATTAAAGTTAGCCGTGTACTAACGGGTAGTGGAATTACATACCATAATGATGACAGTGTCTGCTGTCGCCAGATTTATACCAACACCGCCAGCACGAGTCGAAAGCAGGAAAGCGAACAAAGGAGAGTTTGGAGCATTGAACGCATCAATTCGCTTTTGCTTTTCGAGAGCGTTGATCTTGCCATCCAGTCGCTCAAAGGGCATACCAAGCCCGTCCAGAAAATCTTCGACCACGGTGAGTTGATCTAAAAACTGACTGAATATCAAAACGCGATGCCCGCGGTCTCGCAACTTAGGAAGCATGATTTCCAAAAGTTGGAATTTGGAGGATGCGTCAATAAGATTTCTTTTCGTTGCTGCTTCGTCGAGTGACGTCTCTTCGATTGCAGAACTATAGATGAAAGGGTGGCATAGACACTTTCGAAGCTGCATCAAAATGTTGTTCAAATTACCACGCTCTTTGACATTAACCACATCCTTTTTTGCACCCATGATGCTTCGAATGAGCTCCGGGTTCTTGCCTAGAATGAATTTGTAGAGTTTCTTCTGTACCAAACTCATCGAAACAGGAATGATCACTTGCGCCAAAGGGGGTAGAAACTTCAATGCCTCAACCTTTGTTCTCCTATGAAAAGTCAGTCGGCTCTATCTACACGAGATATGTACGATAGTTGTAGATTACCTCAAGAGATATGGTGTGATCAAATTTTGGATTTCCTTCATCTTGTCATTGTTTAGCTCCGCCTCGGCATACTTTTCCTCTAAATCGGCAGCCTTATGTTTTGGATCAAGGAACTGCAACATATTGAAGAGCTCTCGCAAGTTGTTTTGTATCGGTGTGCCTGAACAATCTCACATTAGCATGTTTCTATCCTGGTATGCTACCACACCAACCTGTAAGAAGGACTGAGAATGGGGCGTTGAGATTCTGCAAAGCTTCATAGAGTTGATTGGCGTCATTTTTCAGGCGCTGCCCTTCATCAACAATTAAACCAGCCCATTTAGTACGTCTGAAGAATAATCTAGTGTCGTCTCCTACAGGCCCTTCATAGGAAGTAATCACTACGTGAGCCCTCATGTCCCTGCAATTGTCTGGGAATAGCTCATATTGCATCACCATGTCACGAGCTTTCTTGCCTCCATAGAGCGCAACAACACGGAGCCCTGGAGCCCATTTTTTAATTTCACGACGCCAATTGGGGCAAGTCGAGTTGGGTGTTACCACTAAGAACGGCCAACACTATATACGTAAGTCGAGCCACATATTGATTTTCGTTGGTTACATACCTTGGGTCTCTCGAGCACAAGGGAGGCAATAAATGCTATGACCTGGATAGTCTTTCCTAGACCCATCTCATCGGCTAGAATAACGTTCTTTTGTTTGTGAAAATTGTAAAGCATCCAATTAAATCCTTCTAGCTGGTAACCCATCATTTCTCCACCAACAAGTGACTTAGGCTGTTCCTTCCATCGTAACTTCTTGTTGAAGTTTAGAGTCTGATAAGTATCTGTACGAGCTTTTAAAACTTGAGTGGGCTGAGACTCGAAATACTGGCCGGCGAGGTATTCTCTGTAGGCAGCTGCGAAGTCTCTCCAACGATCGGTGTCTTCTGGTTTTGGAGGATTCTCCCAGACGGATTCTTCGTATGGCAGTCCCACGAATTTAACAAGCACGCGCTCAACGGCACCAATATTCTCTTCATCTGTTTCTTGGTCTTCTGGCTCATAGTCATCTGAGTAGTCAATATCGAAGATGATCTCCATACGTAAATAGTCCTCCGGTATTGCTTCTTCTGAGCTCCATTTTGGAAGCAGATTTTCCTCTTCTTCATGGCGAACAAAGGCTTTGCGCATGGCAGCAGCAGTGACGCCCCATACCCAAGCTCCGGGCATCCATGAGCACTGAAAATAAGACATTCGATGCCACTTAATAAGATACTCTTTCTCGTCCTCGGGGTAACCATGAAATGTTTCTCCGTTCCTATACGATTCACGATCAACAGGCCTCCAAGCAACTAAACCTTGGACTTTTGCAGGCACGGTTAAGCATTCAATGCACTGCCAGTCTGAAGTATACTCCTTATGGCGGACTTCACGGCGTTCATTCATAGCCTTTGGTGTTTTTGACGAGTTCAACCGAGGTGGTAGATGCTCAAAATGCCAAGCACGGTAGCAATCAACGCATCGAAATAAAACGTTCTCAGCGTTGTTAAGAAGCTCTTCGGGAACCTCGGTGACAGGGTCATCGCCGTCATTTTCTAAACGGAGCTTCTCCTCTACCTTTGTTGTCTTTTTTGTAGAAAATGCTGCACAGCTCTTGCCTTCTTTGCCACATTGTTGACAAGAGTCCAGCCGCGGTGCAGATGAATCCTTTTTGGTATAAGTTCCGATGCAACGGCGACATTGCATGACAAAAGTCTCATGGGCCACCTTTGTAACCATGGGCTCTCTATTGCTACGATAACCAAGACACACCTTATGGATAGAGCTGGAGCAACCTTGACAGTGGATCAATGGACTCTTGCCCTTATTAGAATTTGTTCCAAATCCTTCGCAAACATCACACTGTGTGTTGTGAAATCGATGAAAAGCCGAGCTCTTTTCGACTGGTTGGAACACCTCTCGAATACTAATGACTTTAGGAGCGCTGCTCTTTTCTGCCTCGTCGGCGTAGATATCTTCGTCCATATCCTGCTCCTTCATACTCTTAACTTGACGCTCCCGTCCAGACTTGCGAGTAGGCTGGGGACGATCCTCCTCGGAGCTTTCTGAAGCCAATCTACGGGGTCGTCGCCCTCGCTTGCCTGGTGATGGAGATTTAGCACGCAACTTCTGTGGCAATTGCTTCTTCCGCTTGGGCTTAGCATATAAAATAGCTGAGCTGTCCGTCTCTTCAGGTGCCTCATCTTCCTCAGCAAGCTCATCCACATCATTGTATCTGTTGCTGGATATGACTTTCGATTGGATACCAGATTGGGCCTTGGAAGCTCGCGTGTTGCGTCCGCCAGCACGATTTCTGGATGTCTTCTCTTGATGGAGCTCTTCTTCAGGCTCGGATGTATCTGACGAGACAGTATCGGCTACGGAATGAGATGGTGCCCGGGTGCTAATCCTACTGCTGACTCTGCTGGCTACTCTACTGCTGCGCCGGCTGTCGCTTTCAGTCAAGACTGATACACGGTCTTTCGCAAGCTTGCGTTTCTTGACAATGATTTGATGCTCAAGATCCTCATCATCTTCACTCTCATCAAAGTCAACTTTAGATATGTCCACCATGCCCTGGTTATCGGGCTTATTGCGGGCACGCGTGCGCTGAGACTTAAAGGGCTTTTCAGGTGAAGACATGGCCTCGTCTTCCTCCTCGTCTTCGTTGTTGAAGAGATCCAAAGCGTTCTGCCCGTTTCGCAACTTAACGAGACTTTCTATAGAAATCTATGATGACATTAGTTCAAGTTGATAAATGTATTTGCAATGAGAACGTATGGCAACGACCGAGATTTAGCAAATTAGCCGAACAGCGCTAGTAGGGACTAGTACACCCGACTATGAAAGTCTCGTAGCTCCACGTAAACTTGCCATGAAAGTAGACTAAGGTCACAAACTGCAAGTGGGCAGTACTAACGCATAAGCCCAGAATGGGCTAATGATAAAAATATGGTATTATGCTACAAGTTGCAGTTGTATAAGTATGAATAAAAATGGGGACAAAAGCTTGGCAGGCAATAATGATTTCAGTGGCAAGAGCGGCCTCAGCCTTACTGAAATTTATGGAACTAAGGTAAAGATGATCACTTTAAGTGTAAATATTTCCAAAATAGAGACAAACAAGAGTATGAGTAAATGAAATGAAGATGACTTCAACTGCAGCGCCGTGAACATCTCAGCAAGAGCTACTCACTCCGCCTTATTGGCTTGATCTCAGACCGGTTATAGAATATCCAAAGCTGATTGCGGAACTAAAGATTCTCGTGGAAAATATATGATGACTTCACAAGAGGATTCTTAGTGCCATGACTTGTCGCACTTGCAAACACCTGCTATGGACCCACGAGCGAGTAGTTGTAACAGACAGGCCTAGCTTCTAAAGAAATATAGACACGAGATATATATTCACTTACATCTTGTTGTTTGCCGTCTTCGTACTCAATCTTGTACCAGGCTTTGCCGTTTGATTTCTTAAGCTCTTTCAAGACGCGATCAACTGTTGGGCTTCCTCTATACGACTGCTGATCTGGTAGCCGTGTAGGGCGAGCAATCAGTACAGCTATCCTGTCATCAGAGGAACCTTTCGATTTACGGGAATCAGCTGCGGATGTCTTTTTGGCCTCTTCCTTGAATCTATGTGATAGTACTGATACTGGGGGTGATTGATCGTTGGTGGCATCATCCTGTGGCGGGGTATCGGGGGCATGAAGCAAGTCAACATCGGACTCCTCCGAGTCAGAAACATGTTTTTGTGAAGCTCTCTTTGCCTTCATGTTGCAAGAACGCTAGAAGAGGTATAGATCAAGGATTCTCGTATCTAAACCAGATACTCATGTCAGAAGTGAGTACAGTGGCTTGGTATGGAAATACATACTTGCACCCTCGTCAATTGTTCAAAAGGACGAAAATCTCATAATGATAAGCATGAGTCGCCACTGTAAGATTTCAATATACCTTGTGGGCAAGAGAAGTGCGAGATCGGCTTTGGGACTGACTGGAAGACTTCTACTATATTCTTGAGCAAGTAATGACACGGTCTAGAACGAACCGCTTTGTGAAATGAATACCGGAACATCAAGTTCGAAGCTTGCAAGGCGAAAACGCGTGCCTGTGTAGACGCGATTTTTGATCTCTAACCGAGGCGTGCATATATCACACCCGTGATCAAAATGATACACCAGATGTGTGCCTACCTATTACTACTTCTTAACTAGAGGGCCTAGCTTGGGGAATATAGTCGAATGGAATCTATTAAATCTAATACAATAAGGCAAGGACGCTGAAGATGTTTTATTGTAATAGTCTTCCTTCGCAAGCAGAAGCCTCTAGCCCAACGCGCAGGGGAGAGGACTTGCTAGTTAATACATGATAAAGAGCGATAGTAGATGTCCTCAATTGAGCAAGACGTTCTTCTTGATCTTATGTGATAAATTTGGAGATGCTTGGTCACCAAAAGATACTAAGTTTCTCGAAGATTGTAGGAAATTCAAGTGGATTTCTCTACAGATGTATATATAGTAGTACAAATATAGTGTTACAACAACGGTCTATTTTCATAAAACTAACAGCGGGCGGTGGCAGAACCAGCCTACCTACACTTTGTTCAAGTTTTCTCCAGCAACCAATTTTTGGTCAACAACTGCGATGAATATACCATTCCTTCCTAGGGCTCTTCAGCATACGAATAGGAGAGTCGCTGCAGCGCCATTTCTATATCCTACTCTTTGCACAACTAGAGCAGCTTCCCTTGCGCGTGCTATACATCGGGGAATCCATCGCTCTAAGAGCGTTGGGTTCAGAAGGAAGGAAAGAAGCCGAGAACAAGATGTAGGCAGCACAAAATCTGCAAAAGCAGGAGATGCTGTGGTAGGATTTGTGCGAAAGCATGTTGGACCACACATTCCTGTCAATGCGGCACCTATGAGCTACAAAGGTTTCAAACCTGCGTCTAGGACATCCTCGAAACATGGAAGACTATTGAGCAGTCCTAAAAGCTCTCGAGAAAGCCCTAATAGGATCCGGGTTGGGAGGCGCATCATTAAAGATGTTCCAGAGAGAAAGGGGAAGGGAAATTCAAATCGACGGAACTACAGCTTTTTTGAGGAACAGAACAATGTTGGGAGTTCATCCTCACATTTTCTGGAACGACGAAGCAATCAAGACAGCGATTATGCAAAGTTCTCTGGATCATACAGGGGGGGAACAATTTCGAATGATTCATCTAAGACTAGGGGAACAGGAAAAAGACTAGGAACGAGGGAGTGGGATGCCGATTCTAGCTCTTTTGGCCAGAGACACGAGCATAGCTTTGGAGAAAGACAAGACACTGGCCACGGTTCATATGGAGACAAACGAGAGCGTAGTTACGATGATGGTAAAACTGTTGCCCGTCGATCATCATACCAGCCACGAGTGCATGAAGGTCGACAGAAAGGGTTCGCTTCTGGAGTGTCACCAAGAGATGATTTGTCCGGTAACAGCCGTTTCAGCCCTTCGGATATAGCCAGTGATAACGACGCTAGCCCATCGCGGTCGCCAAAGATAGATAAAAGGATACCCATCTCAATACCATATACTACACCAGCTTCTGAGTTTTTGTATGGGACTTCGGTCGTAGAAGCAGCCCTAAGGTCTAAGCGAGAGCCTAGAAGAAAGCTATACAAGCTCTACATCTACACGGGGGAGAACCGTGCAAGTGCTGAGCAGGATGCTGCAATAGAAAAGCTGGCAAGAAAGAACAAGGTTGAGGTCGTTCGTGTCGCCGGTGACTGGCTGCGCCTCATGGACAAAATGAGTAACTCGCGGCCGCATAACGGCTACATTCTGGAGGCTTCTCCTCTTCCGAAACTCCCAGTCACCCATCTTGGAGAATTCAATGAGGAAAACGCTTCCGAGTTCGAGGTTGCCCTGGACCACCAGTCGCGCGAAGAAGCCGCCATAAATGGAATAGACGAAGTCATCAAACTATCCCCCGATCGATTTGGCCGCAAACCTTTCGTTCTATTTCTAGATAGTATCTTAGACCCTGGCAACCTTGGCGGCATGATTCGAACTGCTGCCTTCCTAGGCGTTACGGCCGTCGCCATATCGAAGAATTGTGCTTCATTCTCTCCAGTCGTCCTCAAAGCCTCCGCCGGAGCTTCAGAAGATATAACTCTGTTTACGGTCAACAAACCAGCAGGATTTATCGCGAACTCGAAGCTTGCTGGCTGGAAGATCTTTGCAGCTGTGGCACCTTCTGGCGATAGGCCCAAGCCAATGTTCATCGAGAAACTGGATAGCCCACTGATAGAGGACCCATGTATACTGATGCTTGGAAATGAAGGCGAAGGGCTACGCGAGAATCTGAGAAGCAAGGCAGATGCCCACATAACGATTCGTGGAAGCGGAAGAAATCTCAATGTTGACAGTCTAAACGTGAGCGTGGCCACGGGTATACTGTGCAACGCCTTCTTAAAAGTCAGTAATGCAAAAAGGCTGTTTGAAGGTGAGCAGAGCAGCAAGGCGGAAGGCGATCTATTTTGATTGTACAAACGCCACATATCTGTACCATATCCATTTTGTAAGAATATTGAGGAGGCAAGGAAAAGGATGCCTATATGCGAGGAGTCCCTAGAGGTTGATATTTGAGTAATGGTTCTTGTATACGGAGTACTATTGACTTTTTCTCGCTGACAAGGCGTACTGGTTCTTTTGCGAATTTGGATGATTGTTTTATCTGCATCGTTCCACCCTCTCAACTTCCAGCTCCCATCCCTCGTATCTCGGATCTATCCCAGTTCTCCCAATATAATTATATCTCGACACGATAGCTAGGATACAGGACATTGTGAACCTCAACAAGATGGCTGTGTCTATTCCTTCCTTGTCTGTTACAGTATAACTAGAGTGTGAAGCATTTTCCATAGGATTCGTCATCTGCCAGGATGGTGGGCGATGATGGGATAGGTCTTCGATGCTCCTAGGGAATCTCCCGTGAGCAGCGTGCGTTATCGGCGCGAGCCCTTGTCATCCGATAAGGAATGGATCAACCGAGGATAATGCGGGGGAGCCGGGAATCAGGAGCCGGTAAGGACTTACTATAGAGTACGAAGTAGGTGTATGTACTACGGTGGGACAGGAGGACCCTGCGCAAAGACTAGTTCTCAAATAGCAATCCCGCAATTGATCACATACCCAGTATTACCGTGGCATTGGGGGGTCTTTTGAAGTTCTTCAGTTCCTTTCATCCACTGAACTCCGATGCTTAACGAGCAGCCGGGGTAAACAATTGGCACCTTGTCATCTTTCCATTGCTATAGCATGAGCTACTACTAGGTTAGCTATGTATGAACATATATTTACATCTTCCAAACCCCCTCCATGCCAGTGCTTACAGACGGCTGACCTGCTTCATGCTCTGCTAGGTCTTGACTGTCAAGCCGTGATCTCCAATCGTGCTCCTCCTCCATATACTTACGTCCATGATACCCTTCTGTGATCATACTTTGCCTCTTACGTTTGTCAACATATAGCTCCTGCCGGGTTCTGGGACAAAGCAACCTATTCAACGGCGCCCGCCTTCTGCCTAGATACATACTGGTAAGCGGACGCTTTGCCTTTGTCCATGATATATAGCTGACCAATATTCATAGACTTCACAATACACAATGGTTGCCCATCCTCAGGACGAAGTCCTGCACCGTTCCCTTACCGATCCTGAGTCATTTTGGGCCAAGCAAGCTTCCCATCTGCATTGGCATAAAACTCCCAGCTCCACACTATCAAATACCACGAAACTCCTCAAATCTGGCACTAAGCACGATCATTGGGAATGGTTTCCAGGTGGAGAGATCTCCACCTGCTACAATTGTGTGGACCGGCATGTGTTAGCTGGAAATGGAGACCAGACCGCAGTTATATGGGATAGCCCAGTAACAAACACGAAGGAGAAGTTCACATACAGCAAGCTGTTGACGGAGGTGGAAACCTTTGCTGGAGTTTTGAAAGAGGAGGGTGTGCGCAAAGGAGATGTGGTTTTGATATATAGTAAGGATATCCGTTACACCTGCGCAGCTTCCCTAAAGACTAGCAGTGCCTATGATACCCGCTGCCCTCATTGGGACCCTCGCCATCTCACGACTCGGAGCAATCCATGCCGTGGTTTTCGGAGGATTCGCTGCAACATCTCTCGCTCAACGAATTGATGCCTCAAAGCCAGTCGCTATTCTCACAGCATCGTGTGGAATTGACGGAAATAAACCTCCAATGCCATACAAACCATTCATTCTCGAAGCACTCAAGCTTGCTAAACACCAACCTAGCAAGACTATTATCTGGCAACGTGATCAGCTGCGCTGGGGCAATGTCGATAAACTGAGCGGGCATAGGAATTGGCAACGCCTTTGCAGAAGTGCTACCTTTAGAGGTCTGAAAGCTGACTGCGTTCCTGTAAAGTCGTCAGATCCAGTCTATATCATATACACATCAGGCACAACTGGCTTACCGAAAGGAGTCTTGCGAGAGGCTGGCGGTCATGCTGTTGGTCTTCATCTCTCAATCAGCTATCTCTTCGGTATCCATGGTCCTGGCGACGTCATGTTCTGCGCATCAGATATAGGCTGGGTCGTCGGTCACTCATACATCATGTACGCTCCTCTATTGGCCGGTGCCGCTACCGTTCTATTTGAGGGAAAACCTGTCGGGACACCAGATGCAGGCACGTTCTGGAGAATCATAGAAGATAATAAAGTTAACGCTCTATTCACTGCCCCCACGGCACTAAGAGCCATCCGGAGAGATGATCCTGATAATAAGCGATTCAAAGAAATTGGCGAAAGAGGAGGTTTGAGAAGCCTCAGAGCGTTGTTCTTGGCAGGTGAAAGGTCAGAACCAAGTATTGTCACTATTTACCAAGAACTTCTAAAAAACTATGCGGCGAAAGGGGCGAATGTAATTGACAACTGGTGGTCATCTGAGTCTGGATCTCCTATTTCTGGAGTGGCGCTCGTTCCACATGCTGGAAAGGACCGAAAAACTACAATCACAGATGTTGAGCCATTAGGGATTAAACCCGGCAGCGCTGGAAAAGCAATGCCAGGGTTCGACGTTCGGATTGTGGATGATTCTGGTAAAGAGATTCCAAAAGGAAACATGGGAAATATTGTGCTCGGTCTACCTTTAGCGCCTACAGGATTCAGAACTCTCTGGGAAGATGAAGAAAGGTTCTATAAGGGATATCTTAAGCGATTTAAAGGCAAGTGGATCGATACAGGGGATGCCGGCATGATTGATGAGCAAGGCTACATTCATGTAATGGCTCGATCAGATGACATCATAAACGTGGCTGCCCATAGATTCAGCACAGGTATGCACGGCTATCATAAACCAATCAGTTAACCTAACCTAAACTAGGCTCCATCGAACAAGCAATATCGTCTCACCCGCTCGTTGCCGAATGCTGCGTAGTTGGCATCCCAGACGAACTAAAGGGGCATATGCCCTTCGCCTTCGTTACACTTTCCACGCCATCGCACCCCACGTCTGCAACGCCCTCCCTAGAGCTCTTCTCCGAGATTCAGAAACTTGTTCGTTCTCAGATTGGTGCTATAGCCTCGCTTGGGGGCATGATCCAGGGTAAGGGCATGATTCCGAAAACGAGGTCCGGGAAGACTTTGAGGCGAGTGTTGAGGGAGTTGGTGGAGAATGCGGTGCATGGCGAGTTCGAGAAGCAGGTCCAGATCCCGCCCACCGTGGAGGATGCAGGTGTGGTGGAGGTGGCCAGGGAAAGGGTTCGGGAGTATTGGAAGGAAGCAGGGAAGAAGCATAAAGCAATTGAGCTTAGGGCGAAGTTATAAGACAGGAAGGACAACAAAAATCCATTAAAATAGGATACATTGCCTGGATACCTACGAGCTTTGTATATATAGACATTCGACCGTAGATTATTAAAGATGCACGTTCAAAAAATAATCTAGTCTGTAGTCGAGTTCATTGGAACTCAACTTACTACTGCTCTCAGTTTCAGGGCTGTGAAAAACACTACAGCCCGCCGCACTTGAGTTTTACCGTATGGTTGTGGCGGCATAACACCAGAACACCATGTACGACGATCTATACATATGAACAATCCCACAGTCGCTGCCTGTAGGTAAGTCGTTGTTGGTTGTGTGAAATTTTGATGCTCTCTTCGCAGCCTTGCTGACACCAACCAATATCCTAGATTCTCTGGAAGCTGCTAGGATTGAAGAATAATAAACAAGGATAACCGAGACCGCATTCGACCACAGAACCAGATAGCTCGCGAGGCTCGTTTAAAGAACCATGGTAGTTGAGGCTATACAAAGGTTCATCTCGCTTTGCCGCGGGCTGAGTTGGTTGGTAACACGGTAAGGGGAAAGACTCGAAGATGAGTAGCATATGCATCTTGATTCTGCGCACACCTCTCAGCCTAGTCAGAAAGAGAGAAAATGGATGGTAGCATCTTGTGGTCGAGCTTACATTTGGGGAGAACTTGCTCGCTTCTTATCTTGGGTTCGGACTGTAAAACGTGCAATAGCCCATCGTTTTTGAACACGGTAGATATAACTCACGCCATCCGTGATTTGAACAGTTCCCATCACTTGGATCATAAAGAGTTGAGTGATTCGAACGTTAGCCCTTGCTGGCAACCTGATAGAGAGTTTTAGAGGTTGGAATTCATGCTTTTAACATTTACCGATCACCTTGGTGCGCCAGGGAGAAGTTTGCTCAAAGGAACATTATTGCAAAGTTGCAGGCTTGACCACAGAATCAGATGTTACATTTTGGGAAAAGAGTTGAGTAAGTGAGATCATATACGAGTAGAAAATGGAGGACGTCTCTAATTTGAATTGGCTGAGACGGATAGGATGAGAGAGAGATTGCGAGGAAGACTAGATTCTATTAGAATGTATATACTTTGCGCTTATTCTCATGATTACCCAGATTATCATGCCTGGTAAGATCCTGAACCATCACCTGCTAACACTGAGGAAAAAGTTCCATCAGCTGTAGAAACTAAAGAGGAGAGGTAGCTGGAAGAAAAAGAAGTCACAGTCTTCGCAGAGAAAATCGAGACTCAACACAGAAGAATGTGGTCTGTGGCAGAGCTGGAAGTGTAAGAAATATGTGATATGAAAGGTTTTGGATCTTGAGCGGTGCTACGGCTCAACGCAAGATACATTGCGTACTTACCATCTGGCCTGATTTTCAGGACACAAATTAATTATTCCTGAAAGTCCATTGAATGTGCAGCTCGACTATAGAGACGACTTTATTTGTTTTGCTGGAGACTCTGAAGAACATGTTGTATTGCCGAACTTTAAGGTTCCACCAAAAACAGAAGTAAACCTGCTGCCTCACAGACTATTTATTGCGTATATCTATACGTTTCATCCAGAGGTGGTCGTCATATAAGGAGAAGGGATACATCAGGATGTATAGCGGTTCATCGCCCGCGCTATTGATCAGGAATCTAGCTATTGCTTATCCAAATTTTCGCAAAATAAGTTCATTTGCAGGCTCTCAGCACAAGCAGCCAGCTTGTACCGATTTGACAGCGGCCCGAATTGTGTTAGCTCTGGTCTGTAGAAATCTAGGCACAGGCAGCCAGCCGTACACCGAGATCTAGAACACCGCCCAATTATTTGAGAAGTTTAAGAAACGGCGCCTGCAAGTTTGTTGCACGTCTGAGAGATCTAGGCTTCGACATGCGATATCTGATGCCATGCCAGAGGAAAATTCATAGAATGCTCGTTATTTCAATGCGGGTCAATTTCGCTGAGAATGATCGAGGACAAAACAGTAATTCTTGGCAAAATACCAGCACTCTGTAGAGCCGGTACAACATTAGAATGCGGTGGCGGACGTAAATTTGAACTTGCAGTACCGCATAGGTCGATTGCCATTGAAATGCTCAAACGATCAAAGGCTAAGGAAGAGAGAGTATGAATAACTTCGACTGAATTATGAAATAGAGTAACAGTAATGATGAAGACGTAACGCTAAAGCTATATCAAAAAGGAAGCAATGCCCTTGGCAGTGCCCACTGGCTAGCTAAGAGGTCTAAATTTTAGTTCCAAGCCGAAGTGTAGGATGAAGATATACACTATTAACCAGCCACGTTCCCAGTGATCTTTTCTCCATTACAGTCTACCTTGACCTCTTGCCTTTCTGCTTGCGAAGGTGAGGTGCTAAAAAGCTTTCCTAAAGCTTCAATGCTCGTATTCCCACCACTAAAGACTACACCAAGATCCCATCCATCATCGCCTGCCTCCTCCTCAACAATTTTCCTAAAATCTTCATTAAATAGCACCGTTGCTAACCCAACCACTGCACTCGGCTCCACCACAAGCTTCATTCGTTCAAACACGAGGCATAAGGCGGCCTTAATCTGCTCCTCCGTAACACTGAACATCTGCCGTACCAGCCTCCTATCATGAATGACAGTCCATGGATACTTTCCTACATGAGTTCTTAGCCCATCTGCGATGGTCAACGTTTTTACCGACTCGATTCTCTTCCCGGCTGCCAGCCCACGTTTACAATCATCCGCACCCTCGAATTCTGGCTCTGCGCCAAAAACGAGGATTCCCGTCCCTTCACAACTCAGCGCCGTGCCCGATAGCATCCCACCTCCACCGCACGGAGTGATGATAGCGTTGAGCCCCCCGCTCTTCCCTGCCTTAGCTTTCAACTCCTCAACTTGCTCTTGTATTTCTATACCTAGCGTGCCTTGCCCTAGTATAATGTCGGGGTGGTCATATGGGGGGATCAGAGTTGCGCCTGTAGATTCGATTACGTCCGCGACGACTGCTTCCCGTTCCGCGGCAGTGCTGCCGCTAAAATGAATGGTTGCGCCGTAGCTTTTAGTTCCTGCGATCTTGAGTGGTGTAGATATTGATGGCATGATGATGTGTGCTGGGATACCCATTGTTTGAGCTGCCAGTGCGAGGGCTTGTGCGTGGTTACCTTTTAAAAATGCTTGTTAGCAATTATCTCTTTACTTTAAGGACGCAGCTAGCTAAACAATCATCCAATTGTAGCAAACATAAGAGAAGTAACTCACCACTACTATGTGTAACAACTCCCTTTTCCCTTCCACCACTTTTCACCCATCCCTCCTCTTTCATTAATCTCGAGGTGGCATGGAAAGCACCGCGCACCTTGAATGCCCCCACCTTCTGCAAATTCTCCGCCTTGAACCATAGTCTCAGCTTTGGCCGAGCGGGTTCATTTCCTTCCCATGGTCCGGCCTTGAGTTTTTCTGGTGTTTGTGGTGTTGATGCTAATTCGCTGAGAAACTTTGAGGTGAGAATTGGTGTGAAGTGAATATCGCCTTTTCTCTGGAATTCCTTGATTATGGACTGCGCTGCGAGAACACCTTCGCGCGAGAGAGGAGGAGAAGTCCTAGGGTCAGCCATTAGCTATGCTTGGAGTTATGTATTTGGGAAGGTTAAATCGCCCAATACTTTGAAAAAGTGCTGAGCCTGGACAAAAGCTAATCACAATTCGGGTAAGTAGCAGCCGGTGTCGGTAGCCGAAGCACATGCGAAGGGAATGAAATAATCAGTGTGCAATGAGATAAACTTTTGGAATTCAGGCCCCGAAAATTATCGAAGAAGGTATAGTACAATTTCACCAGATTTCCATAAGCAAAATTAAAACTGCCATCGCAATATTCAATTCCCACTCTACTGATTTTCAGGGCGGAGGGATCTTAAAGTCAGTCAGCATATGCAACAGGAATGATGGAGACAAAAACATACCGCACAGCCTTGCCTGCTCTCCAGATCTCCAAATCACGAATCTCCTTCATCTCAGCTTCATACTTCTCACGGTAATCCTTCTGGGAGTTGAACTCAAGCGACCGCTGAGTCTCCTTTCCGGTCTTGACGGAATCATAAAGATCGTTGAACACTGGTTTCAAAGCGTCCTTGAACTTTCCGCTCCAGTCAATAGCACCACGTCGGGCGGTGGTAGAGCAAGCCTCGTACATCCAGTCCATACCGTTGGCACCGATGAGCGGGTACAAACTCTGGGTAGCCTCCTCAACTGTCTCGTTGAAAGCCTCACTTGGGCTGTGGCCCTGCTCACGAAGAACCTCGTATTGCGCGAGGAACATACCGTGAATGCCGCCCATTAAGCAACCACGCTCACCGTATAAATCAGAGTAAACCTCCTTTTCAAAGGTAGTCTCGTATAGATATCCAGATCCAACTCCAACACCGAGGGCAATTGCCTTTTCCTTAGCCTTTCCGGTGACATCTTGATAGACGGCGATAGAGGAATTAATGCCACGACCCTCACGGAAGAGGGTTCGGACGGTGCGTCCAGATCCCTTAGGAGCCACAAGGATGACATCGACATCGGAGGGGACATCAACCTTAGTCTGGTCCTTGAAGACGGGAGAGAAACCGTGGGAGAAGTAGAGAGTCTACTCATGTTAGCTTCATACATAAGAGTCTATGTTCAGCACACTTGCCTTGCCCTTCGTGATCTGGGGCTTGAGCGCCGGCCATGTCTCGCTTTGAGCGGCGTCACTAAGCAAGTTCATAATGATAGTACCCTTGGAGATAGCCTCATCGACCTCGAAGAGGTTCTTTCCTGGTACCCATCCGTCTTGTTGAGCATCCTTCCACGATTGACCGTTCTTTCGTACGCCAACAACAACATTAAGTCCATTGTCACGCATATTCAATGATTGAGCATGACCTTGCGATCCATAACCAATGATGGCCATCGTATCATTCTTGAAGTATTCCTATGCAATAGTTAGCTCACGCAATGGCTCGCAGTGAAGAAAACATACCTGCAGCTTAGCAGCAGGCCAGTCAGCTCTCTCTGAAAGGTTGTCAGTTCCTGAAGGCTGAGATACGCTGGGCAATATATACCGTAGACATCCTCCTTGACACCAGCGAAGTCAATTGTCTTGACTCCACGGACTTGCTGAGCTGAAGCTACGGAAGCACGAGCGGTCGGTCTAGCAGAAGCATTGATGGCGGAAACAAAAGTTCTCCGAGCTGGAGCACTGAGTTGCTTTGCCAATGGTGAGCGAATAGCTCTTGACAGAGTACGAGAGGCCATGTTTATAGGATTGAGTGGAGATAATGTATTTATTTTGGAAGAAGGAAGATGGATGTTTATGACTGTTCTGTAAAAAAACTAGAAGAGAGCTGGGGTTGACAAGGGTCTGTATCCGATGCCGCTTCGATTTGCTTGGCGACGCGGGCCCTTCCACCCAGCACAGCTAATAGGGACCCTGACGTTTCTCATCTCTCGAAATGAGACTTCCTAACTACCTGATGTTTAAGGTCTCATAATAGTCTCTGTCCTAGATGTATAATTCTGGTATTAGTATTTAGATGCCGGAATCGGTCAGGAGACCGAAGTGCTAATGTTACCATTTGTCGTTGCTTTGACTTTTTATAGAATCCTGTGTCAGGTATACATTTAACAAATTACAATGTGCATTCTCCCATGATGGCTCAAAGGCCCTCTTTCGGTCAGCCTGACGGGCTCACCAGCGAACACTGGACATATTCATAGTGTAATGTTAGAGACTAGCCCTCAAAACAGAATATAATGAGAGAAAATGTTTGACTCCATTCCATATTGTCCTAGCTACCACTAGGACTTCCGTCTATGAATTCCCTCTTCCGCAGAAAACGCTCGCTATGTGAAAGAACTCGGTATACCTCATATACTTTCTATGCTGCCCCAACGACTTCTTAACATATGTATATCCCATTGAGTCCCTCCATATCAACGCCGCATTATGCCGTCATCGTATTTATCCACATCGGCGAAAGGTTTATGTCTTTAGACAGCTCGACTCAAGAGCTCACTAAAACCCGGTCAAAAATCTGATTTTTGACTGCTCCTCCACCCATGGAAGATTTGACGTTGCGCTTGAATCCGTCGCGGTTGTTACGTAAGTCCTCAGCAGCTTCTTTGTTCAAAGGATCTGACGCGTTTGGCTCAAGGAATAGGAACTATAGATGTGTTAGTATACTTGCTTTAATCCTAAGAGAAGTGGCAGAAGTGCGGGACACCGTTCTGCATTGGGAGGGATAGTCCGGCTACTCACCTGTAAACCAATGATTATCGCTTGCAAGTTTAACACTGGCTTCCAGTCCTCGCGCAAGATATTTAGGCAGACGTTTCCCTCCAAGTCGATATTTGGGTGGTAGATCTTCTGCGTGCACTTGACCTTTGGCACGTCGTGGGGGAAACCCTGGCCGATCTGGAATGTGAAGAAGAACTGGCCACCTTTATACATGCCCTCATCCGGCTTGATCGTGAGCGTGAAATTAAGAATATCGTCTGGATCGGGGAACTCTGTTTTCATAGTGCTAGGCAGGGACAGCTCAGAGATGTCTGGGCTGAGGTTAGCAAACTCTTTGTTCAAGCGGGAGGCAGATTACAGCGCAGGACAATGGGAATATGCACCTTTCTGAACCCGCAGCTGGGCGGCAGTAACCTTCTTCTTTTTCGCGCCTGCGGCATTGTTGGCGTTCTCCTCGGCTTGCGCCTTTTGTTTCTGGAGGTGCGGGCGTTAGCAGCTTGTGGCGATAGGGTTCAAATACTATGTGGACTGTAACTTGGGAGAATAAGAACAGTCAACAGAAGTGGCAGAGCCGAGCAGCTTACCATAGACCAGATCTTGAGCATCTTGAAATGGTTGTCTTGACGAGGTGTAGGTATCGCGAGGAAGTATTGAGGGAGGTATTGTAGCGCAAGGCAGACTCGCTGATTTACAAAGGTTTACCAACACGCTGATCTAAGGAGAAGTGGCTTTTTAGTTTTAGAGGCGGCACCACGAGGCCTATCTGTACAGTGTGCTTTATTCAAAGGAGGATCCTTAGGGTATGAATGGTATGAGGTTGTCTTTTCACAGGGTGAGAGCCAGAGACAAGAATGGTGAATCAATTTCATCATGGGAGCCTTGTAGTCCTCGGCTATGATTCGCTCACCCACCGGTTCATGCCCAACCTGATTTGGACATCTTTGGGTAGCTGGTAAATTCATGAGGGAATGTTCTTCTGAAGATTTAATAAAGTGAATATCATTGAATACCTGTTACGGGCTTTGTAGTACCTCAAATTTGGAGGAGCTTTATTTCTTATGTAAAGAGAATCCCGAATATAACCAACACGACCTTAATTTACATCAAATAGAACTAGGGGTTTACAGTACAATACCGATTTGGTATAAGATTTTATGACACATAGATGGCGTTTCTACAGTTGGTGTTTGAAAGTAGACTTAATTGAGTCTTCGATGGATATTGAAATTTCTAAACTCAGAGCATACACGTAAGAGCTCATCTAAACGCCGGTTTTTGAATATGCAAACCCTTCCCAAGGCTGCGGGTATTGTTACAACTTGCCCGGAGGCATATTACTCGCTAAAATGACCATATAACCAGTTTCATGCATCCCATCAAGGGCAGCAACATCTTGCGCAAGCTTAACGTCTGGAAAAGCAGCACATGATGCCAGAGCGACCCAGGAACCACATACAACCGATGAAGCGAACAAGGGAGAGTGCGGCGGTGGCATAGAGCAAGATCTCGAAGAACTTGGCTGTTCGGACTGATGCTTTGTTCTGTGACTAACTTAGCAACTCGATATAGTAAAAGGATTTGGTTTAATTGTACGTACCCCGAATCCGAATCCATCAACACTTTCACTTGTAATAGCAACAATCAGTGCACAGTTGGAGAACACCCAAGAAATCAAAAGCTTGGTTCTGAAGGACTTGTACGAATCCTCAAGAGTTTTGTTCTCGTCTTCGATTACTACCTTTGGTTTCGCCAGCGCACGCTTCACAGTGGCTTCAAATGCGCTATCAATATCCTGCTGAGGTTTGTCGATTTCTTCTATAACAGCTTGTTTGCCTTCTGTCTTCGTAGTCTTTGCAGATGGGAGAGCGTCGACCTTATCAGAGCCTTTGGTACCCCAAGAAACATCATGCCAATTGCTGAAAGCATATACCATGAGAATGTTGATATAGGAAGACATGAGCAGTAGGTATTGGCCAAATGACGTGAACATGTGCCATGGATCGAGGTACATGAACGAGGCCACGAAATACAAACCAAAGGTAGCTGCAAGCGCAATGATGATGATGCCTCCTGAATTGGTTGAACTGCCGAAAAAGCTTGCGAAGAATTGATCGGCGGAGTCCGTGTCGAAGTCTGCACCTGTAATACCACGAATAGCCAAGTACATTGATAAAACAATGATATACGCATTGATAACACCGAATACCATGAATGACATGATGTAGGTGACTCTGGAACCCTTTGGTCGATTACCCAGCGCGAGGATGAACTGTACTAAGACAAATGCGATATAGAAGTACTTGAGGAGAGTGTTAATGATGGGTGTCGCAGTATCACCAAATGGCCAGCCGTGATGTTCGGCAGTTGTGTCGGACGCTGCTACAGGTATACCAACGAGATCCATGATAACAGTTGTTGTTAACCAGAAAGATGCCAACATGAACCATGACAAGAAGACAGTGAACATATTGTAAATGAGTTGAATATGGAAGAAGAACATTCGGACGAGATTGTGACCGCTCTTGTACCTGCGTGGTGTCAGTTACTTTCTACAACTACAGCAGGTTTGATTGACACTTACATTCGACCGAAATGCATGATAGAGTACATGCTTGCTGCAAAAGAACCATTTAGCCATCTTCGGCGTTGTCCAATGAATTCAGGAGCTCCTTCTGGAACATCAGTTTCGCCTTTTGCGGCTTTGATATAAGTCAAGTGCCATTTGGATCCCGCTTTAGCCACTAATTCGAAGCAAAGAATTCGATCCTCAGCCAAAAACATGTTCTTTTTGAAAATGTTCATTCCCTCAATACCTTTCTTGCCCAAAATTGCAGAGAGCGTGTGATCACCATGAAAGTATTGTTCCAAAGGACGTCCCATAATAGCTCTAAAGCGGTAAGCCGAGAAAGCTCCAGGAAGGACACTAACATATCCAAATGAGCTCTCAAGGGGTTTGTCGAGAATATTACTGATCTTGTACTCGAAATTTTGAGCCGCAACCAAGGGGTTGAGAAGTTTGCGACCCCCGTTGCCTAACATGGCATGAATTTCACCACAAGCTCCTCCAAGATCCTTGTCATTGTAGAAGCCCTCCCAAAGAGCCAGCAATGATTTGTTGCCGGGTTTGGTTCCAGCATCGAGAAGAATGCACACCTCGGGATTCAACAACCTACCGAAAGCATTAAACAGCCAACGGTGAGAGTTGATCTTCTTGCTATTCTTTTGCTTTAAGCAAAACATCATTTGGACGGGAGGTAAGTTTGCACTCTCTTTGAGATTTTCATCAGGGCGAATCAGATCCTGAGTTGCGGTTACTGACAGCTGTGTGGTATACTCAAAAATATGGGCAACAGTTTCCTTGCCATCAACATCCTTTTTCATAACGCCGTCCTGGTAGACCCCTACAGTTGCGAGGAGATCCAGCGTCTCCTTGTCACAAGGATCAAGCCCATCAAAAACAAGGCACACCACAATTTTTTGCCAAGCTGGCCCGCCGACGTTCCAGAAATCAGATCTCTTGAGATTGACGATAGCTTTGATGTTCTCCATAACTCCGTGGAGTGTGCGAGCAGTAAGCACCTTGTCTTCGTTGTAATAAGTGATAGCTATCAACAGCTCGGTATGCCGATTATACATGACTGGACGTAGATTGTAGCCATTTTTCAATGTGAATTCATCCGGATCGCAAGTTGCAGCCGTATACCGCATGTGCGTAAATTCCTCCAAGTGCTGTCCCTCGGCATCCTGCTTGTACTTCTGCTGTATCGCATTCTTGATTGCACTTGGAACAGGATATTCGACGTTCAACACACCACCTTGTGTCAATTTGACCTTTCTCGTTGGATAACGCTTCAAGCCATCCGCAGGAGCCTGTCGACGTCGCCAGGCTTCGGTAGTATCGGTGTCAGCCCTTGAATATGGAGAATCTGAGCGGCCGGGGATCTGGTATGGATTATCTTCTAGGTGATAACCCGAACTTCCACCATATTCGCTGCTGTATGGAACCGGGCCAGCTCCTTGAACATAAGACTCTGTCAGGCTGTAGGCTGACATTGGTCGTACAGGAGGGGTATTGGTTCTCAGGGTAGATTGATCATCGAAGGGGCTTGGAGGGTATGGGTTTACATTTTGCTGTTGTAGCAGAGGCAGATTTCCATCACTCTCATCATCGTGAGGAGGCAAGTGATACTAATAGCACAGTTAGATGCCATACGATTTATCGTAGGGTCAAAGGATAACATACGGTGCCCCCGGGCGGAAGATCCTGGAGCTGATGCTCCTTGTAGCCTCCGTTTCCAGAGTAGGCCATGGTGACTTTCAATTAGAGTATCTCGCTACAATCTTTGTCGATGATATTAAGAGTAGAGATGTGATGGTTTTAGGGGCCGTATTAGGAGTTGGTCTCTGCAGGTTGTGCAAAAAACAGGAATGCAAAGTAGAGTATTAGGGGTTCTGGTCAACACGAAGTTTTGTGACGTCGATCGGCGTAATCCCTGTTGGTGCAACCAACGGGAGTCTAATGAAGTTGGTTTTAACGAGAGACTCAGGGGGGATTATGAATGTCTTCAAATGTTGGAAGTGGAGGGAGAAAGAATGACCAAGAAAACAATGTCAGAAACTGAGTAGAGTAAGATTTATTAGGGCAAAACGCGCCTTAGTGAATAATCACGTTACGTATGGGCACAGGTACAGGTACGGTACTGGTACAAGTATGGATACGGGTATGGGTAAGGGGTATGGGATATGGGGACCGTCCCTGAAGAGTTTCTACTGCGTCCTGTCCTGTCATGTAAAAAAGTTCAAGAGTTGTGGCTTTTTTGGATTACGGGATGGCTAGAGCCACCACGAGGCTCATAGCTCGCATTCTCGCATTGAGTCTCCCCTTCTTGTCTTTGTCTTAGTGCTCCGCCTCCTTCACCCTTTCACCGTTTCCAGAGGACTATGCATTTTCTGTACGATGATGCAGCTTTATTCGTTGGCCCCATTCCAAGCTATGAGGCCTCTCTGCCCTGGTATGACGCTGCACCAAGCATCCCAACATCTATTCAGACCATGTGAAGGGCTGGAATAGCTTCGGCGGCCAAGTTTCATCTTGACAAGGTGAAACATTGATCCCGTCCTCCCACGACCAACAATTCTACTATTATCCTTCTCCTATTTTCTTTGTACAACTCCAACTATTTATTGTATTCCTTTCCAGTACTGTAATGCTTTCTATATCTCAGAAACAGTTTCTAGCATTCATTGTTCCGATTTCTCAACCCTTTTTTCCCTTTTGCAGCTCGCCACTCGCCGCTCACGACTCAGACCATCGGAAGATCCGCGCGCTTGTGGCTGTAGTGGGTTCATTGAATACGCGGCCTATTTTTGGAGTGGCCCATCAACCATGCGCCGTCCCCAATCCTGTCCTATCCTATTTGCCGAGTGTGTCCTTTTCTTGGGTAAGAAAAATTTCTACGAAGTAACAGTATTTACGGGATGGGGCAAAAAAAAGAAACCTGCTGTCCGTCACTTCGTAAAAGTTACGGGATTCTTGAGCCATGCGAGTATTAGTACAATCCCACCCCATACTCCAGACGAGGGAAATTTAATAACAAATAGGACTACCTTCAATACTACTGTAGCTAGCATATGATGGTTCCACACAGGAACAAGAATATAGTAGGAACGGTTGCTAGCGCTCGTCTGGGACCTGAGAAAAAAAGTGTTGATGAAGCTTTGTGCAACCCACAATTCAGATTGCTGACCTCTAAAGTTTCGGTGGTCTTGACACTAATCTTAAGGGCTACTAGACGCTTAGTCTAGAAGCTGTTGGAGATATGGAGTGTGTATTGGATTGCCGTTTGCTATTGTAAGAGCTATTGTTCAGGAAGGTTATTGCCATCAGCCGGGTTCAGGAGTTTCCTTAAACCTTTCAATTTTTATTAAACATGTGGGCAGCTTAGAAGACCAATTCTTTATGGAATTAAACAAGATCATCATTTACTCTTCTGCCGCAGTCCGCACCATCCAGATATTCTTGAGAAAGTAACCTGCGTATGATCGAGATCTTGATCAGATGTCCCGCCCACTCATATGCTGATGTCCACGGACTCCGAAGCCTTGCGTTACTATTGCGATATTTTCTAGTATACCACTTTCGTGCGGATTGAAAACTCATACTCATCCTCTCTATCTAGAATTGGGGCAGAGTTTCAGAATCGCTCTGTTCACCTAACAAGTATTTGTTGCCTAAAAGAACGAGCATTTTATTCTTTGCTGTGTGGCATCTACTTAAATCCTATTTCACGGGAAGTCATTTAAAAGGAGAAACGGTTGACTAATGCATAAAGCAATCTATATAGGCAGTGTGAGATACTTAAGACAGACAAGACTTTCCTCTATCTTTTGTATGTACTAAGCAAGCTATCTTTATGCAAGAAATGCTTGCCAATTACTCTACACACATTTTCTCCTCTTAGGCGACACTATAGGCATGGTTCTAAAAGTCCTTCGTAGAAAAAGGAAGCTAAGTGTGAGCTCAAGCCTGGGTGTGTTTACAAGAAAGATAAAATGTATGGAATCCACTTGTTCAACAACCCAGAAGTTTGGGATGCCGATGCCAATGTCATCGAAGGTTGAGTAAAGAAACTTGATTCGTTTTTACATAAATGAGAAAAATTTGGATAAGAGGGTCAACTTATCAGCATTGGCGACCGCCCTGCCAGCATCCTGGCAGTATTCCTAAGCCTTGGATTATCACAGACTAGGAGACACGCTGGCATATGGGATGGGGTGTAGTCTCGGTTGTCTTTGTGTAAATATTTAGTATTTAAGCGCGCTTTGCAGAGACCAGACACAGTTGAGGAAGAAGACAGATAATGTATCGACAAACACCATTGAAGTACACAAAGGTCCATATGCCAAGACAGTGAACCCAGTGTGACGTGCTTCCATCAATCAACCGGGGCAGTACTAGTAACAGTGAGAGGCTAGAATTGTGGATCCTTTCCTTCCCTTTCCTAGCGAGATTGAGACTGGGCTAAGCCCCAACTTGGGTGGTGATCTTCTCGTCCGTCCCTCCTCTCTCCCGCAACCTGATCCAAGATCATCATCGTCAACGTCCGTCAACGATCAACGATCAACGTCTCTAGAATCAGCCCCCATCGCTTCGGTCCCATCAATTCTCACCGTCGATGCCAGTGTCACTGTCAATGTAGTCGATTCCAGTCGTATCTCATCGCAAGATTGCTCCCCCTTCTGAGCTTTGTTCTCTACCACACTCGTTACTCAACTGTCCTGTTATCCGCGACCGCAATCTGAGCAGCCTTGCTTCTCAAAACGATAGCAACCCGCATCATTTGCAACAATTATCTTCTTTCATAATCAGAATCCCGCATCACGAGAGCCGAAGTCTCCGCATCAGATAACCCATCCTCTGCCACCAATCAACCGTCAATCCGCCATCGACTTGGGCTAGATCTGAACGAGAAAAGCAGAGGCAATAACGAGCCCGCAACCATCCACGACTCAAAACAATCATTTCAGGTACAATATACTCAGGATCAGTACAGGCTGAATAATCTGGAATGGCGTCTTTCGGAGCTGGTATGGTCACCACTGTCAAATCGTAACCACCCTTGTTACTAACAATTATACAGTATCGTATGGCTCTCTCTTCAAAAGATGCGTCACAGGATGCTCTGCGGAAAACCCGCCGTGTCCAGCCTGTCCTAGCGGCACTACCTGTGCGCTGATTCCTCCAACCTGTAATGAATGCCAGAGGGTTGAATGTGTCGCAACCTCAACCTCACCAACAGCCGCCGCAAGCTTTGGAAGCAGCAAATCAAATCCCGGGCCTAACGTTGGGGCTATTGCAGGAGGCGTTATTGGCGGTGTCATTCTGATTGCAGTGGTTACATATCTGGTATGGCGCTTCTGTATCAAGACCAAAAGGCAGCAGTATGAGCAGGAGGATTGGGCCGAGGAACAAGACGATACATTCCCTACCGAGAAGGACTTCGCGATGCGACGAGATGCCAGAGCTTCGACACACACCGTTGGTTCTATCGCCTCTACTGTTCTCACACGTGCATCCAACATAATTCAAATCGCTTATATTCCAGGTGTTACAAACCGCTCCGCTCCAACCACGCCTGGACTTCTTGTTCCCCCTGTACCTCCAATTCCGATTGCCTTATCTTCTGGTTCTGGGTCTCCTAGATATGAAGATGAACACTTTTTTATGCCTGGAGACCTTCGGGACTCGACATACTCTGCTATGAGTGACCGGACATCATATGCTCGGAATAGCGTGGCTTCCACAATATACGGAAAGAACGTAGTCGTTTCTCCGCTCCCCGCCCAAACGGTCATACGCGGCAAGGCAGCTGTTGTCAGCGTAAAATCCAATGGGGCAGCTAGCCCAGGCGAACTTACACCTCCTGTTCCCAGTGTTGACTATAACAAATACTCACTCCACGGCCCTCCGAGCCCTGCATTCAGCGTTGGCTCTACGTTCCTGAATAATGCCAGTGCTGCTACTCAAGTTCGCCCACAAGTAGTCAGCGTAGCCAGTGGCCCAAAGAAGCCAAAATCCCAATTAGTATCTGAGCTTGAGGGTTCACCCGTTCAGAGCCGCGACTCTAATGCTATTACGATCATTGACGATACCCCTCCAATCGAACAAGGGCCTTTTTCAGACCCAGGATCATCTCACCAAAGCAGCAGCAGTCTTAGTGCTGTTATCGAAGAAGCTGAGAAACGGGTACAAGGAGGAAAAAGTACGGCAAGCAAAAATGGCTATCCCTTCGGGGATGAGCACGAATTGAAGGATTGAAATCTACCTCTTACTTGAATACACATTACGGACAGCTCGGGTGGCTCTGGAGTAACCCGGACACTTATTTCTCTTATTCGTCAATATTTGAAATCTCCTTCAAGTTTTTAGGATGGGGCGTATATGGTGCGTTCCTAGGGGCACTTGACGGGATTCTGGTTTTCTGGATGGTGGCTTCTATATATGATCGAGCATGATCTGTCAATAGCTTTTATAGATGATGATTCAATGTAAATATTCATTGAGTAATTTGGAGCATATGGGATTTTCTCTAATACCTATTTGCATGATTGAAACGGTCATTTATTAACCTCAAGATATCTCACTGGCTTTATTTTAAATGACAAAACATGTCATCAGATCACTATAGTCTACATTGTAGAGATGGCAATAGCGTATCTCCACATATCTTAGGTCTGATAAAACGGCAGGCACTAGGTCCCTCTTTTGTTTAAAACTTAAGAGGACTAGCACTAACACTGGTGTATCCTCGCACTGCCCAAAATCATGGATCGCTGATCTAAATGTGCACTGGCCTGCGTGCCTTCGATCGTTAATTTATCACATGCTCCGACGACTCCCTCATCTCTTTCTTATTCGAGATTCACGACGAGCAGACGGAACTGAGAAGTGTCAGAACCGAGTCCAAATTGCAATTTCGCAAGAATAAGTCGGCCGTCGTGCTGGAGTGTTCAATGATTCCACAAGCCCGGCGATGATGGCTGATGACAGGATAAAATGTAGTACTCTATAGTCGGAGTGGTGAAGCCATTGAGATTAACCATGATAGCGAGTATTGGAGGAAGAGAGTGCATGATTAATTATGTCAGCGAGGCAGAAGTGACTCCGTTGTTTAGATAGCAATGCTCAGACAGCAACGCCTGTTAGGGAAACAACCGATTTGGGTTAATTGTCGTTGTTATTATTATTATTATTATTATTATTATTATTATAATGATGGTAATGATTATTCCTGGGGAAATGGGGATTTTCGTGTTTATGATAAAGTTGTCGTGGTCGCCCACCAGAAAGCCTTCCCACCAACACCCTCCTCCCGTCCCTCCTGGATCCTCATCCTCATCCC
Source organism: Chalara sp. BL73 (assembly GCA_918026815.1). Classification (NCBI taxonomy): domain Eukaryota; kingdom Fungi; phylum Ascomycota; class Leotiomycetes; order Helotiales; genus Chalara; species Chalara sp. BL73. The sequence goes on from CAKJVC010000196.1 coordinate 89,284, forward strand.
CATCCCCATCCCCATCCCCATCCCTACGAACAGAGCGAACCCGTGGGCTTACGTGAAAGCTGAATTCTAGGCCAGAACTAGATTCAAGCGCTGGGACGATTACTAACCACAGGATTTACTTTTATCAAATGTTGTTGACATATCAGCCCTGCTTCCTTCGTTTTTTCTCAATACTTCTCTAGCTGTACAGGACCAAAAGTACATGCGCAGCCGAATATCCTCATTGCTGTTCCCCCTCCCCCTCCCGAACCACCACCCCCCCACCCCACTCTCATGCACCAATTCTGGTCCTTTCCAGCGTCACTTTAGCAGCGTCCCGGAACTACCAGCCCTCCAGCCTCCCAAGCTCTGTCTTTGGCATTAGCGGCTGCTTTGACGAGATCGAAGGCTTTGCCGCCGTCAGAAAGCCCTTGTGATTGGGCCGCAGCGTGGAACACAACCAGAGTTGTCGCAGTTGACCAGAGTCCTTGGAGGAAGTACTGGTACCTAAACAATTCGACGAACCAGCCCAGTACTATACACTAGACCTCTACCGAGCGAGCGTGCGTGCCAGCGATACGTCTCCAGCACGGCCTGCGGGGACTCGATACCATACCATACCATACCATACTATACTGTTGTAAAATCATCGCCCTTCTAAATCCCATCCGTCTGCGACCGTGCTGGCCTTCTTCCTTTCTCTCTCTCCCTCTCTCCCATGATCCTCCACCTCAGACACCAACACTTCGATTCGTGTTCAGCTTTAAGGTTGTGCTCTGGAAATAGATAGACTCTGTGCCCACCCCACTACTGTACAGAGATAGGGAGCAGCAGAGCAAACAGCAGCTGCAAAAAAGCACCAGCACCCTCTTCTTCCCCTCCATATCCCAGACCCCCAGTCGCCCAACATCACTCCGAAATTTGCCGCTAAAATCCTGAGTTTTGGGCCCCTCCGAGCAAGAAGAAAAAGATCCAGTGGTGGACATTGTGGGACACCACCACCTACCACCTCAACTTGGAACGTTTCCAGTTCTTCGAAGTCAGCATCATCTCACCTCGGAATTCCTTCAACCTTACCCTGCCTTACCATCCGCCTTTCTCACACGCAGAACCTCCTTATTCTGGAAGCTTGCCTATCGCATGTCCTATCGTTCCAAACATCTCCACAAAAACGGAAGTCCGAGCTTCAAGAGGAAACTCCCCAGCAGATCAGCGATTTATCATCGACAGCGCCAGCCTGGGTCATAGACGAATTAATCTGTCTACGCCGCAACGCCTACATCAAACTGACCGGTGAAATCGAGCATTCCCACCACCCTTCTGCCTCCTCACTACCTCCTGCAACATGGCGGGCAAGATGGTATTATACAAATTGGTGGTCTTAGGAGACGGAGGTGTGGGGAAAACAGCCTTGACGATTCAGTTGACTTTACAGCATTTCGTGGAAACTGTAAGTACGACATGCCACACAGCACCCCGTACTGCATGTATCTTAACTCAATGGGCGTGAGGCTAATTCTTACAGTACGATCCTACCATCGAAGACTCGTATCGGAAGCAAGTGGTCATAGATGGCCAATCGTGTATGTTGGAAGTACTCGATACAGCGGGCCAAGAAGAATACACAGCACTACGGGACCAATGGATTCGAGACGGGGAGGGGTTTGTGCTAGTATATAGTATATCCTCAAGGTCATCTTTCACCCGGATCACAAGATTCCACAACCAGATACAACGAGTCAAGGAGTCTTCCGCGTCATCACCCTCATATCCTGGCTCTCCCATATCCTCGGTATCGCCTTCTGCGCCAGTTCCCATTATGCTTGTCGGTAATAAGAGCGATAGAGTTACGGAGCGGGAGGTTTCAACTCAGGAGGGGCACGCGCTGGCGCGAGAGCTGGGATGCGAATTTGTGGAAGCATCAGCAAAGGCTTGTATCAATGTAGAAAAGGCATTTTATGATGTGGTGCGCCAGCTTCGGAGGCAGCGAATGCAAACCAGCAACAGCAGGCACAATTCGGGAGGTGGAAGAAAACCACCACCAGGAGATGGTCCTTCACAAGGCCGCATATATCGCCCAACCAAAAAGAAGGGAGGATGCATAATTTTATGAGAGGGCCGCCATGAGATCTCCCTGGAGCCTAGAATATGGAATCTTGGCTCGACGAAGGCATGGACATTCACGATGTTAACGACACTCCTTCACCCCTGAGTTTAGCACGCAACTCTGGACCTCTTCAACACCATATTTTGCTCTCAATTCCCATCCATACAACTCGGCGAATGGAGTACCAAAAGACAGGCAAATGGCGTATTCATGATACTGACGGACTTCTTCAAATTATATGGACATTCTATATCGATACTTGGAAGGAATGATATATCGAGTCCGCAAAATGGGATGGGTGTCTCGGGCGCATTTGATGGGGAAATATTTAGTCAGTTGCACATTGTTCGGATCTTCTCTCAAACTTCTTCTTCAGAGTCCATATTTGGTAGCGAAGATGGATAGGTTTTTTTGCATGTGGGAGGAGAAAGGGAGTCATACTCGAGAAATCAGATATCTGAGCGATCACCTGTTTATACTGCAATGAATGCGCGAATATCAAGTTCTCTATGCTGAAATCCCAATTTTCCGATTTCACAATCGGCAAAGCTCAGAATCTTGAGAATTCTAAGTGGCCCCAAAGGTCAAGATGATACCAAGCCACAAGTCCAGAAAAGAGAAGCTCCCTAGAATTCTAGCCTTCACCGTCATCGACCCCCCAAAATTCCCAACTTTTTTTTCCCCCCTCCCTTCCACTGGGCGACCCCCACACCATGATGTTCCTCTCTTGTCCCACGGTTTTTCCCCCAAGCATAACCCCGCCCAAAACGTGTAACCCTCATGGCAAAGACGCTCGGAACCTCGTGCTGGAGTGTCTTTGTTTCATTGCTCAACTCACCTTCCCAAAAGGCTCTTTAAAACTGTTTCCAAGAGCGTGGTAACCAGGGCGGTGGGAAAGTCAGTACCCATTAATGAAGCGTTATGATGGGGTTCAACCAGGGTGGATGTGTTAAGCGAGAAACGAGTTTTGGAGAGCGTGTGTGTGTGAGAGAGAGAGAGCGAGTGAGTGTGTGTGAGAGAGAGAGAGGGAGGGAGAGGGAGGGAGGGAGGGAGGGAGAGAGAGACGAGACACGGAAGTTTTACTGGATGCGGATGTTTTATACTTTTTTCAAGAGGTTTTAGAGTTTGAAGAGGAGATTGGGAAGATGGGCGCCGGCACATGGGGGATTCTAGGGAGTATTGAAGAGGCAGTAGGAGATGATAGATACTGTACAAGAAGGAGTTACTTCCACAAGTCTCGAGATATTAGAGGGAATGCTACCTACCTAAAAGGTAGCCCCCTTTGTGACATTTTACCACCCCGTTCATCGGTGGTGGCCCAATACGGCTCTTACTAACAAGAACATCGATTCCATGCTGCTTTCATTGATTTCTCCAGTCACAGAAACCCAAGAAGCCCAACCCCAAGAAGTTTCGGCCGAGATCTGATAATGCATTGAGGGGGGGGGGATAACCAACACCCCCCCCCCCCCCCCCCAAAAAAAGGTACCGATACCTTGGACCCCATGCAAATACCAACATCCATCCCCTATCCTCAGACGACATCAGAGCATGATGGCAAAAAACAAAATACAAAAACAAAACCTCCCCTCCAACGCGTCAACCGCGCAACGCCAGCCAAACGGCATATCCGAGACGCCTCCTTCGGGGACCTAACAGCAAGTCAACATCTCTGTTGTTCTTTCTTGCACACTAGTTCCCGCTTTCAAGTGTTCCCGGTGCTGCCTCCAAGGGAAGGGGAAATGTTGGCATGCGGCGTAGCCGGCCGGCCGCTTCATTTTCTCGAACAACGCTGCCCTTTCAGTGTTGTGTCCCTTTTTTTTTTTTTTTTTTTTTTTTTTCCCCCTTCTCCTTCCAAACGTTGATGTTCTCTTGTCGTTGTTGTTGTTGTTGTTGGTTCTTCAGCATGCATACATACATACCCTGCATACATGAACGTGGCCTATCGCGCCAGTGACAAAGAAAGCCGCCTTCCGCGGCCACAGACGCTGAACTGACGCTGACGGGCGGCTTACCTTTCCCTACCTGCACGTTTTCCTCCCTACTTACCTTAATGATAAAGTCCAGGAAGCGTTTGGAGGGAGCTGGTTGGATGAGATATACGTAAGGATAGTACTCATAGGGACGGGCCGCGGCCTTGTCATCTTCTGCTGCAGATGGGCTTATTGCAGTGCTTTTATGTGAATGGTGAGATGTAGTGAAAGTGGTTGCAGAGGATATTACGGCTAGGGACGTCTGCTTGGTGGGAAATTGGCCCATTCTGAAGCAGGATATCGTGGTTGGTTGGATGCGAGAAAATGATTTGTGATGCAGAGCATGGAGAATCGACGAATTGGGAATTTGGGAAAGAGGGGGATTGCTTCTGTAAGAATTGCTATTGAGGCTATATTGTAGTTTATGAGCAGGTGCTATCATTGGCTGGTTTTCTTTTTATTTCTTACTTTTTTGTTTGTGTTCGGTCTGATATGGCATGATGTTTTATGTGCGTGCATGGAACAAGCAGCGCCTTTTCCATGCTTTGGTGAGCTATGTGTAGAATTTCATGATGTATTTCAAATAATGTGTACACCATTCAGACTTGCAAGTCCTTGCTACATCCTCTAGCTCAAGCTGTCAGTGTACAAATTCGATAGCAACGTATGCTGCTGAACTCTACTCTTGTAATCTCGTAGACACGCTATGCGCCAAGTGCAACAAACCACTGCCTCCTGCTCGTCAGATGCTCTCCAGGCATTCTCCGTAGTTGATTTCAAAGCAAATCAATAAGATCATGCACCGCAATCCTTTTCCTTTCTTCCAACTGTGAAAAGCAAAGTGTAAAAAGGCAAAGCCTCCCTAGCCAGAACTAGCACGGATTCTCGCTTCTGCGCCCTCCTCAACTCGCTTCACACCTACACCATGCACCATGCACCTCGTGCATCAGCCATCTCTTTCCCTTCCACAAAAGCAGCAACCTCTTCCCTCCCGCGAACTCAACGCTCGGCTTTCCCAGGCCAGGCTTAACACGCGAGGCAAAAGAAGCTAAAGAGTTCGCCTCGCAGAGCTAGTCGATCACGTGTTCACCGAGAACGAGAAGGAGAAGGGCGAAGAAAGGGGAGCCGAGAGAGAGGCAAGGGAGCTTATATTTTGTGTAACCCACGAGCAGTACCAGGTATATCTGAACATGTGGGGTTCCACGCGGTTGGCAGCGCACTCGGGATATGGGGGGGGAAGAGTCTGGGGTATTTCAACGGGTTTTGGTCAGAAGAGGGGAGCGGTGACCGAGGTATGTCCGCAAATAGGCCCGTTTGGTGTCATACGTTGTGCGACTTACTGGGCAGTGTGTTGTGTTTTCTCCTCGCAAAACGTAGATCTTTTTTTGATAGGAATTTGTGTGTGCCTAGGTCTGGAGAAAGGGGATATGCGGGGTAAGCAACCTAGAGGTAGAAACAGAACGGCTAAAGTCCCATGTGGACAGTAGGCTCGGGTCGGGTCGTGCAGTGGATTACGATCGTCAACAACATGTCAGTGGCCGTCGGTGAGGGAGCGGTGCTGGGTAGCTAGTTCCGGTGAGATGGGAACTGACTGGTCATGTTGCGGCTCTAGACGGTTAGTCGTATGAATCTGCGAATAGCGACATGCTGACGTGCTGACGGATGCTGACAGGAATTGAAACTTGTGCTGAGAATCAATGCTGATGATACCACTTACGGTATCTCCCGTCGCGTTGGTCGTAAATTCATGCCGGTAGTTGCTCAGTCTTCTATAAAAAGCGAGACGTCATGCCGATTTTTATGTGGGATGCCTTGTAGAAAGGCATAAGCTTGGAGGCGAATCTGCAACAGTATGCTGTCAACCACGCATCTGTTGCAGATATATGCAACCCAGCCTCGTAACGCAAACGCAGACGTAAGCATTGCATAAGGCGGGTAGGTAAGTGTCCAGATGTGTTTAGAAACGAAGCTGTGTGGCCATGAAAGCAGATGTTTGCAGGTTCATGGTATATCCGAGAATCTCAAGGGCTTTGTCACATAACATCTCGTAATTCCGGATAAGGAAACATCTATACAATTTTGCGTTAACCTATCAGTCATGAGAACTGATAGTCATGAACCTACCAATTTTAACTAACTTACCTCAATAGTTGATGTTCCGAGCCCAAACGCCTATACCTCCAGTACCTGTGCCTGCTTTTCAGATGCCCAAAACTCTTCAACAAGAGCCGCAACCACCTTTGCATCCGTCCCCACAACATTATGGCCAGCTCCATCTACCCGCTTGATATTCTTCTTCCACCCAATAGCACCCAACTACCTCGTAACCGATTCCGCCCCAATTACCGTATCCTTCTCCACCACGATTACCAAAATTTTAAGATTGCTATCCACCAGCTTTCTATACGACTCATGCTGATCGTAAACGCCTCCATACCTGAACAAGCTCACCAGACTCGCGCTATGACCAGGATGATTATCCCTCTCCCATCTCTAGAACGGCTCGTAATCTACTTCTCTGTTCTTCAAACGGTCTTTCCACCCTTCTTTCGAGGAGGCATCGCACTCAACACACCGCACGATCATGCGGTATCCAAGCCATCCCAGGTCCCACCGAGTCAGCACCATGGCTAGTTGAAGATACTGCAGAAGCTCAGGAGCTTCAGCTGTCTTGGAAGCTGAACCCGCAGAAAAAAAAGAGCGTCTCCGGATTCTAGGACGGGTCTTGCGCTCTAGCTCACAGCAGGGAATTCAATATGATTTAATAGGAAATTGAGGCGTACATGGCGGTGGGACCTCCACCATGTATCAAAAGCACTTTTCTTGCACCCGGAGAAGTGTTAGTACTGAAACCGTAATAATGTATCACTTCCCAGGATGACTGGACATCTTGCCCTAGTAGAAGAATCCAAGGGAACTCTTCCTCAAATGCCTTTGCTGATCGCCGTGGAATGTAGGAGAGCCCATTGATAAAAAGACGGTGAGGCAATGAAAGCATCGCCATCTTTAATGAATTTTAATTTGGGCAGTTATAATGCTCAAAGGTATAAATGCAAGCTTCAAAATAAATCACCCAGCTAGTTCTTGGGTATAACTAGTCCTAACAGACAGATAGGCTTGATTTGTCATCCTCTCTCGACCGACCCACCCAAAGACGAAATGTGGATATAATCAGACGACAAGAAAGGTAAGAGGAATGTAGAGGCAATCTAAATTTTTGTGATCTACTATATCGCACATCTCTTCTGATATTTTCTTCTCGTGCACTTACTCGAAAACACCGCATTCAAAGGGACGAGGATCATGCTTCCGAAGTGAAAAATTGGTATATGATACTAATGAGTATTGATATTAATGAGTACTGATAAAAGGCTGAGATATTATAGATGATTAAGATTACGCTCTGCCTGGAACACATCGCCTGAGAGAAAATAAGTGTCTGACCCGCAATGTAAGGAATGGGCAACAAACCAATGTTGAAATTGTCGACGAGAACCACATTAGGAGATCGTCCGCCCCACTGTGACACACACCAATCTGACTGCTCGCCTATAGAGTCTTCTCCGGTAGCTGCGTTTGTTTTGGGGGTGTTGAGCACGTCTGGGATGAGAACATCGGGGAAAATTTCTATATCCTTGAAATGGTTGACTACTAATATTAGATCTGCCCATCTCGGCCGTGCTCTGGTGACATACCTAACATCATCAAACCATTGCCATCAGATCCGGGAGGCCGGTCCAAATTGCAGTTCTCGAATTCGACCACGTTGAAAGCCGTCTCAAAGAAGTAGCTGAACTCATCGAGTATATATGGAGCTTTATTCGAGTCCGCCAGGTAATCTGCAAAGCTTAGCCTTCATCTTCGTTGCAAAATAGAACGTTTGCTTTACCAAGAAACACCACTAATCGCTTCTTATCATCAATGAGCTTTTGCAAAGTTGGCCACTCATTAATGGCAAGCTTCTTTGGTGGCGTGTAGGCATAGTTGTTCAACCCGGTGTTCTCAAAAACACCCTTGAACATGTTGACATCGACTCGATCTCCGTTTGTGAGAAGGACCGTAATAACTTGACCGGCATTATTGTCCATCCACGTCTTAATGGTTCCCAGATAATCGCTCAATTTTCCAGCTTCCTCCAAGTCGCATGATGTGTGGCACATATACAGCTCTCCATCCTTAACGTGGGTTTGCCCTTGTAGAAATCGGATCCCTGCGTTAAGTTGGCCGTTTACACTGACTTGCTGATTGTGAGTAGGCAAGACTCCCACAAACGGCGACCCATGGGTTCCTATCTGCGCAACACTTGAGTACGCTCGAGAGCAAAGAGCAGCATTGCCGTTGCAAGCAACTGGTGCTGGTGTTGAGCCACCAGATCCCATGTTTTTGGGTAGAAAATAAAGAGTTAATCACAGAATGACAACACGATACATTCCACAAGTCAAAACCCTTGAATTCTGACTGTCACCGAACAAGTAGAAACTCAAAAGAAGCCTTCGAAACTACAGAAGCAGAATGATCTACCCTTATAAATCGTTTCCTTATGCTACGCCTGTGCCAATCATTCAGAGAAGGTCGAACCCTGTCCAGCTTGGAGCTTCCCAAATAGATCAGATGGCCGAGTCAGCTCGTGGCGCTACAGCGGTGCAGGATCACTTGAAATCCTACGAGATATAAAGGAACCCTGCAAAGCGCATTAAACCTATGTAAAAGGCATCTCCTTTTGCATAAAAGGTTTCATGAAACTTTTAAGGTTGTCTTCGGTGGTCGCCATGCATGGCATCAGAACAAGACCTGATTGGCGCCCTGAATTAAATCGCCACAGGGGAAGAAGCGCCCCGACAGCCTAATGACCGCGAATCGCGATCACCGAGTTACAGTCCGTTCAGATGATAGGGAACTTACTCCGCATAAAGGTCAAATTGCTAAAAGGAAACTCCCTCCAGTGGGGTAGCTCTCCAGATTTGGCGTTGATGAGTGCCGTAGTGCCCACCAGCATGTGTACTGTGTTGTGCTGTGGTTCCTGGTTAGTGCTCGCCCATGATCTAGATCCGTAGTCAAGGGGTGTTAGCGCAGGACTATCAGCCGAAGCTAATTTGTTTAGTCATATAGTATTTGATTCGGAATGACTTTCTTTCAATAATTGGTTCATGAGAGACCTGAAGAGGAGTCTCGCAATTTCAGAGTTTCTAGCAAGCTTCTCTCCTCAAAGCTGATAATCACATAGCTGAGTGGTATCTGCAGGTGCGCGGTCCGTGGGTAACGTTGCTGTCGACTTGTGTAACGACTGGGATGGAGAGCACAGCTGTAGGTCGAGTAGCATTTTCTAATAAGGGTATGTATTTCTTCCCGAATCGACTCATGCCTTTGAAGATCACTTATACTTGTAGCCTAAACCATGTGAACGCTGTTGCTGCTGCAATACTGCAACCTATGTCGTCCATATTCTCTGCTTGCTCCGCGGATATCAGAGCGTCTCTGTTTGTAAGAGCACTTTGCGTTGCTTCAGCTTCTCCACCATCCTCGCAAGGTCACTTCCTAATAAAGGAGTCCACCAAAGCTTCTCAACTACCACAAGAATAGTTTATCCTTAAGAATGGCAACACGCTGCTGTTTCAAGAAATTAATGTCTATTTTTCGGTCAATCATCAGCATACAGTGAAATAATTGTGGCATGCAACATCGAAGAGTACAGAGCAATAAAGCTTATAACATCATCAAGCTCTCCATATACACCCCGAAGTTAATACAAACTTATCATTGCGACCATGCTCAATTCTAGAAAGTGCTGTGGTTTAGTCAAATCGAAGCCCAGACACAAAGACCAGCAGGCGTGATCATGTGCTGGTGTACCACTTGATCGCGTTGACACTGACCACTCTTGGTGATATCAACATTGACTTGGCGTCAGATCTCGAATCTGAAAGTAACCATCTGAAAAGCTCAGATGATAACAACACAAGTGACAAAGAACTAGCCCATTTTCCAGACAAGCCAGCTAGACCGGACCTGAGAAATGTGCCTAATTTTCTACGAAGTTAGAGAGACGATATAAACTAGCAACATATTTCACTCCCCTTTCAAGCTCGCGAGTGGCCCGTATCGTGCCGTAAATGAAGGGTTGGGTAACAAGTTCCAAGTATAAACAATATAATCAGTAAAGTTCCGCACGTATTAAAGGGCATAGTCTTGCCAAGCACATGTATGCACTCGACAAGTCAACTTGGGGGTCAGATTAAATACTATAGTCTTACAGTCATTGGCATTGCTCTCAAGCATTCATCGGGGCGTACAAAGTTTTCAAGCCCTTGACCTGACGTTAGAGGGACAGTTAGCAGAAGTATTTACAGTAAAATTAGATAGAGGAATCTACTTCAACCATTTCGTCATCGGAATTTGTGCTTGGCAGAAAAAGCACCTCTACCATGAATGGGATGAAGGCACAACTTCAGTTCGGCAAATAATATATCAAATCGAGCAACAGCTGAACCAAACATGGCAATTGGAGTCGCACTTATTGGCAGTGGCATATTTGCCAAAGAATCACATCTTGTTTGTCGCCACTTCCAGCCTCTACAGGATTTCAAGACCCCTCACTAACCCCACCTCAGCCAGCGATTCAACAATCCTCCAACCTCAGTCTTAAAGCGGTGTACTCTCGATCTCGCAAGTCCGCAGAATCACTTGGGACGGACACCGAGCTCTACTCGGATGATTCAGGCGCCGGCAAAACATACCATGACCTTCTCCTCCGTCCAGATGTTGACGCTGTTATAATCGCTCTACCCATTCTATCACAACCAGAATATATAGAGGCTGCTCTTGCTGCCGGCAAGCATGTACTTTCGGAGAAGCCTATTGCAGGTGACCTCAAGGCCGCAAAGCATCTGATTCAATACTACAATAGTGACAAGGTTAAAGGCGGAGCAACTTGGGGTGTTGCGGAGAACTATCGTTTCCTGGATTCTTTCCAGTTTGGTAGGTGACCTTCACTCAGTTGGGTTATCTAGTTGGTCCTTTCAGCCAGCCAAGTAGTCTTCAATATTCTTTCTTGCGTACTACCGCCAGGTGATTCAGGCGATCTATCTTGCAATCTTGAAAGATGCATATTGCAGATGCTGATGCGTGGAACAGGTAGGAAGAAAATCCAGGAATTTGGGCGGGTATTAGGATTCAGGGTCAAGACATTCGGCAACGTTAAGCCAGGCTCTAAGTACTTCGGTAAGATCATAAACTCCAATAACTATCCTAACTAACCTATGTAAAGAAACACCATGGCGCAAAAAGGCTGAGCACCAAGGCGGTTTCCTACTTGATGGCGGCGTTCATTTCGTTGCCGCAACCCGGCTACTATTAGGAGAGACCGCCAAACCAAAGGCATTGTCCGCCTTTTCAACCCTCCTCCAAGAACACCTTGGCCCCGTCGACACTGTAAACTCGATTTGGGTCACGAAATCTGGTATCTCAGGCACGTTCTCCATCTCCTTTGGTACAACGCTGTCGGGCAATGAGTATACCGTAGCTTGCGAGAAAGGTAGTGTCTCCGTTGTATTTGGAGCGAACACTGTGACTGTTCGTGAAGGCGAGGAGAACGAAAACAAATCCGAGATTCACGAGTTCAAGAATGACGGTAATGGGGTGAAACAAGAGGTTGCGGTATGGGCACAAGGCATTGTTGATGGTAAACCTGATCCTAGGTTTTCACCGGAAGAGGCTCTTGTGGATTTAGTATGTCACTACTCGTTCTTCGCCTCCATAGCGCCTAAAAAACGGGAGTCTAAGATTATGAATTGCTAACTTGGAGTGTGTAATAGGAGATTGTAGAGAAAATGCTGAAGAGTGGTCAAGCCGGTGGCGAACTTCAGACTTTGGAATAATTTATACGATGAGCAATCAGGAGGCTACATATATAGGTAAACTTAGTTGCTTGCTTCTGTGTCTGTTGTGACTTTTTTTTCTTTAGAAAGCTCCTCCCCCCTATTTCTGCAGTATTCATTTGGTTCCGATAATAAGCAATTCGAAAATATAAAGTGATTGCCCAAACAGGAAAAGCTAGTATAGAAGTCTCTTTTTCTGATTATCCAGAGTCTCAGATTTTCGATGATTATCTTCCTACGCACGTAAACGAACAGACCATAACTCCGGAAGGACCAGCGAAGTCTCCCAACACCCTCCACCAAGAAGTCATTGAGCTCTATTCCCAAAATTCCGCACCGCATCAGACGGTACAATCGCCACCGTTTATTTGCCCATTCTCCAATCATAGCTGTTACCACTGCCCCAGCTAACACCTCGAAAGCATAACCCTATTGTATAATGCGCACATTATGAAAAGAACTAAAACCTACCGTCAAGCATGTTAAGCACCTAGAATATTTCTTCTAGAGGGACGTCAGACTACCAGAATACACAGAGAAAGACGGAGCCTCCTATTCGGGACGGATTGAGAGGCATCGGCAATGAAGCAAGAGGGGATGATTCAGAAGCATGTTGAGAAACAGGAGAGTACGGATAATGAGGTGTGAGATGTAACAACTAATGTACGGAAGCTCGAGTACGGAAGGAATTGCTGATGAGCCAGCATGGCAGCAAGTGGAACGGCTGGACACTAGCCTTACTACATGCCGTATCTTAGATATTTCGAGATTATATTACTAACGCAAGGAGAAACCATGATTATGTATTATATTCGCTGGCGAGGAGATCTACTCTATGTACAGCGTCAGCCTGGAGAGACTATGAGCGCTACGTAACAATGTTGTGACTAAGGGTATACCTATATATAATACGCTGCCACAAACGCTACCTCTTGTGTAATATCCCACGGCAACTCATATGCTTCTAATAGTAATACGTTGTCTTTGTTCACCACTACCGTTATCCATTATTTCTCATAATCCATAGCTCGTGGTAAAATATTTCATATTGCGGATCCTGAAGCTTACTTATTTGGGGTGCACTCGTAACACTAGATATTTCTCAGTCTCTGACAAGAAAGGAGGTAAGGAGAAGAATACCGGTCCCCCAGGAGTATGACCTTCAAAATTTGGAGCATAGCATGGGTATTTTTGGTCCTCCTCCGTAGCAGCTTGGCCTTGCTGGAAGGCTTGACTATTTGGATTATTTCCACGGGCTCCCTGTGTCGCCTCACTACCAACAGCAGCATGAGGCGGCCCTTGTGTATACGCAGGTATACATTGACCCACGTACTGTTGTTGAGGCCAATCTGGTACTTGATATTGGGGGTACCAACCTAAATACTGGCCACCTTGAGTAATTACCTGAGGCGGAGGTGCCATGTGTGGATATGGAGGGTACATTTGACCCACATATTGTTGTTGAATGGTGCTTTGAGGTTGACCATACACATTAAATGCCCCATAGGTATGATGTCCTTGAGCACTGCTATGAGGTTGAAATTGTGCATGGGGTGTCCAGCGTCGACGATCGCCGACTTGTCCTTGGGCATTGCTTCCAGCAGATCGCAGACGCCAGTTCCCACTCAGATCCCTGAAGCTATTCTGACCCAGTCCAGCCCGCCTATGAGGATATTTGCGAGGTTTCTTTCGTTCGCCGTTAGAGCCACCTTCAACATTTCCACTAGACCCATACTGTAACTCGTGTCCGCTATCTGGGGGAGTTGGAAGAACTGGTATCCCACTCCGAATCTGACTCCCTTGATCCTCACTAGCTATAGATCTGGATCCTGGTGGAGTTGCAGGATCTTGCACCTTGGTGCGATTTTGAGGATGGCTTCCTCGGCCACTATAACTGGCTCTCCTATTACGGCCAGGAGACCCACATGATGGTTCAGCAGACCCAGAAGAAATATTAGAAGTATTGCCTCGACCTCTGAGGCCACCATGTGCCACGCCGCGCCGTGATTCCCTATCCCGTCTTGATCTATCAATAATATCAAACACTGAAGATCGTGGCTCTGCGGATGAGTTGGATTGTTTTTGCTTTTCGAACTCCTCGGCTGATATTGTTCCAATGTGAGAGGGTAAAACTTGAAGTGGTGATGATTGTGTGAAAGCTCCTGGTATTTGCTGATACAAAAATCCATACAGAGGATTTGTCTGCGCCGCCTTGCCGACGAATGGCGATAGCTGAAAGTCAATTGGCTTCAGCGGATTATGAATTGGAATACCCGGTGACTTATCTGGTGGCGAGGAGATAGCGGTATCTGTTCTTGAATTTGGAATAGAAGGGGCTTGACCTATAATTATGAGTGCTTTAGAATTAAGTGATCCATATTGTTCAGGGTGGTGGTAATCGAGGCTAAACGATGTATTACCTTTCTCCAATGTTCTTAATCTAATATCCTTAATATTTGACACTGGCCTTGAAAAGTCGAGATCCAGGCCTAAAGCCTCCGATAACTTCTCACCCAATTCGAAGATCGAAGACTTTTGTTGCATCGGCAAAGGTAGTGAGACTTTACGTGTCGCGAATAGTCCTGGCTCAATACTTTCAATATGTACAGGGAAGCAACGACAAGATATGGTATCTCCCATCTCCAAACTAGATGTTGAACTGCGTTGTTGTTGTAAAGGAACTCCATCTATATCCGACGCATCACTGGGAGTATGCTCTACCTCTCCTGTGGAGGAAAGTATCCTTGTATTCTCATTTTGACTAATTCCTCTAGGGGAGAAACGCATATCAATATCTTCTATGAAACGCCAGAATTCTGACAGGCTAAATTCTTCTAGAGCTTGCTGCTCTAGTTGCGGACCACCTCTTGATAAGTCGTCTCCTTCCTCAAGTTGCCGTTGCATTTGAAGCTGGTCACCATTGATCGACAAAACATTTGACAAGAGGGCTTCCCCCACAAACTGCCGAGGCAACCGAGGATCATCTGGATGCGTGGGAGCTTCTGGGATGTCGTTTTCTTCTATAGCAACTGGCAGCTGTACTTGGGACTGAGGATCATCACTAATCCACCAGTCTGAAACTTTCGAGGGAGTCTCCAGACCCCTCTGAAGATTATGATACCGCATGAGCAGGTTGGGCACTACTCTAGCGGAATCGGGTTGGTAGGTTTCTGATACGAGCCTCTCCAAGTTTGGCTAAGTTCTTTAGTCAGGCCGAGGACTTTAGTCACCGGAATATGAGCTTCAATACTCACAATGTTATTGGGTTGATCAAGATAGTTCTCCATGTCAAGAATTCTCTCCGAGATTCCATCATGCTGTAAATGAATAACTTGGAGTCTGGACTCGGATGCCGAACGCCTGGTAACATCGCCATTATATTCAATGTGTTCTGTCTCGCATTCATCATCTGTAGATGTGGATGTCTGAAGATTTGATCCTCCGTGCTGCTCAGCCCTTGTGTCACTATCTCCTGTAGCCATAATTCATTTATACCTAGTAGCGACTGATTGGATAACCAATAAATGTGTTATAGCGAGAATATTGTTTACTTCATGTCCGTCTTCCTATATGAGGTAGAGAAAGGAAAGGGTGTAATTGGCGTGCCTTCCATGGTATGTTTTGCCATAACAAGCACTGCACGGCAGGTTCGATTGTAACCCACAACCGTGAGTACTTAGCCATTCCCAGGGAAATTACAAGCGCGCTAGAGGTATATCAGAGGGCCAATTCTCTGCTCAAGGACGTTCTTATGCCTTTGATAGATCGCTAAAATAGAAAAGGCATCGCTTAACAAAGGGGCAAAAGTAAACAGTGGTTAATCATATATTGTCTCACGGGGAACGACACTCTCACCTCATACAAGTATGACAGCAAATAGCTACCCTAAGCTTAGGATGTTTAAGAAATAATGGAGGATATTTGCCATTTTATGAACGTTTCAGACATCTCAGCTTTTTGATAACAGCAGCTAATTGAACATGAAATCCACAAACTCATGCACATCTAATCATCCACTGCTATAACAATCGGTAAAATTTAAATCCTACCTAAATATAAAATGCTTCACAATTTGATAATTAAGCCAGCTGAAATCAAGCATATGAAAAGGGGCAAAGGAGTGCAAGAACGCGCTCGCCTATTTTTACGCTGTACCGTAAGCGGAGCAGCTGAATTAAATGGAACATGTAACTATGTCATATATCAGAGTTTAACAAAAATTGTAAGGTACCTCTGTCTATTGATGGCCTTTCCTATCCAGTTTAGAGAAATGAGTGAAAAATTCAAACGGAATGGGAACTGAAATGTTCATATAGAAGAAGTCTGCGTAGGGCTTGTACTCTGAAGACGACGGGAATGAGCAATTTCTAATTGTGTTGCAGTGGGGCCGTAATTACGATATTTGCTATTAAAACTAGAAGTTATATGTTTGTCTACCTCATAGGCCACTATAATTGTGCTTGCGAATAAGGATACATGGGCTAGACCATCAGCAGAATTTTCCGAACCGTGTTCAACACCCCTGGGTCTGCCACGTCAAGATGTCACACGATGTTACAAGGTCTCGATATTTTTCCTGTCCGAATACCCGTGGGAACTTTTCTCGGACTTCTTTTGAATGACTGAAAATGATTTGCATGGAATACCAATCAAGCAAAGTATGAGGGAAGTCAGGACGGCAGCTGACTAAGAGGGGCTTCGGGATAGTTATCTACATGAAGTCTACAAATGCCGATTAAACAAATCCCGTAGATAAAGTAACTTGATTCGTCCTGCACGGAGTGTTCAGAAATCATTTAGGTTAACACGGATATCAACGACAAATGAACGTACAGATTTGTGCGGCATAAACTTATCATTATCCATCACATAATCAATATCCTAGCTAAGATTACCAACTCGCTTTTGCCATATATAAAATGATTCGCAGAAAGGCAGCATTTCGATTACTTGATACCCGGGCTTGGGCCTTTATCGGGCTTATATTGCCAACTTAATTCCGGTTGAGAACCAAACCAAAGTACCTATGTTGTTAGAGAAGCATAAATAAAGCCGCCGCATCAGCTGTATTCTCAATCTTGTCTCAAGGGGGAAAAGAGAGAATCAACTGTAGAACCCGCCGTAATTATCATTAGTAGAACAAATCAAGTTCTACAAAATGCAAGTCCAAAGCAAAGCTTGCTGTATCAGTCCTCCCATAAGCCTCGCTGGAGGTTACAACTATGATGCCAAAGGATCATATACTAAATTCAACGGGTTGGAAACCTGTGAGATCGGACACCATATAATCGAGAGTTTTCGCGCTGATCACTGCAGATGTGTCTGGCTCAGATACAGCAAAACGGGGTATCTTCGTGTGCTACGACGTGTTTGGGTTGTATATTCAGACTCTCAGAGGCGCTGACATTCTGGCATACGACTTTCCAGCACAGCCAGACAGAGCTGGCGACTTTAAAGTCTTCATGCCCGTGTTCTTCGGAGATCAGCCCGCTGACATTGCGAATTATCCTCCAAAGACACCTCCTCAGTTCCAAGCCATCAAAGGTTTTCTAGCTGGCCCTGCAAATCCAGACAAGACAGTGCCTTTGATCTTCCCTCTATTGGAAGCCATGAAAAGGGAGAATCCGCAGATTGAAAGCTGGGCAATTCTAGGTTACTGTTGGGGAGGAAAGATCGCTGCACTCTCTTCTCAAGAGGGAACCCCGTTCAAGGTGTCGGGTCAATGCCATCCGTCACTTTTGGCATTCGAGGATGCAAGCAAGATAACTATTCCACATGCTGTACTAGCAAGCATGGAGGAGGTTCCTGAGGTTGGTACTTTTCGGACGGGATGAATGCTTCATACACACTGCTGAACTGTGCTCAACAAAGCTAACATAAATCGGTATATCAGGTTATGGATGAGTGGAACAGACTTCTTCTGCAAGCTTCACCAAACAGCTATACCGAGATATTCGACGATATGGTTCACGGATTCACCTCCTCCCGGTATGTATTCTAGGTATTCCTACGAAGTAAAACTAAACTCAGGGTTGAACAGTGCGGACTTCAACAATAGACACGCTTTTGAGGAATATCTTCGCGCATATAGGATTTTGAGAACTTTCTTTGCAAAGCACTTGTAGATTGATAATGCTGTCATTGATCCAGAGCCTTGTTGGGTATCACGATTGCAACGAGAGACCTGCTGAGAACCGAGGTTTCTGGCCGACCATGAAGATTTCTTGGAATGGAAGAGAAGACATATTATGCACCCAAATTAAGCAAAGCAAAAGTTGTTTACAAAAATTGGCCGATTTTGTGACATTGTGGTTGTGTAATAAAAAGAAAAGAACATTGAGGAAGATGGCAAGCTCTTTACGAGTAGGAATCGAAACTGTCCTGTCCGATGCGGCGACTATGAAATTGGAGCATCGGTCATTGAATTACGCGCGCTCATGATGAGATGCACTTGCGTCTGATGAAAATGTGTAGTCGTGGTACTCGGAAAGGCGTACATGTCATTTCTACTAAAGAAAGTCCCGAAGCTCCCCGCACCAGTACCTCGCACACTAGCCTCAACCCATCGTCCACTATTTATCCTTCCACAACTCACCAGATGTCCCTTCTTCGTGTTCAAACTTCTCATCTACGGATCTTCCAGAGCTTTAGGATAGAATCACAGGTAAAAAGAAGGGCAATGGCTTCAAGCACTGGAAAATTCGAGTGGCTGGTCATTATTCCAGATCACGGGGGTGTGCTGGATAAGAGAATGGCCGTTCGCCCGTGAGCCTCCTAGCACCCTAGACTTTGATGATATGCTAACTATGTACAAGGAAGCATTTTGATGGCTTACAAGCCGGACTGGATTCCGGATTCTGGAAGATGGGTGGTAAGTTATCGGGCTTTTATTCGAGCGCCAAGGCTTGTTGTCTAATTAGAGTTGTTAGGAGCTATTTTAGAAGAAGTCCCAAAGGAAGATGGCAAGCTGAAGATTGAGGGGAGTGCTATGGTAGCCTCTGCTTCTTCAAAGGAAGAGATTATTGAGCTGTTAAAAAAAGATATATATGCTGAGAGTGGGGTTTGGGATTTCAGCAAGGTAGGCTCTTCATTATGCGGAATTAGAAGTTAGGAACTAACAGTACATAGATTCAGATATGGCCATTCAAGTGTGCTATTAGGGAGCCGTTGGAGAAGTAGAGAGTATGAAATTACACATCTATAGGCCTGGGAACAGCACAAAGATAGTCATGTACGTGTAAATTGCACTGATTGAAGTGCATTGAAGAGCACTAGCAAAAAACAAGTTTACTGCCGCGATGGGTTTCTGTGCGTTGGTACGCATTTGCTTGGAATACATCGTAGCATATCCCGATGCTCTGCTGCTTCATTCAAAATTGGCCTTTTGCATTTGAGTTACAGAAATCATCAAAAACCACGATCAACTCACACACCTCCAAAATCATGGGAGTGGATTCCAAAGTAGAAAGGTCACAGTTCACTACAGGTTGAAAAGTCTTGGCACAACTGAATTCTCCAATATACTTGCCTATCTATGGAAGCTATAGGCTGATCCGAACATTGACCCATGAAGGTTCTGGCAAGATATCGAGAGATAAAGTAAGACTTTATCCAGAGGCAACTTAATCGAAGAGACCGAAGCCCATATCCTCGTCGGACTCTTCCTTCTCTGTGAAATACTTTAGTAACTTTCCAAGACGGATATCGGAAATCATGATCCATACCCTCTTCCTTCTCCTCTTCCTTCTCGGCCTCAGCAGCAGCTCCACCAGCACCAGCGCCTCCAGCAGCTGGGGCAGCAGCGGCACCACCACCAGATCCGACGTTCAAAAGGAGGTCCTTCACATCCTTACCCTCAAGAGCCTGTCTATAGTGTTAGTACTCTTTCCTTCCCAGTATCCTGTATATATAGTACCTTGGCGAAGAGAGAAGTCCAGATGGGCTCGACATCGTCGATACCAGCAGCCTTGATCAGAGTCAAGAGCTTGTCAGCCTAGTCGCGGTCAGTTCCACACTCCCAATGTGCTCGTAAATGAAGAAGTCGTACGGTGATATCAACGGAATCATCAGCGAGGATGAGAGCCGCGTAGGAAACAGCGAGTTCGGCGTTAGACATTTTGTCGTTTGTTCTGCGTCGCGAAGGTCAGCCGTGCTCCAAGGTGGTAGTTCTCTACGACGCAGCCCAGAGAGACCTCTAATGCGCAGCGACAATACATACTGTGATATTTGTGTTCTAGGAACAGGAGAATCAATCAATTTAACCGCGTGGCCGGAGACTGATACGTCGAGTTCGTGGTTATGATTTACGGATTTAAATTTCAGAGGTGACCGTGACCTTGAATCGAATTTGTTCCAAAATGTTGTGTGTGCTTGCGGCTGTATAGCCGAAGTGGGGTCCAAAGCTTATTCCACCCCAGCCAATCAACGAGCTGGATGCGATTAGTCATGTGCCACCCCTCCTCCTTGTTAGTCAACCCTCGTTCCCCGCCAATACATAGACCATCAAGTTGCTCAATTTACACCAGTTCTTTCCTGGACGCTCCCGATAAACCTTGGGATATCTTGCAAGAAATTTCGACGACCTTGGGATCAGAAGGTTCCGTGAAGCTAAATTCTAATTGCGACGAGAACGACTCAAAGAGATACCAAGATGGCCGACACACCAAACATCCCCCCTCCTCTCGATCCAAAGGAGCTACCAATACTAGAAAGCTTGACAACGATTCGAGATGACTTGACTCTGCTCAAGCAAGATAGGAAGAATTATGTCAAGTCCTCAGACGTTATGCCACTTTATGAGAGAGTCGTGGACCAGGTCAAGCTACTGAACGAGATTCGAGCGGACAAGCCGCACGAGCAGAACCGAGGTTAGTACAGTGCCTGAGTGACCAATGCGAACCAAAATTGTTCTGACTTCTTTCTTCAAGTTGATCGAGTACTGGATGGCTGCTTTCAGCTTATATCACTCTTTTTTATGACAATTGGAAGAAATAACGAAGCACCCGCGGCATATGCCTTAACATCCACGATCAAGCGTTTACTTGACCATTTAACCCAGGTTGACCTGTATTCGGCCAAAGATCTCGAACATGTCACTCATACCCTTGCGAATATTAGGAATATCGTCAAAAAGCAGTCGGATTATTCTCCCAAGCTTATAACACTCCTTACAAATAGAGTTGACGTATGCCAAAGCTTGCTCGATAATTTGATTTCGCGGTTAGATAGACTCCATGGAGAGCTACCAAAGATCCACGAGAAGTTGATATCAATACTACGGTCTCTTTCGCTAGCTAATACAAGATCAAAGGTATGCTCCACTGTGAATCGCTGTTCATGATAGGTGCTAACAGCTGCCTCTAGTTTTCTGTTAAGGAAGTAACTAAGCTGCAGGATCAGCTAAAGGAGATTGACGCAAAGAGGGTCGATGGAAAGTTTGTTTCACCTGATGGAACGGTGCCCGCTGGTAATGAGGAGGTCTGCAATCTTTTGGAACGTGTTTTAAGTTGGTCTGAAATCGTGCTCGAAAGGTAGGGTCTACGCAGATTATCATTTGAACACTTTTAATGTTTAGTAGAAAGGGAGAGATCCCAGAAGGCTTCAAGCCTCTATACGACCAACTAGTGAAGATTCGAAATTCACTTGAACAGTTATCACTGACACAAGCGTGGTCTTTACGAGAGACCGACCTGTACGATTTCCAGAGACAATTGGACAAAGCAGATGAGAGCCGGATTGATCATAATTTCGTCGACAATGAGGGCAATTTTGCTGATTTATATGTGCAACGTGTAAGATTTTCCGCTTACATGACTATGGAGATGTTTGTGCTAACTCAAATAGACACTACTATACCTTATTCGGCGAAGTTATGGGTATATTTACTATCTAATGGTGTCATCCGAACCAGTATCCGAGGCTTTACTTCCCGTCTATAACCAATTGCAAACTTTGAAGCGATGCTTGATTGAAGTGAAAAACTCTGGTGGAGTCAGCTCACCTAGAGAACTTTATCCATATAGCATGAAACTCAACTCGATTGATAACATGCGAGTTGACGGGAAATTCACGATTGGAACAGACATTCCGGAAGGACAAGGAAGTGTTAACGACCTCCTCTCAGAATGCTTCGAAATGGCATATGAACTCAGAGTAGCAGCAGAGACTGAAAGTGACGCATGATTCCCAAGAGTCATATCACGGGTTTTGCTTTTAATAGCGGGCGGCGTTTAGGCACTTTGTTTTGGACGCCGGTATGCCTGTACAATATTGGCTTGGGCGGCTTTTTAAGTTCGAGTTTTACAAGGTTACAAATAGAGGGCAAGTGGTGATGCAGATCACATCAAGCAGCTTGTGGAGTATTCTGGCACTAGGCTATATGATTAAGTGAATTGATGATTACATACTACTTTTGAACTGGCACAATTATTCCTATGGCTTCACTATCTACAGACTCTTCAGCCTCATGCAATGCACTTCACAGAAAGTTACTCATGTTAAGGCTATTTCTGCGTGAAATACACTTCCTATGATCTTTGACCCTCAACCAGACATCACTCTAAATAGTGCCGTTAAAAATTCCAAGCCAACTTCAGGACGCGTTGTGATGGTGCTTGAGTTCGGGGAGGCTGGACGGGTTTATTTTGCCAAGTCCATTTACGCGGGCGCGTCACGCCTCGCGACCATCCATTGTCCAACCTCTACCTTTCCTCTAAGATCAACATAAGCTCGCGCACAACACCACAACCCTCCACGATACACACTGCGCTGAGGTAAAGACCGCAATGAAAATGTTCACCACACTCCCAACCCCAAACCACAAACTTCCGACAACGCGATTTTACACGCCAGCGTTCTCCTCGCCTCTCTCCTCATCCCCGTTGCAGCGCAGTCCTCTCTCTCCACGCGACCACAACATGGAAACTGCAGCAGATTCGCTGTTAAGTCCTACGCGTACACCTTCCAAAACCCGATGCTCTTCGTCTATATCAGAAAATCCCCACCACGGGAAACGAGAAAGCGTTTTTAGCAAACGGCAAACGAAGCCAAATCCTTTATTGAACAGGAATAGCGAAGAAGGACGTGAGACGCGGAGAAAGCTGTTTCTGAAGCGTGTGAAGGAAGAAAGCGAAGAAAGGAGATGGAAGAAGAAGGGCGGCGATGATGAGATGATGCGTACGATTTTTATTTTGGAAGAGAGAAGAGAGATGGAGAGGCGGCGGAGAGAGGCTGCATCCTTGGATTTGGCTGAGGAAGGGGATATGGATGATCTTGATTTGGATATGGATGCTGAGCTTGCGGAAGAGATTGCGAGGAGGGAAACGGAGGAGTTGGATATGTTGGTTAGGGAAAGGGAGATGATGGTGAGTATGGGAGGAGGGGATACACCATACGGGAGCGATGAGGAGGAGTATGATGATATTTTCATGGATGTTATTCAGGAGGAGATAAAGTCGAGTCAGCAGCAACCTGCTACCGACCCTATGAATCAAGCGCATGAGCAAGCAGGTCATGAGCAGGATCATGACATGATGGATATTTCATAGAGCTTAAGGGTTTGGGGCGGTAGATGGCACTTGAAGTGTGTGTTTGATTGTATGAGATTTGTTATGCATATTAGCGAAGGCGTCACGGAAGGCATACTGGAGTCTGTCGACAAAGCATGTAGCTCTCACAGGCATTATACTGGATACGCAGATATATAATACCAAAAATTTCTGGCCGAGCGGCAAAACTTTCGAAGCCACCCGAGCTCCATAAATTACCTACATAACGTTTCCAGTAAACTTACTATAATTTTCTACACCCGTGAAGAACCCTCTTTCAAGATATCCACTGATGAGCCTCCGTGGGTCGCACCGAGCCACCTGTATTGCCTTGCTGCCCAGTTGATATTACAAAGTATTGCATGTAAGCCAAACTAGTGACGGTCGAGATTATGGGTACCCCTAACGTTTCTACTAAAAACTCTCCACCCAATGACTAAAATGCAAAACCCCATTGGAGGCCTGTTGAGGGATTGGAGGATTTAATTTGATCTCCCAGAGAGCTGACAGACGCTAGCCCCGCTGGGGAGGTGAGAGGCAGGTTAGGTCGCGACCTTTTAAGTGAGAACCAACCTTTGAAATGCCAGGTCGGCTCTGGGTGTGTTTGTCCTTGAGACGATCTAATTCTTCTTGTATCAATGCATAGGTATGAAAGATCGTGGAACTTGGCCAACCAGAAGAGCTTCTTATTAGGTAGTTTACAAGGAAGTACTCTAGCGCAGAATATCTCTTGAGATGCTTTTACATATGATGGCTGTAGGGATATGTATGAAGTTGATTAGAACGGTCCGTCGGTGGTATCTACTAATGGAATCAGAGCAGGGTAGCCTCGTCTAGGGAACACGCCCAAGCACTTGGCCATTGGGTTAATACTGTGAGGGGCGAGCACCAAGAAGCCAGTATAGCAGTCTTCTTAAAACCATGCATTTTCGGTCTAGTTTCATGGACTCCAAGCTATGTGGCTAATTTTGTATGGGGTATATGGGGTACTAGAATATATAGAGGGTAGGCGCAGGAAGACAACTGTTTCACTGCTGAGGGCATCCTTCATCTGGGGCCTCTGGAGCTCCAGCTCCAAACGCTTCCTGAGCTGCTGCCATATCTCCCACAAGATCTGGCGGAGGTGAGCCAGCTGCTTGCATCTATCTAATTGTTAGCAGAATCTCTGTACAGCGCATCATGGAAACAGTACCTTTTGCATTCTTTCCACAATATATTCTCTATCCTTGGCATTATCATCTGAATATCCTTTGGCTTCAAATCTTCCCACGATCTCCTTGACATATGTCTGTTGCTCTTTATATCTTGTCATATCCTCCGCTGGCACCTTGCCTTCATTTTTTGCCATCCATTCAGGGAACTTGTCATGTAGCTCTTTCATTGGCTCATATAGTATCTCCTTATTCGTCAACTGCTCCATCATGCCCAACAGCATTTTGGAGAAGTCCTCTTCTGAGCCCTCACCACCATCAAGCCCAGAAGCTGCCATTGCCTTCATCATTTCCGCAAGAAAATCCTCTTCGCCCGCTGTAGAAGCAGTTGCCGTAGCACTACTATCTGATGCCTTCATTCGCTCCATCGTCTTCTTTATGGTTTCCTGGAAACTCTCTTCCCCTGCTGCTGCTGAAGCTGATCTTTGGTCGCCTTGAGATATAGTAGAATCTGGCTTCGCAGCGGAAGCTGCTAATTGTCCTGATTGGCTTTCTCCCCCCAATCCAGCAGCACCACCAAGCTCCTTCAACATGCTTTCAAATTGTGACTTCATATCTGGATTTGAGTCTAGTTCCCCCAAGAGATCTTTCATCCCCGCCTGCAATTGTGTAGCGAAGTCATCATCTGATATGCCTTCAGCAGGTTCTGGGGCAGCCTCCGGTCTACCAGGACCTGATGGCGCGGAAGGCTTTTTGGGTAGAGGGACTGAGGGCGCGAACTCATCTAGCATATCTGTAGGGCATGTCAGTGATTCCTTCGATAGTTTTTTAAGCATGGCAGACCATCTAAGTCATCTAAATCATCTTCATCGGGATCAGGGACCTCTTCGATTTCCTGAGGTGCAGGGTTGGGGTTTGCTGATGCTGCTGATGGGGCCTCTCCCTTTGTCTCCGCCTTTTCTAGCGCCTCCCCCATTGATGTCTGGCTCTCATCCTTCTCAGCTTTGGTTGTCATCGTTATAGGTTATGGACGGGAACCTGCCGTGGCTCCGGCTTGTGACAGGTTCTCAGAGGCAACCCCGCCAAAGACAAATGGGACACTCGTCAGTCTGGATGGATTTGTCGTTATACCTAATGAATATGTACGTGATATATCAGGCCCAAAAATTATATTCTTGTTTGTATTTGAAAAGAAATAATATATTCCAACAATGATTTTTTGCGCTGGGACGGAAAGAAAGGGGGTACTAGAAGTTTACCCTCCTAACTTCCGCCTCGGCAGTGTTGCCCCTTGCCAGAATTTCGGGTTGGAGGGGCATCAAAGCCCACTCTAGTGATCTGAGCCTCATCATTCCAGACCACAAACCTCAGCCTCATCATTCGGCCTCAGCCTCTCACTTTCTTTCAAAGGTGAAAACTTGCCATCATTCACTACTTTCGTTCGTAAGGTCATATACTAGCAGCTGCCTAAACCAGATTTCCTTTTCTATTTAACAACTCTCTTCATCTTCTCCTGTTGGCGTCATCTGTCGAGTGGCAACACCATCTGCAACAACCAACAAATTCACAGGAACAAAATGGCGCTATGTATGAACAGACTCGGGGAGGAGAGAAAGCAATGGCGTCGTGATCACCCATTTGGATTCTATGCGAAGCCTCAGAGGAACGCACAAGGTGTTCTTGATCTAAAGGTTTGGGAGTGTGGTATCCCCGGCAAGGAGAAGACTCTATGGGAGGGCGGTCTTTTCAAGCTGAGCGTCATTTTCCCTGATGGTAAGTTTCGCATGGGTTGGATCTCTAATAAAGTACTAATATCTATCGTAGAGTACCCGACGAAGCCACCTAAGTGTACTGCTATCTTCTTCTCATAGTCTTCAAAAGCTAACACTTTTAGGCAAATTTGTCCCACCTCTCTTTCACCCCAACGTCTACCCGTCCGGAACCGTCTGTTTGTCGATTCTGAACGAAGAAGAAGGCTGGAAGCCAGCGATTACTATTAAGCAAATTCTGCTCGGAGTTCAGGATCTTCTCGACGACCCCAACCCAGATTCACCAGCACAAGCCGACGCATATAATTTATTCAAGAAGGATCGGGAGGCATACGAGAAGAAAGTTAGGCGGATTGTGAAGGAGAATCCCGCCCCATGAGATCTTTCCTGGAATGTATGGATTTTCAAGAGCATTGGCGTTGGCTGGATTTATTGTGGATGGTTCATCGCGGGTTAGCCCTATGGGGGTTTCAACATCTGACATCAGATATACTCAATGGGGTTCAGTGAATGAATGAATGAACCAATACAACGCACATTCCATGAAGCTTGTTAGATGGGCCAGGCTCTCTGAAGTATGCGGAGAATGCACCCTTGTGATTCCACCAAAGTACAGTGAGATGGCGGTACTCTCGAGGATGTCGCATTAGAATGTGGACTTGTGAACTGCATGTTGTGTATTTTAAAGCTAATCGTTAGATTTTTCTTTCACGATATACACGGATTGACTCCAACCGGAACGTGAGAGCGCGATATGAGCAGTTCTGACGCCACTACAGTCTCAAACTCAATAAGCGCATTAAATGTTCTTCTAAGCTTGAGAATGTGTGACTCATCTGGCGGTAAGAATGTAGACATTTAATCCCAACACAAAGACATGCTACAATCAAATTATCAGGACGGATGCATCACTCTTATCAGAGACCCTGCCTGTGCTGAACTCCGGTTTCGCTCCACTACACTATCTCCCCCACCAAGCCCCACCATTTTTTTCTTTGGTCGACCCGACCCGACTTGAGTCACCAATTTAGAGGTTCTACATTATACGTACAAGACCTAAAACAACCCTTTTTCTTGCTCAAATACCATAGAGGACTTGCCATAACTCATTGCTTATCTTGCCTACGATTCAATTGAACCTCAGTTGTCCTCTCAATCCCTGTATCTTGATCTACACGCGACCGCAATGTGTGGAATTGTGGGATGCCACCATGTGCCAGATGCGAAAGCATTCAAGCCCACCGCTCTGAAGATGGTGAAGCAATGTAGGCACCGTGGTCCAGATTGGTCTGGGTCATACGTTGCCAACTCTACCAGTGAGTGCTGCTGAAATACTAGTCTCGTACAACGAGTAGGACTGACCCTTCGCAGTTCTTGCCCATGAACGATTGAGCATTGTTGGAGTTGATTCAGGGGCGCAACCACTGACTAATGCGGACGAGAGTATTGCGCTTGCTGTCAATGGAGAGATATACAACCACAGGCTCATTCGGAAAGCCCTCAAGACTCCATATAACTTCAAGACTCACTCTGATTGCGAAGTCATAATTCCACTGGTGAGAGGGAGACCATGTCCGGAAATAAAATGCAGCTGACATAGTCTGAAGTACCTTGAATTTGGCATTGAAGCCCCGAAGCACCTTGACGGCATGTTCTCCTTCGTCCTCTATGATAAGGCCCAAGACCGAACAATTGCTGCCCGAGACCCCATCGGCGTGACAAGTTTCTACCAAGGATGGTCAAGCAAGCTGCCAGGAGCTACATTCTTTGCTTCGGAGCTGAAATGTTTACACTCAGTTTGCGACAAAATTATAACCTTCCCACCAGGCCATATTTATGATTCAAAGACTGGAGAGACCACAAGATTTTACCAGCCATCTTGGTGGGAACCCACAAACGTACCAACAGCGCCAGTTGACTATAAACTGCTTCGGGAGACGTTTGAGGCGGCTGTTAGAAAGCGTTTGATGGCTGAAGTTCCATATGGTGTTCTGTTGTCAGGTGGCCTCGACTCTAGTTTGGTTGCTTCTATTGCCCAGCGAGAAACATTGCGCTTGACAGCTGCAACATTCCAGAAGATGCAAAAGAGGACGGAAGGCAATGACGAGAGCGAAGCTCAAAATGGAGATGCAGACGAGGGACTTGTTGGCATCGACGATGACAACGAGTTATCTACCACGGGTTACTATCCCCAACTTAACTCATTCTCGATTGGGCTTCCTGACGCACCTGATACTAAAGCGGCAAAGGAAGTTGCGAAATTTCTAGGCACCAAACACCACGATTTGACCTTCACGATTCAAGAGGGTCTGGACGCGCTCTCAGATGTCATCTATCACTTAGAGACATTTGATGTGACAACAATCCGTGCCTCAACACCTATGTTCCTGCTGTCAAGAAAGATCAAGGCCATGGGAGTGAAGATGGTTCTTAGCGGAGAAGGAAGCGATGAAATTTTCGGTGGTTATCTATATTTCCACGCCGCTCCAGATAAGGAGGCTTTCCATGCCGAGACCGTTCGCAGAATCAAGAACTTACATTTGGCTGACAACTTGCGAGCCAACAAATCTACGTCAGCCTGGGGTCTTGAGGCTCGCGTACCCTTCCTCGACAAAAAGGTAAAATCTAAACCAAGCATCTTTTCCCTTTCGCTGACCATGTCATAGTTCTTGGAGGTGGCAATGAACATCGACCCCAAGGAGAAGTTGATCACTAAGGACAGGATCGAAAAATACATTATGCGAAAGGCATTTGATGTATCTGGTGAGCCCGGAGCCAAGCCATATCTCCCCGATAACATTCTTTGGAGGCAAAAAGAGCAATTTAGTGACGGTGTTGGCTACGGATGGATCGATGCGCTGAAGGACAACGCCGAGCTGCATGTTACAGATGAGATGATGAAGAACCCCAAGCCAGAATGGGGAACTGATATTCCAGATTCCAAGGAAGCGTGCGTATACGTAATGCCAAATTCGAAGCAATTACTGATAAGCGATAGTTACTGGTATCGAACAATGTTTGACGAGCACTTCCCACCTTATTGTGCAGATACAGTCATGCGGTGGACGCCTACATGGTCCGAGCAGACTGACCCTAGTGGAAGGTAAGCATCTTCTAACCTAGACCTTGTGATAGAATTGACAACTGACCAAAAAATAGAGCAATTGCGATTCACAACCAGAAGTACGAGAACACGAAATAAGCAAACTTTAAACCAAGGGCCTTGGAATGACACACGCCATTTCTAGAAAAGTTATCTTTTAAGAGTAGTCGAGTTCTTGAGGGTTTGCAATCTGCATGAGGGGCCATCATATGCTCTTCTGGGGGGCGTTAATAGCTTCAGACGGCGCATTGTATATACACCCTGATCCTCTCCAAACATAGAATATAATAGAAAGATTGAAGAACTGGAGAAGAAAAAAAGGGTCTGCGTGTGATCACAGATGAAAGGAAAGAGAGTGGTGGACGGAAATAGACAATTGACGACTTGCGAAAGGTGTCTAAGTCACTCAGACAACAACAATGAACGTTAAGAGTGCTTTGGAAATGCTAGCGTCGTGATGCCTTACTAATGCCATTTAGGCTAGCTCATCTGTTTGTGGACCCTGATGGCCCGGAAAAAGGTCGGACCGGGCTCTTCCGTAATTTCCCCTGGAAGCTCGTCAGGTGTGTTGACAATTTCTCAACGAAAGCCCAAACCATCAATCTTCTATCAAACCATTTCAATTCCTCTCAATTTCCTCCCATACCTCAAAAATGTCTGTTCCAGCATTCAGCGATGTGGCCAAGGCCTCCAACGATGCAAGTCTCGTCGCTATGCGCATGCAGTGAATAGTAGACTAACTTTTAGATAGCTCTTAAACAAGGATTTCTACCACGCATCGTAGGTTTTTGATTGTTTCAGCAGTCTAGTTTGACTAATACCTGCATCCACAGATCTGCTGCTCTGGAAGTCAAGAGCAATACACCAAACAATGTTGCTTTCAAGGTCACCGGCAAATCAACGCATGAGGGAAATACGAGCGGCTTGGTAGGATATAACTTGTGGATGGATCTGTATGTGGATTATCGATACTGATATAAATATTCTGGTGTAGCTCGAAGCCAAATACACTGATAAACCATCTGGTAAATACTGCCGATTTCAGACCCCCGTCGTTCCATGTTATCCCCCATCGAGTTTCCTTTCTTTCGAGTTTACTTCTGCACCAGGCTACGGACGAGTATCACTTATTTACGAGGCTTATCTAGGTGTCACTGTCACTCAATCATGGAATACAATCAATGCTCTTGACACCAAGCTTGAGCTCAACGACACCATCGCCAAGGGCCTAAAGACCGAGCTCTTGGGCTCTTTCCTTCCTCAAACCCAGGCCAAGGGCGCGAAGTTCAACCTCCACTTCAAGCAACCAAACCTTCACGCCCGTGCTTTCTTCGACCTCCTTAAGGGCCCAACTGCCAACATCGATGCTGTCATCGGTCAGGATGGATTCTTGCTTGGTGGATCTGCCGGCTTCAATGTCGAGAAGGCTGCCATCACCGGATATGCCGCTGCTCTTGGTTACACCACCCGTGAATGGACTGCTTCCGTCACTGCCGCCAGCAATTTGAGCGTCTTCTCCGCAGCTTATTACCACAAGGTTAACTCGCAAGTCGAGGCTGGCGCAAAGGCCACCTGGGATTCAAAAGCTGCCAACCAAGTCGGTCTCGAGGTTGCGACTAAGTACAGGCTAGACCCTGTTTCTTTCGCAAAGGTAGGAGGCTCTCCAAATTTGAAGCGAATCATTACTAAAATTCTATAATAGGCCAAGATCAACGACCGCGGTGTTGCTGCCGTTGCATACAACGTTCTCCTCCGCCCTGGTGTTACCCTTGGTCTCGGCGCCTCATTCGATACCCAAAAGCTCAACCAGGCCACCCACAAGATCGGCACCAGTTTCACTTTTGAGGCATAGAAAAACTTTGGTGAAAGGGCGGTATGATAGGATAAGATTACGAGAGATGATTTGCTTCAGAGCATTAGGTCATTTAGCATTTTGCATTTTGCGAGGGATGGACTTGTAGATTAGATGGGCGAGGGTCAATTCTACGCAGATGCCTCTTAAAATCATAATGCAAATCTTTCTTCCACAAATAATCATGATATACTGTTGTGACATCTGCTTCGCTCTCTAGCTCTGTTTTGTAGTATCATTACGATATAAGCAAATGGTAGGTCGGTCAACCTTGGTTGATCCTCGTTTTTGAGGAAGAAGTCGTGGGAGCATGTTCGCGCATAATTATCCCACAGTTTCTAGCGTATTTGAGGACTCAAACGTAAGCTTCAATGCATCGGCTTGCTATGTACTCTGGTGTTTTCTTATGTGTGCATATTTGTACATTTATTCTATATATCTACGTTAGCAGTACCATGAAGCAAACATGAAGCCTTTCATACTGCCTCTCGTTTCTTCGGTCTAGTCATCTTATCTAGTACAACTGTCGGCAACCAAGCCGCAAACGCC
Organism: Chalara sp. BL73; assembly: GCA_918026815.1. NCBI lineage: Eukaryota > Fungi > Ascomycota > Leotiomycetes > Helotiales > Chalara > Chalara sp. BL73. Next base: position 121,187 of record CAKJVC010000196.1, read on the forward strand.
ACGATGCTCGTGAACACTAACATCTGCCACGCAGTCGTGCCCCCTAAACTATTCCCTGTCCTCCGGTCCCACTCCGCCCTGATCCTATGCCTTCTCCTCTCGCTCTCAATTCCCTCGTGCGTCCGCCGATGCCCCTCCTTATCAAAATGTGGCACATCACTCCAATGACCCCACGGTCTCTGACCGGGGCCCATGCCGCCCATCCCTCCCCCGAAGTTCTCTCCGAAACTAGGCTTCTCGGTGCCTGGGGCAGAGTCGTTTTGGGCTGTAGAGCGCTTCTCGGAGTGGTCGCCCCAAGCACCGTTGCGGTAGAAACTTGGTGGCGGCCCGCGGAATTGCGTGCGTCGTCTGCTGAGCCCACTTGCAGGTCGACCTCCCGCTGGGCTGGTGGAGGAATAGGATCCCGCACGCGGATGGGAGCGATGGGAATGCCGGGCTTGCATATGGTCACGGTCATATTCGCGACGTTTGGCGGGTGTGCCTAGGACGCCATATGCTTCGCTGATTTTCACGAACCGTTGGGAGGCGTGTGGGTCATCTGGATTGTGATCTGGATGGTGTTTTTTTGAGAGTGCGTAGAATGACCTGTAGACCTGTTAGGTATTCTGAGAGACGATATATATGATAGAATTACTTTTTCACTTCTGCAGGAGTCGCACTGGGCGTTATCTGTAGAACCTCATAATGGTTCTGGCTACCTCTACGGGCAGTCGTGTGAATGTGTACTCGCTGCCATTGTCGACGAAGCTGAGCACTTGAACCGCCAGAGGAAAGGGAAAATGAGCGGAGGGACATTCCTCATCCTGTTTCCCTTCTTTGCAGGTCGATCGCCGAAAAAACCGTGGTTGAATGAGTCGACTTTAACACGAGAACAAGATAGATATATATTGATGACATGAGACGTCATGGAGTTGACGCCAAGGTCCTCTACGGTGCCCCACAGCTGCCTAAGTTCCTTTGGCCAAATTTTCGTTGTACCAACATCCTTTGTTTGCCTTTCTTCCAAATTTCAATGTTATCTCATCTTTTTGTACTATTCTGCCGCCATGATTTCAATCCGGGATAAACTAATATTATATCTTCCCTTTGCAATTGGGTAGCCAGGTTTGGTAAAGCAGTCCGTTGCAACCTCGACAAATCACTAATACCAACTATGTAAATCATAACTAAGTCAAAAGCGGTTGAAGTAGAGGCCATTCCTGGTTACGCACTATTACCATGTTCAAATTGATTAAGTGTTTGCTTGTCAGTACCAGGTAGTGGGATGGCTTGGGTTTGGCTCATTTTCTACTGTCTAGCTAGCAAGAGATCTAACGTACCATTGACTAAGAGATATCAATAATATCATATGGTAGCTAATCGTATTATAGTCTGCACCGTCATGTCGCCTTAAAGTATTCATTCAGTCAAAGGCACTTGGTGACAAAGTCGACAATGAAGTAAGAATGTATGAGCAACTTAATCGAGGAACCAGGCTTAGCTCGAGGTTCCATGGTAGCCGCTATTCTGTGCGGTTGGCTCTGGATCCCTTCGAGATTTCCGCACCTGACGGCGAGCATCAATGCCTCGTTCATGCCCCATTATGGCATAGCGGACGGATGTTACTATCACGCAATCCCATAAGCAGACTACCAGTAGAAGTATTGCGTACAGTTCTTATCAAGCTTTTTAAAGCGCTCGGCTACATCCACAATGAGTGCCTGATAATTCATACTGGTGTGGGCGGGATAGAACTACCACCAGCTTCATCATTGGAGGAGTCGGAAGAGAATTTGGCAGGTGAGGAGAAGAGGATTTTTCTTGAGTTTATGCAAAAGATGCTGCAATGGGTTCCAGTGAAGCGGAAATCTCCTAGGGAGTTATTGGAGGATCTTTGGCTATAGCGGGAAATAGAATGAATGGGCTCAATTTAATAGTTTGTGTATGTACCTGCACAAGTATTATTAAATATGACTTCCGAAGACATTTTGGCTTAGCAAGATACCAACCTGAAAGGAGAACTTTGAGGAATTTCAATGAGAGTTACACATTTGACCTAAAACTATCTTTCCTGCCCTGTAGATGTATGAACGGTTGTGAATTAGGAGTGGACATCGGGAGCGCTGATATGGCAGAAAGTCGGCTATTGGGCACCGGACTGCCTGTCTTCTTGGGAGAACTTCGTTTTCATACTAAAAACCATGCCCCTCCAACAAGATCATCTGAGAACATCTAACAACGATCAACCACCACGACAAATCTCTTGTTTTCTCACACATCCTCCTGAAAACACTGATACTTAAATACGCCCCCCAATAGTATAGTTGAGCATATACCAGCAAAGCAAGGCTCTGTGCCGCAACATAATGGCGGAGCAAACCACAGATGCTCTTGCCAACCTCAAGGGTAAGTCATACCCGTGACTTCTACTTTTTAGCGCCTGGACTGATTCAGAGATAGTCAAGGATCCGGAAGCAATAGAGGCATCTGCAGACGCGGCAAAGGCCAACGGAATCTCAAAACCAGAAGCAGAAGACTCGGACGATGATGAGGATGAAAAGGCGCCGGGAGAGGGCGGCACGGAGGGTGCGGCTAAGAAGAAGAGAAAGCGCAAGCGTAAACCAAAGAAGGCTGGTGGGGCAGCAGCGCTAGCTACAAAGCAGACCTCACCACCTAGAGTCCTCCTCTCGAATCTATTTCCTGGTGGAGAATATCCTGTTGGTGAAGAGGTCGAATACCGGGATGAGAACACCTTCCGAACTACCAGCGAGGAGAAGAGATATCTTGATCGCATGAACAACGATTTCTTACAAGAGTTCCGATATGGAGCGGAGGTGCATAGACAGGTCAGACAGTGGGCGGCGCAGAATATCAAACCTGGGCAAAGCTTGACGGAAATTGCAGAAGGTATTGAGGATAGTGTCCGAGCCTTGACTGGTCATCCCGGATTAGAAGAGGGCGACAATATCAAGGGCGGCGTTGCCTTCCCGACTGGCGTGAACTTGGACCATATTGCAGCGCATTACAGCCCAAATGCTGGCAACAAGACACTCTTAGCGAAGGAAAACGTTATGAAGGTCGATTTTGGTGTACATATTAATGGCAGAATTGTCGACAGCGCATTCACGATTGCTTTTGATCCTATGTATGACAACCTTCTCACGGCAGTGAAGGAGGCTACGAATACTGGTGTTAAGGAGGCAGGAATTGATGCTAGAATGGGCGAGATTGGAGCGGCAATCCAAGAGACAATGGAGAGTTATGAATGCGAAATCAACGGCACAACATACCCCATCAAATGTATCCGGAATTTAAATGGCCATGACATTCACCAATGGAAGATTCATGGTGGAAAGAGCGTGCCGATCGTGAAGAATAATGATCAAACGAAGATGGAGGAGGGAGAGGTCTTTGCAATTGAGACATTTGGCAGCACAGGAAACGGTTATGTTCGAGATGATGTGGGTTACCGTGTACTACAACTTGAAGTACTTTCTTTTGCTAATTTGCGGCAGTATGAATGTTCACATTACGCCAAAAGAGAAGATGCGCCGAAATCGAGACCCAATCTTTCGTCTGCGCAGAAGCTTCTCGGTGTTATTAACAAGAATTTTGGAACTTTGCCGTTCTGCAGAAGATACCTGGATCGCTTAGGCCAAGAGAAATACCTGCTGGGAGTAAGTAGTGCACCACGCACAGATTCTGCAATTGCTTACACATTTTTAGTTGAACCAATTGGTTTCGCAAGGCTATGTTGAGGACTATCCTCCTTTGGTGGACAAGAAGGGCTCCTACACTGCACAATTCGAGCATGTAAGTACCGGTTATACCTTCCCTCTGAGCTTGAGCTAACCCTTGTAGACCATTGTGCTTCGACCAAACGTAAAGGAAGTTATTAGCCGGGGGAACGATTACTGAGTACAAGTCTCAGAGGTGAAGGAAACGATGGATTTGTCGTTTATAAATCTAGCGACAAAAAGTTACATGAAAGAGAAGTTCCATCGCATTGATGCTATAGAAATTACAATGCAAATATAATACACGCATTCTTCTGGCCATGCCATGAGTGCGCCATAATCTACTTTAGTGGTTATCTAACCAATATTGTTCAGTAGCAGTCGCAACACCCCCCTTCACAAGTATTCTCTCCTGTCGCAAACAAGGAGCACTTTGCGCACTAGCTATGAGAGTCTACCCCTTTAATTCGAGGCACATGATCAAGGGTTATCCTTATACCAAGTCTAGGAGCGCACATCGTGGTGTCTAATTATTCTGTTGCTCTCTCTAGTTCCTATCTTTGAAGTAATACTAGACAATCTCCAAAGAGGCTCGCAAGAGCTACGTTTAAAACACGTTGCAAAGCAAAGATTTCTTGGGCACTTTTCACGGGATCCTAATATAGGATGACTTGGGGACGGCCAGAAATAGAGAGCTTTAGTATGGTTTGTGTTTCCCTTCTATTTTATAACAGTCTTGGCGGGAAGATACTGGTGGTTTTCTGACATTTGACTGGGCATATACATCTTTAGATATCAATCGGATGCTGACTTTTAATTCAGATGGGTTTCTGGTGTAGACCGTCTGCAGTATATGTAAGTCGCAAGCAATGAAGATAAGTCGCTCAGGTTGCGATAAGCTAGGATTTCCAACTCATATGATCCCCAGGGAAGGAGCCCATTATTGCCATGCAGTCTTTCGCAGATTCCTTGCGCTTGACTATCGGGTTTCTCTCTCTGGTAGTCAACCCAAGCCATGAGAGGACATTTTCAGCCATTATCCTTATAAAATGCTGTCCAAGCATACTTATCATACATCTCATCAAAGAAGAGAGCAGGAGGCATCGTCTGACTCGACCTAGAAATCGGTGGCTTTGCGACGACTTTTATAAGTTTCCTGGTCGATCTCCTTGCAGTGGTTACACTTCCCGCATGTCATCGAGCGATCTTCGGGAGCAGTCAGGCCGCCACCGATGAACAGCAGCTAGGTAAGATTAGGAAAATCTTGGTGCACTTCTCGAGCTAGGTTGCTATAGCTTCCGTAAGACCTATTCTCGACATGTGTTTTTCTATTGAATGCGCTTTCTGGGATCTGTGCGCGTTGTGCCATATCTGTCTCGTGCCGGAACTGTACCGTGATCTTGAAGATTTACTCCTTCATGTGAAGCATGAGATGTGTGGAGAAACACTGCTGGGAGCGGGCTTGATGACATGTATTTAATGGTCCTCTTGCACTCATGGTTCAGAATAGGTAGGCCAGCATGGTCCAATACATATCCCCGGCATAGGTCGACTATACGAGGCTCAATAGAATCGATGACTTCTTGCCAGATTTGATCCTGGAGTTCACGCGGAAGTTCGGCGAATAGATGGAAACAGCTCCGTGTAGAATTCATTATAAATTACTCGTTGATGCAATGCGGCTTTGGAAATCTTGTGATGAGGTCATGCTTGTATGATGGTTTTTTTTTTTTTTTGGGAGGTCCATCAGAAAGTCGAATATACTATGAGAGAGATGTAAGTTTCTGAAGCATCTGCGGCTGGCCTAGGTAGCAACATCCTTGGCATCCTCTCTCATAAGGTAGATTGCCTTTCAGACCTGACAGATGATTGACATGTCTTACGACATGATGATACTACCTAGGAAAGACCCATCTTTTGCAGGCAAAGTATAGAATCTAACATCAGCCAAACAATCACGTGAAATAGGGGGTGGCAATACCTAAGCGAGCCCGTGGAGGACGCCGGTATCTAATTGGGCCAATTGCCAAGGGGCGGCCCCTGAAAGTTTAATGGCCGAGCATATAGAAACAATCCTCACCTCAACTTTGAGAATCCCACCAACATCGTTCGATTTCCCATTGAGACTCAGGGACGTCTTCCCGTTCCTTGCAATGCCTGTTTCTACCTCCACCGTTACCAGTGCAAGATCGCCAGCGGTGACAGCGACCTTACGATCGAAATCAGCATCCCCATTGGTGAAGCCAGTTGGAGATGCCCCGCCATATCCCTTGGAGACGAAAGAGCATGATTTCTTCTGGACCTATACCGAGGAGCCCCATCGTACTCGCAGACAAGCTATCATAAAGGCTCATCCAGAGGTTACCAAGCTGTGTGGGCCGGAGCCGCTCACGAAGTATGTGGTTTTCGGCGTCGTTTCTCTACAAGTAGCTACTGCGTATCTCCTGCGAAACACGCCATTTTTCTCGTGGACTTTCTTCTTGACGGCATACATTATTGGAGCTACCGCGAACCAGAATCTGTTCTTGGCTATTCATGAAATAAGCCATAATCTGGCATTCAAGAATGCGGAGTTGAATAGAGCGATTGCAATATTTGCGAATTTGCCCATTGGAATTCCATACAGTGCTTCTTTCAGAGTAAGCATAACACGTAATATCTATAATATATGTTAAGAATCGCAGCCATACCATCTAACGCACCACAAATCCCTCGGCGTCGACGGCCTCGACACCGACCTTCCCACCGCATTTGAAGCCATCTTCCTCGACTCCGTTGCGGGCAAAGCCTTCTTCTGCACCTTCCAAATCCTCTTCTACGCCATCCGCCCAATTTTCGTCTACGCCGTACCCTTCACATCAGTCCACTTCCTCAACATCATAATCCAAGTCCTCTTCGACGTGCTGCTCGTCAAATCCGCTAGCGTGAACTCCCTCTACTACCTAATCCTTTCTTCGTTCCTTGCCGGCTCCCTCCACCCCTGCGCAGGACATTTCATCGCCGAGCATTACGTTTTCGAGAAGCTCGGCCCCGAAGCCAAAGACCCGCTCACCAACACTATCATCCCAGAAACATACTCCTACTACGGCCCGCTGAATGTGTTGACGTATAATGTTGGGTTGCATAATGAACATCATGATTTCCCTGCTATTCCGTGGACGAGATTACCAAAGTTGAGGGAGATTGCGAGCGAGTTTTATGAGGACCTGCCGAGACATGAGAGTTGGGTGTATGTGATTTGGCAGTTTATTTGGGATAAGGACGTCGGCATGACTTGCCGGGTTAAGCGGAAGGAGGGGGGACGGAAGGTTGGAGCGTGGACTCAGAACGAGATTCAGGCATAGATTAATACATCTTGGGAGTATATACTGTACATATGGGCATTATTGGCGTTTTAATAGAGACCCCCAAAAAGAGTAATTGAATTTTGGTCAGCAAACTAGAAATTTTATCTTTCCTCGCAATAATTTCGTCTCTACGTCTCCATTAAGGGTTTTTTATTAACAGAGCGATTATAAGTCCGCAGGCTTAAAAATTATGGCATTCTATACTACCAGAAGGCTGAATAGAAAGTGCACCTCGCGTTCACCCCTGAATCCCAAGAAGGCACAATATCTGCAAGACATAAATGAACCATCCGCCCGTTGCGGTGCTAAAGTACAGAGATATGAAATTTCGCTCTTCATAAAGTCTTGTTGTTTGTCAACGGCATTAAGCAGTGCTGCCATGCCCACCAACCTCCCACGCTCATCATTACTCTGAACACAAGCCATCTATCGGACAAAGTTCGTGTCCGTTCATGCCTCATCGCTCCACTCCGTGCATCATACCACCATCCTAAATAATATCAGAAGAAAAAGTAGGCGAGTAAGAAGCTGATTAGGCACAGCGCTGCCACAATCTGTAGTGGAACTCCTTGCGCCTCCTGGACCTTATGCGCAACGTTGTCAACGGTCGTGTTGCCCGTCTCGCCCTGAGCCACCTTCCGCAATCTTAATCCGCCTTGTTCCGCATAGCTGGCAATGGTAGTTTGTGCCTCTGCGAGCTTCTCTTTTAATTCATCATATGACAATGGTGCAGCATTCGAGACCTTGGTTGCGACAGCAGCGGAAGCACGTTTCACATCTTCGAGTGATTTCTTCTCTTGTGGCTCTTTTTTCACAGCCAAGTTTGAAGTGTTGGTAGAAGGTCGGTTATCAGGAGTGAAGGTTTCAGGCGATGGTGAGCGGCCGCTGTATGCAGGAGGAGCCTCTGGTGTTCGGTGCTATTTCAGGTTAGCAAGGTACGTATACAAATAGACAAAGAAATCCTTACCCCATCAAGTCCGGTACTCAAGCCATTTCTGAGGGGTGTGCCGGCTGGGACTAGATGGCTACCTTCTGCTGGAAGATATGTAACACGAATCTTCTTCTCCTGTACCGACCTCTTGTCTTCCTGTTCAACATGCGCCCACTAAAAAGATTAGTCCGCTGTCCCAGTAAGAGATAACATGCCCTTACAATTTCTGCAATATTTGCGAATTCCTTATCTGGCGTTACGGCAACGGTTTGTACCAAGAATTTGTCTTTACACTTAACATCTGGGCCGGGTTCTACTTTGAATGGCTGGAGAGAAACTAAGGAAGGAGTTAACACCGAAGAAAGCGCCAGTCCCATACCAACATACCAGTAACCTCAACTTCCTTTCCCGGCTCGATTCGACCTGAGTTGGGACGGACGCAGTATCTATAAATCGTTAATCTGAATCCTGATATGATGACAGTTATAGACTTACTGCTTAGGTGCGGTTGTCTTGACCTAACCGTGAAATACATCATCAGCATTGTCTTTAGAAAATCGTGCAGAATAGCAAGCTTGCCGTACCTTGAATGCGACTGGGAGTTGGTTTGGGTTCTTTATTCTCAAAATTTGGGTGACTTCGTTCGTGAACGGACCTAGATCGATTAGCATCGCAGCCTCCTTATCGCTCAGATATTCTTCTATTTGTACGCACGGTGGAAGCCCAACTCCGCGGGATCGATCTCGACAGACATGGTTACGAGGAGTAGTGTAAAGTGGGCAAAAGCTTCTCGTGTGGGAGTTGGACTTGGTGTTGATCGTCAACTATGGAGGCACAAGCAAAGAGCAGTTTCGAGTATAGCCTCGGCAAGCAGGAGTGTTTGCAGATTGCGGTGCGAGAGCGGAATTATAATTGCGAGGTATCAGCTGGTGTTGATTGCGAGAGAGAGTGGTGTCAAGTGTTCAATTGTAGGATGTATGTGTTCGTGATTTCCTTAGTAACTAGAGAGGGCATGCGCCTTCGTCATTTGAGCCAGAATGCCAAGGCTTGCTTACAATAAACTCTGGATTTGGGGCAACGAAAACTGTCAAGAATTCCAATTCCAATTCTGGCACAATCAACCTTGCAGGCGGGTATAAGTACTCATGATTACCACTGAAACTACCTAAGTGATTCCGCCTGGCTTAGTAGGTTTTTACACTTCTTAGATTTATTTTCTAACTATTCAGATTCTGACGGCTCAAAGTGACTGAAGATTTGGGCAAATTACATAATACATCGAAAGCAACCGCTCTCCCAAGGTACCCCTGTCAAGGGATTCTTATATAGCGATTTAATACCATACCTTCTTCTCCAGCTCTTTAACCCGCTCTGCTATTTCTTAGAAATCTATCAAATTAGTTTCTTTCTCCTCTTTCATTCTCATATATTTCCCACAAACCTGGAAAGGTCTAGTCCAGATCCGCAACAAATCAAAGCAGGCAGACCTGTTTAACTTTATTCAAGTTCCCCACCATAACCTACTCTTTCATACTTCTACTACCATAAACATGGCAACGCAGTCAGATCTTTCCGTCCTTTTGGACATGGGATTTGACAAACAACGCGCCGAGATAGCAGTCAAGAAGTCTGGTGGTCGTACGTATCCCTTATCTCCTGCTCTTACGCAACTAACAACCCCGCAGTGCAAGGCGCCCTCCAGTGGCTCGAAGACAACCAGGACAAGTCATTCGAGGAGATCACGGCAGCAGAGACCAAAGATGCAGACGACCCAAACATTGAGGCAGCTCCTCTCAAGGAGGGTGAGGTAGCGCGGTCGTTGGTGTGCGATGACTGTGGCAAGAAGTTCCGGAGTATGGCTCAGGCGGAGGCTCATGGTGAACGCACCGAGCACGCGAACTTCTCGGAGTCAACAGAAGAGATTGCACCATTAACGGAGGAGCAGAAGAAGGAGAAGTTGGCGGAATTACGCGCTGCAGCAGCAGAGAGAAAGAAGAATCAGGCCGTCATCGACAAGGAAGAGGCCAAAAAGAACGAGAAGATCCGGATGAAGGCCACCAAGGAAATCCAGGACATCAAGGAGGAGCTTGCAAAAAAGGAGCAGATCAAGGCAGCTGCAGCAAAGCGCGCCGAGAAGCAGGACGACCTGGCTGCGAAAAGACGCATCCAGGAGAAAATCGCTGCAGACAAAGAGGAACGGAGACTGAAAGCTGAGAGGATAAAGGCCGAGCGGGATGGCCGGGCTCTCGAGCCAACTCCAGCAGCAGCTCCCGTTGCCTCATCTGGACCTCGACCTCCCGCCACCGAGGCACGCCTGAGACTACAGACACCAAACGGCACTTTTCAAAAGACATTCCCCGTCGAGACCACACTCTTCGAGGTTGCTCAAGCCGTGGAGGCAGAGAGCGGAGCACCAGTCGAGTCTTTCACCACCAACTTTCCAAAGAAGACGTATACCGGTAGCGTCGACATGGGAAAGACACTGAAGGAGGCCGGGCTGGCTCCTTCAGCTGTCTTAATCGTGAAATGAGATGCTAGTGATAATATCATGAAACGACCTTACGTGGCATGGTTGGCGTTGGCATGGAGTTGTGGTCGGTAGATATCAATGTATGGCCTGGGAATGGTCAGCAACAGAGGCATATACGCAAGTCCATAGCGCAATCATAAAATATTGAGGCACACTTTCCAAACGAGTATTGCGACTGTGGTTGCGAATGTAATTGTGATAATCAACTATGCAACATATGATATGCTAGTGCAAGACACGTCCTCTGGAAGCACCATCATACCCAGGTTACCCTGTAGCACACCCTCATTCACGGTGCTGTTAACTTGTCCAATCTTCCTGGCATCGTTGCCTTGTCAAGACAGCTAATTCACTCTAAAGGCTAAATTGCGCCGTTAACCTCAGAAGATTATGAAAACTTGTACGGTAAGAGACATACAAGACCGTGTCTTATTCAGGCTGCGAGTCAAAGGTTCCACTTCATTCCTGCAGTCTAATATTGACGTACCAAAACCCCAACTCCAAGCAAGCCTATGCTATGCTATGCTATGCTATGCTATGCTACAAGAAAGCTATATTCTCCAGCAAACGCCCAGCTGATGTTTTACCAGGGTCCACTTCCTAGAACGCCACCCTACCAAGCCTAACCATTCAAGCGCTGTCTTTTTACATCTCCCGTTTCATTTTGACTGACAATCCCATTAGCAGGCATATCGTTTAGTGGCGGCCTGTTAGTGGTATTGTTGGAAGGATATACAATGCCGTCCCCTGGTCTCTTGATTGTAACAGGTTTGTAGCTACCTCTATTTCCAAGAGGGCTGCTAATAATCGGTGCTCCGATTCGTCTTGTAGTATCTAGTTGTGGATTTATGATACTCGGCCTTGGCCCTAGCCCTGGTGCAGCTCCTGGGCCAATTGTCGTAGATTGAGAGGACTTAAGGTAATCGCGGCTAACCGGTTTTGACACTTTGTGGTCTATACCGCGAGTTCTCGGTATGGAGGGTGATTCAGCGTGAGGATCGAAGGCTATAAGATTTACTGCATTCGGCGGAAGTGGTTCAAGAGAGGAACCTTCGGGCACATTCGCAGCCGCTCTTGCAGAGAAGAACCCCGGCCCTTTCAGAGGCGGAATGTCGTCAATATCACCAGAAGATGGTCTTGTGAAAGGAGCAGGAGAAGCTGGTGCGGAAGAAGCGCTATGATTTTGAGGAGGTACAGTCTGAGGTTTGGAAGGCTGATTGAGAGTTTCATCAGCCATGCGAGATGGTTGATTGAGGGCACGCGAAGGCTGATTCAAAACTCGGCCAGTGGCAGCTAGTACAGTTACAGCACCGGATTCTTGGGGTGGTGGTCGCATCAGAGCTCCCGTAGAGGTGTTTGCTCTTGCGAAGCCATTCCTGGGGGTTTGTGGTTGAGCTGGACCATTATTGTTGGAAATTTGTACTGCATTTGGCGGGCCCATAGGTGGCTGTGGATTGTTGTTAGGGGGCCTCTTTTGATTTGTATTTGCTGGATTGGGTGTGCTTCCGTTTCGAGCGTTTCCAGTGAACTGCCGTGAAGCAGCTACTGGCGCTGGCGGAAGAGCCACCTCATCTGGATGAGCATCGGAATCTGGGACGTTAAAATCTGCCTCGTCAAAATCTAGCGCTGTCAGCTGAAAATTGTCTCAATCGTAAGTGTCATCCTTGCCTCCAAACTCGTCATCTTCGACCAAGGTATCCTCAGTATCAATGCTAGATTCGGTAGCATGACTATGATTAAGGCCCTGTCCTATTGCCTGGCTCTTCTCTTCTAACTTCTCCTCCTGCTTGACTATATGGTCTGAGTGCCTGTGCAGGTTTGCAACGTCCCACTTTCCTGGCTGGACCTTTATCTTCGTAACCTTCTGTAGATAGTCCTTGTCATAAATGCAATTGCCAAGCACATTGCCAAAGTTCCGTAGGGCCCGCTTCAATCCGTCTGTAGTTCCCTCCTTCTTTGCCTTCTCAAAGGCCGCCGCCTTTCCCTTGCAGTTTTCAATATGACCATACCCAATATCTTCGTGAAAGGTGCCATCTCGTAATGTCACCCGCATGATTACTGATAATCCCAGAGAGACCTTCAAAGTTTGTGGGTTCTCATCAACAAAATCAACTTGTATATCCATTATCTGGCTGGACCAGCCGTTGAAGCCGAAGACCTCATTCGCAAGCTGTATACATTTCTCTGCTGCAACATAATACACTTTCCCTCCTCCTGGTCCGGATCTTGATGATATATACTCTGGTCCAAGCTGTTTCTCCAATCTACTCTGTAGTGTTGCAACTTCCTGGGCAGTATACTCTGATATGTGAAGCTTCTTCTCCTCGAATGGATTCGCTATGACGCGCCCGAGGTGTTGCTCACCGGGTCTGCATGATTAGCATTGTATCACGGACCGGGTGCGCGGAAATTACATACGCAGGCATTTTGTAATTCAAGCGCTCAACAAGTACACATGTATCAAGTCTTACATGGGTAAATGGAGGAGCGGTCGACGTCCTTTTGTCGCGTGGTTCGCTACCGGATGGGAGAACGCGTTGACGTTTGAGTGGTCGAACGCCACATCGCGTTGATCACATGATATAATTTGTTTAAAATTGAGAAAGGTTAGGAAACAAGATTGTGGACCGGTTATAGTACAAACAGCATAGATTACGAATTCTAATCCTGTATTCTCGCATTACCAATCATGGGAGCCTTTAACCATATAAATGTGCCTGCCAGCTGTGGTCCTGCATTATGTTACTTGCAGATCAACTAACAACTAAAATTCAGACTTAGCAAAGTTTCTCGAGTTGCTCCCAGTCCCTGCTAAGATAAAACCAGACGCATATTAAAGTTCCTACTATAAGAAGTTCAACGAATCTGTGATATATATTGCTTGTAGTCATCATGCTACAGTACTAAGCGGCGGTAGCATAGCTAGAGCGCTTTTAGATCGAAACCAACTTAGATGTAAGAACTAAAAAGGGCTTGAATGTAAAGTGTGATAAGTGATTACTCCATTGTCGCCTTTTAAGAAGACTCTATCTCCTCGTGCTTGCTGAAAAACGAGTGTACGCCTGACGTATTGCCTCCATTGCAATGCTCCAAATGCACCCTAAAAATTTCCGTGGGCAGGCCAAACTCCAAGCATGCGATAATAAGACCCAAGGTCAAAGGGAAATTGTCATGAACTTCGTTGATACAGCCAACGGGCAATGTATCTTAATGGCAAGAACGCCGTCGTAGTAAGTCACCGTCTAAGAAAACCTGCTGTCCCCATATAACTTGTCCCCAAATGGTATGTACGTAAGAATGAGCTCAATGCAGCTATATCCATCGTGTCCAAGTAGGAGCTACCACAGTCCAACCCGGACAGACTGGTTTGTCGTGCCATAGGTGCCCGAGAACAATTGGTTACGTATTGAGTCGGTCGGACCGCCCATGCTAGTGTTGCCGCCCCATCCCAGTCCCGCCAACGCATTAACTGCTGTCTGCATTCGCCCTCCGCTCTGCTCATTGTGCTTTGCCAACATCTGATCCCATCCTCCAGAGTGCAATTGAAAACCCCCGCCTTTCTTCGACGCCTCAGTAATCACTAACGCCCATGCTCTCGAGATCTCATCGTATGCATTGTCTTTGTGATATTTATGGGATTGACTGTCCCATTCTGGGAGCTCATGGACAAATTTGGTCGCACTGTCGAGAAACGTAAGAGATGTGCTGGTTTGGTGTTCATTCGGCGGAAGATAGTGAGGTGTGTAATCTGTCAAGGCGTTGATTAACTCGACCAGAGCCTGTCGTACACGATTATAGGCATAGTCAGAGCCTGGATTGCCGCCAAAGGGGAACGCTTTTCGAAGCTTGTCCTGATATTGTGCTAATACATCAAGAGCCGCGGCCACCGATGGTCGTGGAGCTGAAGCAACGACCTCCGTACCAATATCTGGGTGTCTCTCGCATATTTGCTGTAGTACTGACCGAAGAGATTGGGCATCAAGAGTTTCGAGGAGTCGGGGAAGGGCGAGAGGTCGCCCAGATATTTCATTACTTCTTATTTTCTTGGATGGTCGAGGGGCAATAGTTCGAGGAGCTGGAGCAGGTGAACCATGCGGAGAAAGCATATTTTGGTCCAAGCCATCGTCGTCAGCCTTCCGTTTCCGTACACTCATTGTGTGAGAAGGAGAGACTGCGGCTTAGTGTTAGAATATATCAGACCGAACAGGAGAGCAGCAACATACTCGAATTATGATGAGGGGCTTCGTGGTGTGCAAAGGTTGACGGATGTGAGGGCACTTGCAAAATGCTCATGGTAGTGATATATGCCCTATCCTTTGCTTGTGCTTCTGCTTTATGCGTATTCGATGTCTCTTTGCAAAGGTTGTAAGTTGTGGAGAGATGGGTGGAGAGTCCAGGTTACGTTGATGGTGGTGGACCCGCCGCTAATGTAGATGCTTGGCGAGTTGACTGGGACTAGTTCCTCATTTGTAAACAATCCATCTTGAGTCAGGCTGTCAGTCGTCTTTGTTCTGCGACTACTCATGCTAGTACGGTAGACATCAAAGGGTTCTGCCTTGGATCAAACATTGCTAATAAAACTTATTCTCGTTCATTCTCTGAATAAAACCCATGAATTTATCTTGATTCAAAGTTCACTTGGCTCTCTCTATCACGTGCCAGTAACTTTTTCTAGTCGGAGCCGAACCCGTCAGAAGGCTTCTGCTCCGTAAGAACCATTTTCTATCCACGGTGTACTTTCTACGAATTTTTTTAGTAGAGTGCACGGGCTCTGAAATGTACACTTTTTTTTACATCGATTTCTGGACTGTTATCTCTATTCTTAAATTCTGGAGCGTGGCCCCTAATCAACCCTACACCTCGACCATCTAAAAATCATCGGATAATAGGCCACCATGACAGCGGTAATTGAACCTGACTATATACCGATGTTCTTGACATGGGCGAGTTCTTATATATATACACTTGCTAGCCATATTTCACATTATAGGCGGTTGACAAAAGCGGTTCAGGAAGCTTGTTAAATTATCGACTAATACACTGACTACCTAGATGAGATACATCGGAGAGACATACCAGTTGGTGGTTGATTATATTTTCCAGCCAGGATCTCCATCTTGAAAGTCTATTTATCTTTGGGGAATAAATAATCAACGCATTGCATGCTCCTATATGAATGTCCACTACCCAAGACGTTCTAAGGTGCAACGTCTGAAGATAATTGTCTGGTCGACATACTACGGTCGAGACGACTTTGTAGGGTTTTATTGGTGATTGTAAGGGGGCTGCACTGATCTGAATCTGTGGTCTTAAAGACAGCAGCTGCCTTGTCCGCCGTTGAGCTTGAAGAAAAGCTAAAAAATGGCATGTTCTCTTGGTTGCCACGAGCAGGGTTAACGGTGGCATGATGTGGAGAGTATTCTGCGCGAACGTTCTGGCTTGCGCTGGGCGAATGTAGAGCGTTTCGGGGGAGGTTGAATGCAGGTGAGTCTATATCATGATAGTTCCTATGAGTAGGGATTGGTTCCTGGGTCGAATCGTGAATGTACTGAGGTGGGTACTGTGTTACAATCACTTCTTGGGTAGGGGGAGACAAGCTCATGGCCAGCACATTTACCAGTGGTCCGGGGTAGTTAGTAACGTCAAGAATTGTGCCACGGGGAGTTATTGGGCTTCCCACCATCGACGGGTTTGCAAGTTGAGCGTCCTTCCTGCCTTCCCAGTAACCAAGCTGATAGTCTGAGCTTTGAAATTCCACAGAGGCGCTAGATGGAATCGGTGTGTACCGTGAAACCATATTTTTACTCGTTATTGGAGCCCTGGGAACAAGTGTCGCAGATCGGATATCACCAGTTGCAGGATTCGCACTAACGCTACCAGGAATGAACCTCGGGTTTGTATAATCAGGTAGCGTAGTAGGGACACTGTAATCTGCTCGAAGAAGGCTGGTATTCTCTGGGTTAAACCTCGATGAAGCTAAGCCTAGAAATTTCTTTGGCTGCTTCATGAGACCCATTTCCTTCGGCTCCATCTTGGTCAAAGCTGGCGCTGTCGCAGCATTGGCGACGACGGAAGTTGTGCCGATTGCAGCAGACTCAAAGACGCTATTTGCAGAGAAGTTGGCTCGAGGAAGAACTAGCTCTTTTTCAGCCACTGACTTCCCTTGAGACATAGATACAGAGGTTGATGCAGGTTGAGTAGCCTCGATAAGTCTAGATTTTGGAAGTAACTCTTGTGTTCGCTTGTCTTCCTCTATTTCCGCGGCGGCGTCTTCTGGAATCTGATGCTTGAGCTTCTTTTCGTCATCCTTCGCATTCTGCCCAGCAGCTACCTTCTCACCGGAATCTTCGAACTTTAGAGTTTCTGCTTCAGCGGATACAGGCTTTTCGGAAGCTTCAGCCATCGAAGCAGACTGGTTGACTAAATTTGCGATGGCAGTGCTATCAATGAATGTCAATTCTCCGTGAACCACGGTTTCAAGATGAGTGGAACTAGATTGAATGGCATTGGTCAGAAGACGATCAGTCAATTCTGCCTGCTTGAAAGCCATATTTCTGGAGACCTTGCTTGAATCTTGGCTATGCAGATTGAGATGGAGGTCTTCCAAAGACTGTGAAAGACCTGTGCGGTGCAGACTCCGAGGCTTCTTAGTCTTTTCGTCCTTGATAGTGCTAGTGCTGCTATTCGTCTGAGGAGAAACTTGATGTCCGTGGTGGTTTTGGTCAAGAATAGCACTGGGATCATTTGATAAGATAGGCGTTAACGAAATCTCCCCAAATTTTTGGTAAGTTGATTCCATAATAGCAAACATAGGGGAATGTTCTTGCTCTTTCTTAGTGCCGGGAGAGCCAAAGTCATGAGATGAAATATCACTGCTGGCATCATTCGTGGGACTTGTGCGACTACTTGACTCCTCTGAGCTAAGAAGTGACTTCTTCATCTCTCTGATAGTCCAGGACGGAACGGCGGACGGTGTAGAAGAAGCACGCTCACCGGCGTTGATTTGTCCTGGAGCATCGCTTGATCTAGCAAAGTGAGTTGGCTGAGATGACAACCGCTCAGCATGTTCATTTACTTCCTTCACGCCGGTTGGTGCCGCATCATTCTCTTGAAGCTTCCCTGATAGGTCATCAGTCAATGGTGGATTGTCCAAGGCAAGTGATTTGTCAACTTGCATGGGCTTAGCGACAAATATGCTCAGAGGTTCAGTTTCTTCACCCATGAGATCTGTGTCAACTAGCTTCGTGCCGCCATAATTAGCCCTAGAACCAACACGAGACACATGGGTAAAGGGCGTTTGGTTCATATTGAAGGCTATCAAAGATTGTACTTCCCCGATGTTGTCGGCATTCTGGTAGCCGAATTGCTCAAGACTATCATAAGCTGTTGATGAGATGCGTCTATTATCAATTGCTATAGCCTCATCAAGAACTTTTTGTGCTGTATGTTCGACGTATGCAATCATAACCTCTTCAGTTAACTGGTGGAACAATTCAGAAAAGCTAAAGAACTCATTGACAAGAAATTCCGCGGCCGTAACCACCTGGGCGGAGTTGACATCATCGTAATCAACTTTAGCTATACCCAAGGCTCGCTTCAAGAATGATCCACCAGACCGTGAGTTCAGAGCATCCAAAATATTGGAAATTGCGGCTTGATCAACAGTCAGGTGCATTAAATCTTGCAAGCCAGGTGATATAGGTTCAGTGACTTCTTCATCATGCTCAAAGTCAATGAGTAACTCATCTCGGTTCGGTTGATAGGCTAGTTTTCCAGTAATAACTTGTAAGTCAGAAACGACTTGTGGCTCACGAGTGGCTGGTGGGCTATCAAGAACTGGGTTCGCAGAACATATTGATTGTTGTAAGATAACTTGCGACCCAGATAAGACGGCTGTTTCAGGAATAGAGATTTGGACTAAACTTGTTAAGCTTTTATCTTGAAGGTCCTTCGGTTCCCGCACATCGCCGAAATCAACTGGTGGGGTAGAGTGTACAGAAACCAGTGATAGCAAAGTTGGTGATTTCTGGAGCTCTGGATCGTCTATCACAGTTGAGACACTCATTAACTGGCTCCCCAAGTCAGAAGTCGATGTTGATGGCAGAGCGATCGTAGAGGGCTTGGGCGATTCAGCTATGGCTTCCTCTGACAGGCGCTCGCGACGAGTGCGTTTGATAACAAAGTTCCAAGCATTCCAAATTCCTTGAGCTTCGTGTGGTAACCGAAAGGTCATTCTCCAGGTTGGGGCTAAACCACCTTTCGATGTTGCCTTGAAGGTAATCGATGAGCCACCGATAATAAATGTATCAGTATCTGCTATTGGCTCTTGTAATAAGAGTTGATCCTGAATCTCAATCTCAAGGATAACAACGACATCTTCAACGCTATCTTTGAGCACTCGCACATTGCCGATTTTGGTCCATTCACCCATTTTACTGATCTTGACATTGCGTTGTATCTTCAACGTGGAGACTACCTTATCTCTAGAAGTTGAATCATTACTGGCGACGCTTGGCCTTGCTGTATTGATTTCCATCGGTTCCTTGACGATTGCAGAAGCTTCAGATGTGCCGGCGGCTGTGGCTGTTTGCAGGGCGGAAAGATTGTCAGCGGATTTGCCAGCTGAAGACGGATTGGACTGGGCAGTCTTAGTCGCGGCGATCTGTTTAAGGGCAACAGAGTTGGTAGGTGTGCCCCTGATAGTCGGCGTTTGGTAAAGGTTATGAGAGTCGGCACTACTTGAAGCACTAGGCTGCTTAGGTCGGATCGCAAGATGTGCATTTTCTTTCTCAAGTCTTGCGCAAGTAGATGAAGATAAGTTATTGGCCAATTTAGGTCGAGAAGCCGAAGAAGTTGCAGGTTTCGAGGGCTGATTACTAACAATAGACTGGGATACTGATACCGAGGGACTTGAGGATCGGTGATTTGATGTGTACTGGGTAAGATAGGATCGCGAGTCCGAGGACTGCTTTTTGGCATTGGCATTGAAGAAGGAGCTCGACCTCTTCGCTTGACGGAAGAATTTGATTGCTGCCTCTGCCTGTTTGTGGCTGTTGGTACCGCCTCGTCTAGCATCGTTGAAATAAACTTGTGGAGCGGAAGACGAGTTGCCATGTCGAATAGATGGACTATCCAGAGTTAGCCAAGTGAGTTGGTGCAAAAAAAAAGATCTTACGGAGATGCGGGAGTTTGAGAATCAAAATGGGGTTTGTGATCTCTTCCGCGTCGTCCACCACGGCCTGCACTACCTGCTCTGCCACCGCCTCGATTTCCTTGACTGACACCGCGCCGCAAGCGATACAGTTGGCCATCTGCAATGTTATCCAAATCGTCCAAAGAGCGATCACCATCGGTAAAATTAGCAGCTTCGTTCTCGTCAGTAACTGAATAAATTTGCAAGAAAAATACTGGTGATACACACTTTGCCAAGGATTAGTAGCCGCCGCGCGATTTTGAGATAGTGCATGTACTCTGGCTGCTGGTACAATCCCGTTATAGCCCCTATCCTCGAGTGGTAGTGAGTCCAGTCGACCAGCTCCTAGCTCCTCCTACATGTAGTCAGTGTCTGTTAACACATAAAGGTGTTATCAAACCTACCAACATGGCAGCCTGAATCATCTTCATTTTCAGCGCATCGGCATCCTCTCCATCTGGTTGCGCCATGTCGGCAGCAGCTCGTAGATCCGGCGTTGGGAATGAGTAATGTGGGAAGAAGAAACCTGGGTTCCTTTACTTTAGAGGCTGGCAAACTTTGAGACGATAGCTTTCCTCACAAGTAAAGCTTTGCGGCCGCCGGGAGGAAGAGTGATAGGCTAAAGATGAAGAGAACCCAGTACTATTTGAATACCGTTTCAAGATGATCTGTACTGTGTATGAAACTTGACGTTGATTTTGGTGGAGTGTTGTAATTGTTGGTAATGATGAAGATGGCTGAAGGAGGTGAAGGGGATAAGCCGGCGTTGGGGGAAGGGGGGAATGAAAGCGAAGTTATTCCGATACTTACCTCAACTTGTAATGGGTAGGCACGCCTGTCAGTCATCCTATTTCAGATCTAGCCGCTTCCAGCGCAGCCGCCACCTCCTTCAAATAGAAGTCTATCCCAGAACGCTGATGGTACACCTCTGATCAGCATACCTTCTGAGGAAGCAAGAACTTGATTATATCGTAAAGCTTTCCCAGCAAGGACATCTAGGCATCCCGTTAAACTTAGAGTTATTACTGTCGAACCACGACCGCCTCAGACGTGAGCTATGATATTCAGTTCGTAATAATCATCAGCTAACCTATTGCAATAGGAACATGTGCACCCCTTCGAGTCAATATTACGGATCAATAATGCGGGCGGAGGAGTACGACTGTGGCCAGCATGATATACTACCTCCAAAGTTCTACCTGTTTCCCCAGGCCAGATGGACTACACCCGGCTAAAGGAATATAAAACGCGAAAGTATGAAAAGAAAACCATGTGACCATCAACCATCATATTGTAACGATAAATTGCATGTATTAAGTGTGTCCACTTGGTAGCCACTTATTCCATTATTAAAATAAGTAGAAATTTCTGCTCTGCGTTTCGTCAAGGAGAGCTTTGTATAGTCAAAGAAGAAGAAAAAGATTATTTGAATCTATATTGTGGTTATGGTTGAGTCTCTTAAATTTGAGGTTAGCAGTTGGAACCTCGATATTATATCTTCGCATGGAATTCTATTCCACTCACAATTACATGAATCTCCAAGAACTAGTCCCTCTTTAACACTATCTTTCCATACTTTATTTCGAGATCCTGATCGAGTCAAATTTGAGGTTCGAGCGCCAGTCATGGTTGAAACACAACCAAAGACGAGCTAGCTAGACTACCGGAGGTCCCCTTTGATTTAACCTACAAACCAGTTCTCTCAGTGATATCCCGGAGAAGTTTACCCACAGTATATATCGTCAATTTCAGATAAACACCGGGCTCAATCGGTCAGCTGCCTTTGTCTGCCATAACTTTCCATCAGAAAGGGTCTGGGCGATGGAAACATTGCTTCTGGTTGCTGGATGGGGTATCATGAAACAAATCGATCTTGTTCTTGGATTAATAAAATGAAGTTGCATGTGAGTGCTGTGGTTGAACATTTTAACCTGACTGTCTTTGAAAATTATGAAGCAGAAAGCAATTTTATAAAGGAACTATGAAGTATCTCCACAGAAAAGCCTTGACCTACCCCAGACAGTCTTGGCTGTTCGTGAACGAATTAAAGTTGTTTCAATCTAATCCGGAATGGATTATCTTTGTTGCGCAAACGTGACCAGGGCCCGGTATCGCTATTTATTTCCTGGACGAGAATCTTGCTCTGTTCTGCTGCACACCAAAGCTGCAGCCATGGGAATAAGATTGTTGGGATGCAGCCAACCTGCTCTACAAGTATGGGAAACTCCTGCTGCATTCTGGCACATCAATTGACTCCAGATCTAGATCTCAAACCAAGTTGCAAAGAGAGCGCAAATACGCCGCCTTGCAACAATCTCCTCATATAAGCCAGATGTTGGGTCACGGACTCCTCCCTATGACAAACTCCTCGGGCGATTGCAAGAAGTACGCAGAGTGCTTGGAAACTCGCGACAGCTCACCTTAGCAGAGAAGATATTATATTCGCATTTAGATAACCCAGAGGAGTCCTTACTCACCAACACCGACAATGGACGCAATATCAGAGGAAAAGCGAATCTCAAGCTTAAGCCAGATCGGGTGGCTATGCAGGATGCATCGGCACAGATGGCTTTACTACAATTCATGACCTGCAATCTACCATCAACAGCAGTCCCGGCTAGCATCCACTGCGACCATATGATTGTTGGACAAAGGGGGGCAGACGTCGATCTTCCTGAGTCAATCCAAGGAAATAAAGAAGTTTTTGATTTCCTGGAATCTGCGTCTAAGAAATACGGTATCGAGTTTTGGCCTCCCGGAGCCGGAATTATTCATCAATCAGTCTTGGAAAATTATTCTGCACCAGGTCTAATGCTGTTAGGTACGGACAGTCACACACCAAATGCTGGTGGCCTTGGCGCTATAGCAATTGGCGTAGGTGGCGCTGATGCTGTGGATGCTCTGGTCGATGCGCCGTGGGAACTAAAGGCCCCAAAGATTCTAGGTGTACGGCTTGAAGGAAAGTTAAGTGGATGGGTATCTCCTAAAGATGTAATCCTCCACCTTGCGGGCAAATTGACCGTTCGGGGAGGAACAGGGTTCATCATTGAGTATCATGGACCTGGGGTTGACACTTTGAGCTGCACGGGCATGGCGACAATTTCGAATATGGGCGCGGAAGTAGGAGCCACAACATCAATATTCCCATTCTCTCCTGGGCATATTCCTTACTTAGAATCAACGCACCGATCATCTATTGCAGCCAGAGCCAAAGCGATTTCGCAATTACCATCATTACAAAATCTATTACGATCTGATGAGGCTGCGCAATATGATGAAGTTATCACAATTGATCTTTCAAAACTAGAGCCACATGTGAACGGACCAAATACACCAGATCTATCGACTCCTTTGTCCCAGTTCTCTCAAGCTGTAAAGGCAAATCAGTGGCCAGAGACTGTTTCCGCAGGTCTAATAGGAAGCTGCACAAACAGCTCCTATCAAGATATGACTCGTGCTGAGGATCTTGTCAAACAAGCAACTGCGGCCGGTCTCAAGCCAGTTACAGACTTTTTTGTCACGCCTGGCAGTGAGCAAATTCGTGCAACTCTCGATAGAGATTCAACTTTATCTACGTTTGAAGAAGCAGGTGGAATTGTTCTTGCCAACGCATGTGGGCCATGTATTGGCCAATGGAAGCGGACAGACGGTATTTCCAAAGGAGACAATAACGCTATATTCACGTCCTATAATCGAAACTTTCGTGGGCGTAACGATGGTAACCCGGACACCATGAACTTCCTTGCCTCCCCAGAAATTGTGACTGCCATGTCTTACGCTGGAAGTACGTCTTTCAATCCTATCACCGACAGTATTACGACCCCATCTGGATCCTCTTTTCGATTCTCTCCTCCCAAAGGTGCCGAGCTTCCCGAACATGGCTTCGCGGTCGGCAACCCAGATTTCCTACCCACAGCCGCTGCTCCCTCACCCAGCACCCAAGTAGTCGTATCTCCGACATCCGACCGCCTCGCTCTGCTTGAGCCCTTCGCTCCACTGCCGCCTGGAGAACTCAAGGCGCTTCGTGTGCTCTACAAGGTCACCGGAAAGTGCACAACGGATACCATCTCCGCTGCTGGCCCATGGCTAAAATACAAAGGCCATCTTCCCAACATCTCCGCCAATACTCTCATCGGTGCAATCAATGCTGCCACAGGCGAGGTGAATGTTGCATATGACGTTGATGGTGGCACCTCTGGAATTCCCGAGCTTGCACAAAAGTGGAAAGACCAAGGTATCGAATGGCTAGTCGTAGCGGAAGATAACTACGGCGAAGGATCTGCTCGTGAGCATGCCGCTCTGCAGCCTCGCTACCTAGGCGGCCGAGTCATTCTTGCGAAGTCGTTTGCCCGCATCCACGAGACAAATCTTAAGAAGCAAGGTGTCGTGCCTCTTACCTTCGCAGACGGAGCGGATTATGCAAAGATTGACGCATGCGACGAGGTTAGTACAGAGGGATTGTATGATATGTTGAACGCAGGAGGCGCAGGCGAGGTTTCTATCAAGGTTAAGAAGGCCAAGACGGGAGAGGAGCTGACCATCAAGACGAAGCACACATTCAGCCCTGATCAGTGCGGTTTTATTATTGCAGGCAGCGCGCTAAACTTGTTGGCTAAATTGGGCAAGTCCTGATGACCGATTTGTATTAAAAAAGTGACTATGAAATAAATGAAAATAATATTAAAATCGGATGTTAACATGTTGTCACGCGCGTTTCAAGATCCCAAGATTGCTAACTATCAACGGTTCTCACATGACTACATGCACATTCTACCTTTCTTCTTCGGGTGTTGATGCGATCCACGCCAGAATTCATAGTCCCCGTGTTGGATTCACTACGAATTTCTTTCTCTTGAAATCCAAACACCTACTTATCCGTTAAGCGGGCACATCAGCTGACTTACCCCTGAAATAGGCGGGCTTGCCAGCCCAAATTCTTGAACGCGAAGCGATATCCTTTGTCAAACCCTAACCCGACATCATGAACATGTAGTTTAATTCCTATAGCTTAAGTAAAGTCTCCATACATAAAGGCGTCAAGTACCCAGCACAACTTGTCTACAAAGCGTCTCCAATCATCCGGTATATATAACTCTGCGTCTTTTCTCGTCTCTCTCAACAATTCGTGATCACATCGTTGGTGCATGTGCCAAACAGCAAGGTGGAGACCTTGGTGCTCTGGGTGCTGCCCAGCTTCACGTCAACTATGGAGCGGCCGTTGCCGATGGCCCCGGGATTTATCACCGCTTGGAAGATGCTGTAGCTACCGATCGTCGTCTTTAGGGCCATGGTCGCTGATGCTGTAGCAACTTTTGGCGCGAGCGTCAGGGCTTGAGGTGTAGGATGGTAGAGTTTTGTAGTCAGGGCCGTTCCTATTGGTGCAAGAGTGCTGAGGACCTATGCGTCGTATTTGCTCGTTAGTAATTGAATCGGGAAGAGCAGGAAGGGTGGTTGAAAGCCCAACATACCGCGACTCGGATGATGAATTGTGGTCCCCCCGTCGGAGAGCTTCCCGATTTTCTGAAGCTTTGGGATGGAATCACAAAGAGGTTTGGATTGACTGGTGCGGTGTATGCACCGTTCATAACACTGATACCTGTGATACTTGGACTATTCAAGATGTTGTTGAAGGCGTAGTTGGTCACCGTCCCATATCCACGTTTAGTATATGATACTGTGGCTCTTATCAGTCACCACTTCTCATCCAAAAAATAAGCAGTACATACCTCCTGCTTGACTAGTTTGAGGCCCTGTATTTCCTCCTCCAACGGTTGTATACTGGAACGACGCAGTAGCAGGTGGTGTATCAGACTTGAAGTTGGAAGTAATCTCTCCTAAAAAGCTGACGACGCCAGTTGATGATAGTTCAAGGTGGCTTTCCTTCATGGTCCATGTCCTTGGAATAATGACATTGGAGAGGACAACATCGCTGGGCACAGTGTTGAGCATTTTTTCGAACAGCGTGTAGCATTTATCCTGGAATGCCTGGGCTGAGGTCATGGTTTTGATGGTGGCGTTATTATCTGATTTGAACAGTCGCAGGTCCGATCGCGTCTTTTGTTGAAATGTAGAAGTTAGTATCATATGAAATAAGGGAATGGTGGTCGGAATTGACTAAACAAACTATAGCTCAAGTAAACTTACAGTTTCATTGTGCCCAACAACCAGAGGCCCACCTCTCTTACCAGTGCCATTCAGGTATTCCAATACATTGGTATTATCGAAAACGTCGGTGGTGCTGTCAAATGTATCTCCTCCATCGAGGCTATCTACTTAGCATATTGCATATCCGAGGCAATCTACGACTTACTTGTTTTCATTTATAACTGAAGGATCAACTGTCATTGAATTAGCCATTTTGATACATGGTTATCTACTGGCACTCTAGGGCATACCGATCTCTGGAAAGTTCACGTGGTGCACAGCACCCAACGAATGACCGCATGCTCTATCGTCTCGAGTTAGTCCTACACTGCGTCACACATTCGCGAGCAGTATCACTTACACGCTTGCGATAGCTTCGCTTTGATTGAAGCCAGCCTTGGCAAAAGTAGCAAGTGTGGAGGGCAAATCATCTTCGGGTTTGGGAACTCCAGTGGGGCCTGGACCAAGAGCATCCTTTCGGCCAACACGGAGTTTAATAAGTCGAGGCGTTGGATCACAGGAGATAAGAGAGTCAGCTAGTCCCTGAAACAAAGTCATTATCAATGATGATTTTGTGGCACTCCACTTACTAGTCCAATTATATCTGCCATTGATGTATATGCGCTGAAGAACTACACAGAGCATGAGTAGGCACAAGGATATTGAGAGAGGGATTTATTTACGTTTGAAAACTGTGTTGCGTTAATATTGTACTTTGAGTGAGGGATTCATTTGACTTACAATACTGATTGTATCATTGACAAAATGAAGGCCAGTATTCTCTGCTCGGTCGGATTCAAAGCCTATAGATGCATCAAGACCACTAATTTTGTCAATGGCCATTGTAATACCGCCGGAAGAAGTTTTCTGACCCAGTGCCGGCAGCGATATCCGCAGTAATTGCGTCGTGGAACACAATCCGCACCCATTCCGCTGCTGTCTGCTGACCGCTTTTCAAATAATACAGTCAGCTTTCTATCTAGGATCATACATATAGAGGAAGATGCTTAGGCAAGTCCACATACCTAGCTGGATTACCAGTTTGAAAAAACTTGCAGGGATTCACGGAAGTCTCAAGACCCTGAAACTCGAGCAGCAGTCGCTCCATGACCTCAAGTTTCTCGTACAAGGTGATGCCATTTGCGTCCACTGCCTGAGAGCTCGCGTGTTGGAGGAACGGTAACAGAATCAGAAGAATAGGGAACAACATCGTGACAGGATGGGGTCAGTGGTTGGGGTGTGTATTCGAGCCTGAATAAGCAAAATTCCATGAGTTATCGGGGAACATGAGCACTTTATGGGCTTGTCTCATTCCTTTGAGCCTGACCGCTCCCTTCTCGCAGTGGAGATTTGCAATGACTACTTTTGGTGTCGGCAGCTACCAAGATGCGTGTTGCCAGGAGCAAAGCCTATCAAAGCCATCATTGCCTTCATATTCTTCATTGGGAATGCCCTCATTAGTCCATACGACGCGAGCATGTCAAGGATCCAAGACAAATTCTGCTGATTGACTGAGAAGACCCAATATTCTGGGTGAGAATAAAGCTTATGGCGCCCTCAGACCACTAGACGTTGGATGGCCCACACATGGCAGGGTCCCGGAAGTGATCCGGATCCTTGGTATTTGCTCGTGTAACATGGGTAGCTTGCGCCACTTCTTACTTCAGAGGTAATCATATCAATCCTTACTGGCTGCTCACCATGAAGGGGCCTGCTGATGACTTGAGATATAACTGTTACTGTACATGCTCCTTCAGATGAAGCGCTGGATTCGGTAGACGAGCCGGATCTGCACCATGCGGCTGAGAAAAAGGGCTACCCGAGCGGTCTTACCCGATCCGAGTAAACGGTCGTGGGGGCGGCTGCGGCGTGCTCTATCAAATCACATCTCCTGCCTGACAAGTTTACAACTTGATTCTGGTGATGATTGAAACCCAACTCGCAAGCTAAGCAGCTGCATTGTGCTCTTCGTATAGGACCGAACAAACTACAGTGGAGAACTCTACGTTCAAAGTGTGAATAATCCTCGAAGCACCAATAAGCGGACAGTATTTTCCCCCTAGCAACCGAGAAGCACAGACGACCCACTGTGGTCTGTTTAAAGCCTATACAAATGCTGAAGCGTCAGGCTGGAGGGAGGCAACACAAGTCTGAATGTGTCAACGGTCAAAGTTTGCCTGGTATGGTCCACGAGTTCATCACCGCCAGCCAAGCCATCCTTGCCCAAATAGCTCGGGTATTAGGAAAAGGCAAGAGTGCTTACATGCCTAGGCCGCTTACCTCAGACTTCAGCTCGATCGAACTACCCTTACTCTGCTTTTCGAGGTTATCACCACGCTCACGGCCAAAACATGGGAAGGGTATAGCCCAAGGAAAATAAATATCATTGATCACATAAGTCCTTACGATGCGCCTCTCGAGGCATTATTTGACCTGGTAGGTGACATCCTAAAGCCTGCCAGCAATATTGTGGTGTGAGGAACTGTTCGAGTCAAGGAAAACATTCTCGAGGGGTACAAGATGCATGAGATTTAAACAGGATCTGGCTACTATTTCTTATCCCTTACTTGACCGACTTTTTTTTTTCCCTTTGAAATAACTTAGAGCTTTCATTGGTCTCTTTGGAAGGCAGAAATTCATTCGGTCATTCATATATTTTTGTGGCTTTCATCACACATAGCCTCATAGAGCATCTCAGCAACGCACGATGCACATGTGTATAGCTGGTCAATTTGATAACCGACAATAGAAACCGGTATTATGAGGTGGAAGTTGACAGACTTTGTGACAGCTCCAGCATCATATTAAAAACACTTTCCACTAAATTCTGGTGAACAGTATAAGAAGTCTTCATATTCATTGGTATATCCTCACCCATATCCCCATCAACACATGAATCATTCTTCATCAAACTATACATCAATATCACCCCTCTACGCATGAGTCATATCAAGAAAAAGAACTATCCTCTCACATGAACCCACCCCAACCCCTTCCAACTCTATCTCTCACACACAAGCCTACTTAGCAACAGCAGTGTCGCCAGACTTGAAGCTTGCAGCATCACCCTTCATCATCTCTGGTGCGGCGAAGCCGGTCTCGGCATCCTTCTTCGCGGCGCGCTTCTTTCTCAAAACGAAGAAAGCACCGGCGGCAATAAAAGCAGCACCAGCGATGGCAGCAATAGCGATTCCGGCCTTGGCTCCACCGCTAAGTCCACCGCCAGAGCTAGACTTCTCTGCGGCAGGTGCTGCGGAGTTCCCTGCCGAAGCGTTGGCTGTGTTGGCTGGAGTGGTAGAGGATGTGGTTGCACTGCTTGGCTCAGCTTCCTCGAACTCGGCGGAGGTAACGTTGAAGCATGGGATTTGAGTGGTGAAGAGAGCTGCTTCGACGAAGGTCTGTAGTGGTGTTAGTACTTAAGCTTTGAGGCGAGCGGGGTGCTAGACTTACGATATCAGCACAGGCGAAGAATGACTCGTTCTTGTTGCTGTCGTTGGCCCAGTACTCGAGCTGAATGGTGGCATTGGAACCAGCAGTCACAGAGCTTGGTGATGCCGGGATACCGTAGCATTGGTGACCTGGCTCAATTTCGGAAACATTGCCCTTGATGCCACTGAATTCCGCTTGGGTGGTTGGGTCTATCGATCGTTAGTTGAGAACGTTTCTAGGAGATTGGAGTACTTACTGTTGCCGTAAGCGATGCGAAGGGCAATATTATATGCTTCATCGGCGATCGAGAAAGAAACTGCACCGGCAGCTTTGATCTATCAGCTTTACTGTCATCAATAACTGTCTAGACAGAACTTACAACCAAGTGGGAATGTAGTACGGTTTCCAACACCATAACTACTTCCGCAAGGACCGATGTTGTCTTGAGACTCGCTCCATGGTCGATCGCTTGGCCACAAAAAGGCAACTGGTCCCATTACAGTACCTTGCGCGCTGCAGTAACATAAGAATGAGTCCTCAAAATACCTTTACATAGGCATAGAAATACGTACGTTGCTCCATGAGCATCAGCAGCAAGTGCCAGCCCGGGCAGGATCGACAAGGCGATAAGCGATGATGCGGCTTTGCTCAACATGGTGATAGTGGTACGAGCTTTTTTCGAAGTTGAGATTACCAGAATCGCAGGTAAGGGAGCAAATCAACTGCTATATTGTGTTTTAGCAACGGCGGATAGGAAGCGAACACAAACGATATTGACAGCGGCTTCAGCCAGAGATATATGCATGCGGTGAGACTGGAAGACCAGATCTAAAGGGCATTGGTTGGTTGCCCAGCCGTACCACAGTCTCTTAGCCAGCTTGGTATTGCGGAATCACGCGAGAGTGTCTTTATTGATTGTTGATGAGCCGGCCTCTCGGCTTTAGCTTGGTATACCACCGGCATGATTTGTGCCTGTTCATTGGCGAGTGTCTCCTACTAGGTTTTGGAGCACACCACTTGGCTGGATACGAAGGCAAGTTTTTCTGAGATGGTCTAACTAGATCCCGAGGTCGCTGTGTCCGAAGAGTCATCTCAATCCTCGTGCTCGAGGGTTCTTGACACTTGAGGATGGTGGCTTCACCCATGACCGAAGGCATTCTAGACGAGTTCGGAGAGCACCCTCTACAAGGAAAGAGACCAAGCCGACGAATCTCTCTTCCTCGTTTCGAAATCTAATCTTATCAGATCCATCAGATCATTCTTTTCCTGCTTAAATTTCTCGTCATCTGCAGGCCCCCTGGCACTTGACATCCCTGGATTGTGTGCTTGGAGCCCCTAGAAAAGGCACCCGGCCAGATTTTGACCTCCAATGCTCTTAAGGAGCTGCCCCAATGGACTAGCACTAGAACTCTACAATTGGAGATTCTGAGCAAGCCGAAGCGTGAGCTTCATGCTACAGTCACAGCAATGCCTGCAAAGGGTAGATTGCTCCACTTCACTAGAACTGGCTAAAATGGTACGCACAGGGCGTAAAGGTGGCACATAGCGAGCTGTTGGTTCAGAAGTGGCGCTGGTGAGCTGTATCTGTGCCATGATGTTATGATAGCGAAGTGTTACAAAGCCTGCAAATACAAGTCTTCTTAATGATATCGCATATGAGAGCCAACAGAGCTGCCGCGCCCGAGCCCCTCCATTCGTTGCCGTACTATGAATTAAAGCTTTTGAGAGGAACGGAACTCACTTTTACAGCCCTTTTACCCTCAACACCGATTACGCTTCTTGGCAGGTTGTCCCCGCTCTGAGCTCATTTATCAGATCAATCTAGTTGTCTTGGCTGACCACCTCCAGCCCAAACCCCTTGCTAGCGCGGAGAAAAATCTTATCTTTTTGATCTGATAAGATCCTTCGACGGTGAGTTCCTTGCTTCCGCAAACCAACTTCTCTCTCCCACGGTTACAGCCAGTCCTGTACAAGGAATACGAGTGGCAGCCACTGCAGCCAAGTGGACTGATCATATATCGATTACGGTAAGTCGAGCAGCGGATGTCTCGGTTACCATCTTTCCCGCCAATGGATACCCATAATGAGGTGCCTTTGTGATACAACCTAGTAGGTGCTGGTTGGCATCTTGGCCAGCAGGTTTCCTTGGCTGTACCCCAATAGCGCCAGTGAAAACGGCAGTTACGAGCACAATCTGGCGTCCCAGTAAGTATAGTTGTGAGGATGCCAAAGCAGTCTTGACACTTTCGTGCCAAAGTCGTACATGAGAAGAACCACTAGGCAGCACACGAGTGTTCATCTTTCTACGGCGTATATGTGGTGGGAAGTGGTGGCCCTATTATGGACCTCCACACGGCCATTTCCCGCTTTGTCCACTTCGGAGTGAGTTGACCAGGGGTGACCCGATCCCAGTTTCCAACAATCTAATCAGATCAAGGGAAGTCCCACTGTTACAAGTTTGTACGTCTTGGTATTGAACTCTCCAACTCGCAGCGGCTCAGCACTTAACGAGGAGATCCAAAAAGGGCCATGTCCTTGGACCGCGACCTCCGGTACCGCCTGGTGGCGCGTTGTCGTTTTGCCCAGACAACTGGGTAAATTACACATGAGTCTGGGAAACATATAACGTGCCTCGTTGTACCTGCATTCGCATCCAGCTCCAAGTTCTCTCGCCCACTTCTCTGAACTATCATTCAACCACCTCTCAATTACATTCGTTTAGAACGTTAATCAACATGATTGCTCAGTACATTATCGCTGGCGCCGCCCTTTTCAGCTTGGCTTCTGCCGCTGCCACCCCAATTGAAGAGGACTGGACCTTAACCCTTTTGAAGCGACAGGAACCTGGAACCCCTTTGTACGCCTGCCACGAGGATTGCGGTATATTTCTCTTACGCTTCTCCATGTGATGAGCATACTAACATATGTATAGGTAATTCTATCACCCTTAGCCGAACCTCAAACTACTGTGCAAACCCAGACTTCCTCAGCCAGTATCAATCATGTCTTGAGTGCGCTGGGCCAAATAATTTCAACATCTGGCGATACTATGGCGGGACTCTCACTACCGCCGGATCTGCATGTGGACTTTCGACCACCCCATTGTCTGGTAGTGCTAGCAGCTCCAGCGTATCTACCACAGCGCCAACCTCTACAAGCACCATTAATGAGCCCCCTGCCGAGGTTACCACATCCTCAAGCTCGTCCGGGGTGGGGGCGAGCAGCACTGCTGAGTCAACTGCCGAAGGTCCCTCTTCAACTGAGGCATCATCTTCGACTTCAGGGTCCAGCAGCACGCCTACTGAGACATCGGTTAGTGAGTCGACCTCCTCGCCTGCGGAATCTGTCACTGTCACTCCAACTCCAACCTATCCTGGGGTTGCTCTGCCAACTGGACACACCAACACCACCACTTCTGTGGGTGTTCCTTCTTTCCTAACCTCAAACAAGCTAACATTTCCCAGACTTCAGCTGAATTCACTGGCGCAGCAAGCAATGGTCGTGGTCACATTGTTGGAGGGCTAAGCCTTGTAGCCGCAGCACTGGCATTCGTTTTTTAAGCGCGAAATATTGAAAGCAGGATATGAGTCGTAATGTATATATACTTCAATCGGTGATGCTGGGAGCTTGGGCCTTTAATTTAATGCCAAAAGATAATGAGAGTGGGCAAAAGTCAGACCAGAGAAAAACAATGTCAGCTGTGTATAGAATCCAACCTTGTGTTTTTCTAAGACCAATTATATCAGTATAATTGGATCAAACGTGCAGTAGATATTAAGTTCTTAACCGGCAATCTAACAAATTGATGTAGCAAGGAATGCAGGGAGGAGCAATGATGTGGTGCTGATAGGGCAAGCCTGAATGATCGTCTATAGACAGACAACATTATTGACGACTCGATGAGTAGGACCGCCAAATTCAATACGCTCCGATTCAGTTTAGTGCGTTTTGTTAAATTCACAAAAAAGAGAAGGCATTGATAAAGAGCCAGGACAGCTCAGGCATTTCCAAGCATAGGTAGAACCAAGCCGCTGAGCGAGATTAGTGACGATCCATTTTACACCGTTATACGTACTGGTGCAGAGTTTTGCACCGGTGACTTCTTTCTCAGACTTCGGATATTTATATATATTAAACATCGAAGTTGCAGCATTGAGAGTGACTGGTGTTGTGGGGCAAGAGACACCTGCAATGATTGGCTAAGATTACAACTCCAACCCTGTCAAAGGGAAAAGTCATCCTGCAAGTCACCTGCGAAAGGCGGTCAAGGCGAGATCCAATTGTTTCCGCTGTCCGTCCAATGAGCGGCGCAGAAGCTGGAAGATGGAGTCTTCCGATGAAGATAATAATCCATTCGACTATCTACACGAGTGTGGAGTCCTAACACAGGTTAGTGTCCCGGCAGAATGTCAGCTTCGTCAAGTTCTGGAGCTCTCCTTAGCTGCCTTCACCAAGCTATCCTTGTATCTCCCTATCGCTTTCTCTTGGGTATAATACTGAGTTTCTGAAAATACTGGCTATTTAGGAAGATATTGATCGCGAAGTGGAAGCTAGGATGTCGGTCATTCTTTGCACTGGTAAGCGTTTTCTCAACGTCAATCCACCGAGCAGAAGTATCGCCCCGCCATGTATTGAGACACTTTTGGGACAATCAGACTAACAGAGCAACTCCTGAGAATAGCTGGCTATGATCATACCATTCGGTAAGCGTGTATTCAATCGCGCCTTTGCAATTTCCATTGTTGACAAAATACTAGTTTCTGGGAGGCTTTATCTGGCATATGTTCCCGGACTATCCAACACCCTGACTCGCAAGTGAATCGACTCTGCATATCTCCAGACAAACGCTATCTTGCCGCTGCAGGCAACCGTTCTGTGAAGCTCTACGATATCAAGTCGACCAACCCCAATCCGGTCCTAACCTTTGAAGGTCATACAAGCAATATCACAGGTGTCGCATTTCACTGCGAAGGCAAATGGATGGTCACAAGCTCTGAAGATGGCACTGTTAAGATCTGGGAGACTCGCAGCGGTACTGTCCAGCGAAGCTATTCTCATGGAACGGCCGTGAATGACGTCGTTATTCACCCGAATCAAGGCGAGATTATCAGTTGTGACCGAGGTGGAAGCGTGCGAATTTGGGACTTGGCTGAGAATAATTGTTCGCATCAGCTGATTCCAGAGGAAGATATCTCTGTTGCAAGTGTTACAGTCGCAAGTGATGGCTCCACACTCTGCGCCGGCACGAATTCTGTATGCCGCCCCTCAATATCAGTCTGGGCTGCAGCTAATGGCCTCGTAGGGTAATGTCTTCGTGTGGCATCTAGTTCAGTATCAAGACAAAACGACGCTCATTCCAGTGACTCACTTCAAGGCACATGGGGAACACATTACCCGCGTTCTGCTTTCCCCAGATGTCAAAAAACTTGCAACGTGCAGCGCTGATCACACAGCCAAGATATGGGAGGTTAAGGATCTAGCCACTATGTTACCAAAGCAAGGCGAGTCTGCCCCACAATCAACACCATTTACTCTTGAGAGCACTCTTGGTGGCCATCAGCGTTGGGTATGGGACTGCGCTTTTAGTGCTGACTCTGCCTACCTGGTCACTGCTTGCTCTGATCACTATGCCCGCTTGTGGGAGCTGGCGAGCGAGTCGATCATTCGTCAGTATAACGGTCATCATCGAGGTAAGAATCTGATTTTAGGCTCATTACTGTAGCTAATAATATAGGGCTCGTCTGCGTCGCTCTTAACGATTACTCTGAATCTCGCTAGTCGCGTGAGTATCGGGACATCATGTATGGATGGTGGCGTTATTGGCTGGTATTGGGGTTAGAGCATGGCGTTCTGGTCGGCTGAAAATCAACATGGTGTCTGGCGCATATACCATAGCTCCTTGCATTTGTGAAAGGCTTCATAAGAGGTACCTGTTCTAGGATCTAATTCTATACGTTAGTGCGTCGTCTAGAAAATTAGTTCTATAAGCTGTGTTTGTTGTTGTGTATTCTCATTCATTGTTAAAGAATATTCTACCTCCTAGCAGCTGATAGATTAGATCTGAGTAATGGGGAAATGTGGTCGTCGGCCAGAGCCTCAACCCTCTCAAACTTCCTAATAGTAAGCTTTCAACTTGTACCCTACTACTCTTATGTAAATCGCCAATGCATTCCCGCACCAGGGTAGAATCCTTTCCACTGGCAGGCAGATTTAGAAAAATACATAGTCTAAATGAACCGCGCAATTCTCACCCCCAATAATATTAAAGTCAAGGTAATCCTCTATTCCGCGTAAGATAACATAAATGTTGTGTTATCAGGGGAAACCACTCACTTTTCGGACGAAACTGATGCGAGTCCGAGATAAATAGTACCTAGAATATGGATACCTTGGATGAGTTCACCCTCTCCTGCAATCGCCGATGAGTATCCAAGGTCAACATCTTCCTGCTGTCCGTCTAATGTAAGTACTGTATGCCGTTCTAAAGAGACTCATTTCATAGTATATACAATGGTTCTTCTGCAAATGATGGAGAACGGGTGAGAGTACGGGCGAGAGCGTGTACAGAACCTGCCCTCCATAGGTTGATATATGGAGACAGCTGCTTTATCACGAAATATTCTTAACACTTTGCGATTCCTAAAATCGCGTCATGGAAAACATCATTAATTGCGAAATCAGGATTGAATGAATGTCATGGAGATACCACAAGTAAACAGTAGCGGCCTACGGAAACATAATGTAATCCTGCTTATACAAGTTGACGGGCATTTTGTAGTGCAAAATGGCCCGACAGCATTATGCTGAAAATGTGTCATGATGATTGGCCCAGAAATGAAGAGGTTGGATTTTGCTGTACTATTCGGGACACTTTCTTCCTAATCGGGACTACAAAATCCAACCTCCTCATTTATCTTGCGCCAACAAGTTCAGAGCGGGTGCCTCACGGTGGAGTCTGCCAAACAAGCTTTCTGCCGGTCCGTCCCGTGCTAAGCGAAGGGGCTCTTCTCTGTCCGCCTCCTCCCAGCCAATCAGAACGTTCAGCTAATTTTTGTCCTTAGCATCAACAAGTAGATCAAGAAGCTGGCCAAAACCGTTCCTTCTTATCCGTTCTCTCACCTTTCATTTCTAAACCGAAATTATATACGACAGGCTCATCACAACACATCAGCAAGGCACAGCAGCTGAGGGGTTGTACTTCTTCTTTCCTTCTTTTTTGATTTTGTTTCCCTATACATAGCAAGATCCTATCCAAAACACAAAATCTGCTCCAAAGCTTCACGTCCGCCATGGCCGACGAAGAGAGAGTCCGCGCAGGCTTGATGCCTTATGCACAAATGGCTTCCCACTTCCCAAATGTCCCCAGGAAGAATTATGACTACGGCGGTAGCATCACCGATCCCAGAGTCCTCATTACTCCCTCTCCATCGCATTCTCGCAACTCTTCTGCTAGCTCATCCCGGGATGACGAGCGCTTGCATGATCAACTCTATGCAGAGCTTCGTAGCATGAACGCAGATCTCAGCGACGATGGCGTAGCTGATGCGGCGAGCATTCAAAATGGTGGCGTTGAAGTTTCTTCATTTGAACCAACAACTAATACTGCCGCCTTCGCTCCTTCATACCGTCTTACTTATCCGGATTGGAAGCTGATTGACATGCCAAACGGCGAGACGCGAGAGTAAGTCAGCTTTCCATATCAGCATAAGAATCATTTCCCATCCAGCCTGAAACATATACCATGCGGCATCATTGCACCGCAGGCACCTTTACCCCTTCTTAGCGTTCGCAGATGTCCCCACTTAATACATTACTGACCAATTGATCAGATACTGGGATGGCAAATACAAGCAAACTTATCTCGCGAGCGAGTCGAAAGCTTTGGGAGACCGAGGATCGTTCTTCGACTACACAGCAGTCCAACAACTGGCATCCCCAACTGACACAGATCAGCATGATGCTTTTGAAATCACTGACCCATCTACCGCTTCACCAACGACCGATAGTTCAGCTACCACAGCTTCCGGTGTTGCAGCCGCAGGAGATACCGCTCAGTCTAGCGCACATGGTTATGCCACTGCACCAGCAGTGACTCCGACTCCGGTTGCATCAGTAGAAGGAGAAAATGGTGAAGATAGCACACAGGCTAGCAATGGTGACACTTCTGGAGATGGTCGTGCTCGTAGCGCCTCCACTGCCTCTTCGAATGGCGGCAAGAAGGTAGGTGGTGCCACACAATTTATATTCAACCTCAATGATGATGTCTTCAAACCTACCCCTCAGCAACAACTCGATTTCGCGCATGCGGCTCTTTCAAATACTCCCCGAATGGGCGAGCTTGGTTACAAGGACGCATTCGTCGAATTTATCAAGCTTCGAGAACAGCAAGATCGCGAAGAAGGCAGACATACTAGCAATCTCTGTGGCGGTGGTAATACTCGAGTGGTACCTAAACCTGGAAGTATCAATGACCTTCTTGCTCGTGGAGCTACGGTTGCCTTTCCGGCTAATGCGCCAGCTTCCATGAGCCCTGATGGGCCTCAAAATGGCTTGGGCAACATTCAATTTACCATGGATGCTCCTGGTACTTCCGAGCCGGATATTGCAATCACAAACCCCAATCTTGTCAATCTCATTGATCTTGCCATTGAGGGCAAGATTACCCCAGAGCAGAAGCAGCAAATGCGGAAGGGATTCTACGATATTTGTGCCGGTAGCCAAGAGCAACAGACGGCTGATCGTGCCTATGCTCTGTCTGATGCTAATCGAAAGAAAGCCAACCCTCGCTCTGCCAACACCACCCCCGCTATTAACTTAACTGGCGAGACTCCGGCCTTAATTGCTACCCCTACTCGAAAGGGACGAGGTAGAGGAAAGAGTACGTAATGATACCAAATCTATGTTGACACTTGATGGCAACTAACCAATGCAGCCACCGTCCATGGTAACCTTGCAGAAGCAGGCAAGATGAAGAATGGAGGTACGAATGTCCGCAGTGGTACGTATTTGAGATAGGCCACCTTTGCTTTGGCAAAAATTGACCGTGCTTAGTTTCTGTTCCTGCTACTCCAGTCAAGAAAGGTTCAGTTACGAAGAGAAAGAACGATGGCACTACTCCAGTCAACGAGTCTCCCACAAAGAAGACTGCCGTTACTCCTTCAACTTCGGTTACCCCTTCCACTGCAGCCACTTCTCCACAAATTAGCGGTATCGCGGCAGACAGGAACCACATGATGGAGTATATCCTTAGGTATAACCTCGAGTATATTCGGCGAACCGTTATGGCTGGCAAACCAGTTCCAGGACATCCTGAGATTGTTGATATCAGTACCTGGGATGCTGGCACTACCTGGAAGAGACTTGTCGAGAACTGGCAAGACCTCGAAAAGCGACGCAAGATGGTTGCCAGTTACAATTCCCACATCGCATCTCCCAACGCTTTCAGCTTGCCTCCTCTTAACCCTACCGAATGCCTTCCCATGGGTGGATTCCTCTCTGCTGCCAATGCCGCTGGAAATATCTCCGATATTACTCAGGCTTCCGACAAGGCTAGACGTGATGTTAACTTGTTGACCCAGCAATATGCTACCTCAGCTGGAAAAGTCACCGAGCTGACTCAAAAGGTGGCCGAACTGACTCAGAAGGATCGAGATTCGGCTCAAAAGATGGCTGAATTGACTCGGAAGAATAAGGACTCGGCTCGTAAGATTGCTGAGTTGGCTGCCCAGTTAACCAAGAGCCAATCACAGAACTCTCTCCTACTCAATCCCTTGAAGCAAGAGAGCCCAGCATCTGCACCAACAGTTCAGGTTGCCCAACTCCAGAACGAAAATGCCCAGTTGAAGGAAAATGTTGCTTCTCTTCGAGCCATGATTAGCACTCTTGCTGCAATCAAGTAGATACGAGGGGAGTCGACTGGTATGACGCATCATGAGTCTTATGGTCCGTGACTTATGGCTGGCAGGTGGGATTCCTCATAGGTCGTATCAATTATTTTCAGGTGGGATTGCTTTCTCAGCTAGAGGCGGTTTGTGCCGTTCAGGCCGGAATTTGCTGGCTACATGGCGCAGATTTATCGATCAGGGTGGCTTCTGTCAACCAAGATGGCCGTAGGTGGATATTAGAATAACTTTAACTCCATCATTCTGGCGACGTGCGCTATATAACATAGGTTTGCTTTAGCAATAGTGATTATTCGACAACAGAGAGAAATACTATAAGGATTCTCTGCATATTCGTGATTTTCCTTTGCAGTCCTGATTCGACCATCATGAAAGGAGCCCCCTAAGTAGACGCAACATGATCAGGCTCATCTAGGATCGGGAAGGGAAGAGCACAGCTTTTTGAAGGATATAATTCTGCCAATATCCTATTCTGCTATGTTTTCTAGTAATGCTGACATGTTAGTTCGGTTATTGTTTGAACATCGAACAGCATACACGACGAGGTATAAATTGAAGTACGACTGCCACTTTGTCATCAGTGCGTCCATGCTCCGGAAGAAGTAGGCAAAGTTGTAGCCTGTCCCCAGACCTTCGTGTCTAAAAGCCCCAGGCATTCGCAGGTGGAGTGCCAACACGGAGTGTTTCCAGGGCTCGTGTGCTCAAAACGTTCCATACTGGTTGATGAGTTCTGTAGATTCTTCTGAATTTACTTGGTTCGAGACCGGAGCCCCTTCCGCTATCATGGGCTCGTCCTCTTCGTATATAATGGCAGCTTCGCTATTGCGTCTTGCCTCCTGTATTTCTTTGACCATATAAAATTTTGCTAATATGATGAGTATCACAACTATTACGGACCAAAACGCTATGGTTCCTGCCTCTTCTGTGGGCATTCTGCTTTGCCCAGTAATACCGGAGGCACTGTTGAGGCGAGCATCAAACTGGGATTTTGGGAGGTACATTCTAGACTGTCGATTATTCTTCTGATACTCTGATATATTTTAGTATTTTGGTGGCTATAGAGGGCAACAGGCTGCATACCTAAACATAAAATCTTTAAGGTTGGGATTAATCCAAGGATATGAATGATATTTTGTAACATCACATGCGAACACAGGAATTATCAGGATCCTTGTTTAGTCATACGTGGAAGAAGGATGTTGAGATAGGCCCGGAGGAATTCTCAGGCTATCTCAACGCCATCTGCGCCAATTCTTGCTGCACTTCGATGGGAGCTGACAGATACGTGGACGGCGTTCCGGTTACCAGCTAGTTTAAACTCAATATCTGCTGAGAATCCACCTTATACCAAGCAGAATAGTTTTGGTTCCCGAGCCGCCGTAACACAAAAGTTTATCCATTCGTTACCTCATCAATTTAGTCTCGCTTGATTGAGCTTCTTCTGGATGCTCGGATCACAGATCGGTCATTGCCAGGACAAGCTGTATGTTGTGTCTCTGTAGACGCAATAATAGCTTCGTCATCAATGTCCGAATCTAAAGCCTTTGCTCCCGCTCGAGTAAACAACTATAGAGCGATATTTTCCAATGTCGTAAGTGGATATCTGATGATCGAATTTAGAAAGATAGCCACGATGTTGGAAGTTCTGAGGAAAATGTGAATTACATGACTTATTCGGCTTCCACAGACTACAGAATAATTAAACACGTGAGCTATTTTAAAATAATACCGAGGTATTTCATCAGTGTTCCGAAGCATCAACCCTTTGCTCTGTTGTGAGAAACTCAAAAGACAAAGCAAAACCATCGATCACGTACGTGGGCAGAGGAGACATGTAGACCCACAAAAATTACTTTACATGTCATGAGAGGTGGCTCCAGCGTCCTAGATTCAGACCTCGGGCCTTCTTTTTCTTGGTGATATGAAGGTGGCATCTAGACTCATACTATCTGCCCTGGCGTCAGTGTGCGATAGGGTTATTTCAGGATCGCCACCTACTGGCTTATTATTGTCTCAAGTGGTGTCTTAGAAATCCATAACCGTCTCCTCCCCAAATTGTTGACTTGAAGTCACCATGAAGCTGGACTGTAAGATGTAAGGTAACTCCAGATATCGAGGCTTGATCGACCCTTGGGTCTACCCCAGGTTTTGCATCCGGGCACCCGGATTTTCAGAAGACCCGCGATGATCGACATATCCTCGTGTGAGTACGACTATGCAAGTTTGACAGCTGCACTGGATAAAGCTCGCCACCTCGAGTCATACAACAAGATAATTGTCTTCTAATATTTTTAATTGGCTGCCTAATACTCGCTCTCATGTCAGACTTGAGATGGTATGACAAGGAACATCCATAGCATTGTCTTCAAGTTGACATTTAGCCTCAATTCAGGGAATTCCGAGTCTCCATACGGGATCGACGCCAGGATCATGAACTTGCATGAAGGTGTACCCTTGAGATCTGTAACTTCATCTGGGCTATTTAGAAAGTCCTTGAGATGGATTAAGTGATAGTTTTCCATATCACTTGATCGGATATTCTCATCTCATAATGACGGGACGGCTTTTCTTTTTCTCATCTATTCTGAGAGCCTACACTTTTTCGGAGGAAGAAAGCAACAAAATGAGCCTTTCATTTCCAAGTTTGTGTGTAATGTTAATTGTGCATATGGCTTTTGTGGTTGGAGATGTAAGTGAATAAATCCATCCAAGTAAGAATATATTGCTCACTATTCTTGAGATACAATTCATATATCCAAAAGCCCAATCTATAGTCAGGGGAGACAGACCTTTCAATGTCACATTTATTGACAACGGAAGCCGTCCTCGTCTAACAGAGCTATCTTCCTATATCATTCACATCTATTCAGAGCCAAGCCACACTCCAGTGAATAGTCCTTCTGCGCCATATTGTTCAAAATTTGACTGGTATAGGTGTTACTTAGTACTTTCCCTTCTGCTGCAGGAAATTTCAACCTTAAGAGAATATTACAAACCTCAACCCTGTCTCCAATAAATCTAGACGGCCGCATAGGCCCAAATTTATAGTGAGATTCCTCATTAGACATGCGTTTAGTACACGGCTAACCTTTTCCAGCTATCTCAGTATAACTTCCACATTCAAGTCAAACTCCAGCATCAGTGTCATCAACTACTCAGAACGCTTTACTATTCGCGGACACGATGCTAAAGCGATCAGTATCAGTAACGCCGGAAGCCCCGCAACTTTAGAAGCTGCCAGGCCTCAAAGATCCTTCAGCTGCAATGGCAGCCCATGCACTCCTAGTTTCGTCAAGGTCAAGACTCGCCGCGCCAACAATTGCAATCCACGCATCGCAACTGTCACAGCTCTCCCGACCCCGTCAAAAGGCTCCGGGCTAGGCACCTACATAGGCGTCATAATTTTCCTGAGTGTCCTAATAATAATAACCATGACTTCCGCCATCGCCGTCCTCCGCCTCCGCAAGCGAAAAGCACGACCCGCAGCAACCACCAACACGTCCGCAAATTCCTCCGGATCAAGCTGGTGGAACAACAGCGCCTCGAGCCTCTCCCTGATCGTGCAGCCGCTGAACATGATCAAAGACCAGAACAAGAAGGAGGCGAACTACGCTAGTTACGCGGCGCGTCGGCGAACCTACGACCTCGCGCGGCTATCCCGTCTAGAGATATCGAGACCAAAGAACGTGTATGGTGGACCCGCGGGGCTCTCCGGGGGGCAGGAAGATTTCAAGGAGAAGGATCAGGAAAGGGATAGCCTGAGCACGATTGAAGAGCGGTCTTGGGATGGAGGGGACGTCGGTCTCGAGACGTCGAAGCCAGGGCGGGAGAAGCGGGAAGCTCGGTTCTTTGACGAGAGGACTAGATCGAGGTATTATCGGACAGATTTCATCTAATATTAGGGAAAGCGGAAAAGTTGTAATTTTGGAAAGCTTTGTACAACGAGGTTTTTGTGAAAGGGCTTGAGAATAGTCTTCACCGTACGATGTTTGCTCGTCATGGCGGACGACACTACACCTTATGGAACTAGATGCCGAAGAACATTGCTTCTTGATAGACGACATGTAACACAACCCGCTATCTCTGACATCCCAGCCAAATATGGCTGTGCCTATCCAGGGAATATATCGTTTCCAATCTCAACGATTTCGGGCCTCGACATTCCACGCCAAATTCCCGCGGACGCCTAACAACAGACGGTTATCCACTTGCTTCGCAGCAACAAGGCGACCTGTCATACACATCTCAAACGCAAAGCATCGATCCACATCTGATAGGTCAAAGTTTTATGCAATCTGATATAATGCTACTAAAGCACAATGCTGTCCAACGGCAACCTTTTGTCCAATCATAACCCAATCTCCTTTACCCCGCCCGGTCCTTTCGAATCTGGCCCTGAAGTATCCGCCTCTCTTTCTTTTGCTATCTTCCTCGCAAGGTTGGCACTCACTTCCGAGTCCTCAACCACAACGTCGTCAATAGTCCTCACTGGCCCAGTGAAAAAAGTCTTTCCGCCATACTTCGGGAAGTAGTAGTATGACACACAAAAGAGGAGCACAGCGCCTAGGACCACAATCGCATAGTTCATCTCCTGAGCGTTTGGATTGGGGTAGGATGGGAAGAGGAGTAGAGTAAAAATGAATGTCATCCCTACGAAATATGGGTTAATTAGCGTGTCCGAACCAAGCATAGAATTCATGAACTTATATCTTATGAATTGCAAGTGCAATGATGACATGAGTGCGATGCCTCAAGCGACTGAGCAAGAAAGCAATGTGGCCACATGTTTGCAAGATGTGATAACTTACAAATAATTGAATAAACGGAAGAGATGAGAGAGACAGTATCGCCCATATACCAAACACCCGGTTTGAAGTGTCCAAACCACAGACGCGCAATGAGCGGCATGCAGTAGGCGAAGTATAAGCCCATTATCGCAAGG
Source organism: Chalara sp. BL73 (assembly GCA_918026815.1). Taxonomy (NCBI): domain Eukaryota; kingdom Fungi; phylum Ascomycota; class Leotiomycetes; order Helotiales; genus Chalara; species Chalara sp. BL73. Next base: position 165,321 of record CAKJVC010000196.1, read on the forward strand.
TTGAAGAGGGAGTTGATAGCGATAGTGTTGACAAGCATCAAAAGTCCTTCTAGAAGCGTGATTAAAGCAACGAATCCGACAGCACGAGCTGGTGTCTTGTTTTTCTGAAGAACTCGAAGGAAACCGCTAAAGGGTAGGCCATGATCTATATACCAATTAGTCGTTTATTTGTTTTAATGCCGGGTTATTACGTACCTCTTGCCAGTGCAAAAGTCTCCCGTGATGCAGCAACCATTAGTATCGAGCAATTGCAAATCGAACTTGCCCAGAGGAAGACCTGAATTTGGGTAGAATTAGCATATCAAGCGTATTTGTGGATCTGTGAGGAAAAAGATCCCTCCCGCATTGAAAATGTGTACACGATTACAAGAGATTCATTCGCGCATGGTCATTGCTCACCAAAATTGCAACACTCCCCTTCTTGCCCAAGCTATTGAAAGCAATTTGAGCTAATGGCTGACCAAGCTCGGTCTCAACTATGGCAATGACATCTGAGCCCATGCAGAATGCGATTGTGACAATGACTCCCCATCCGGTGACGAGCGCAGTCACAAGTGAGGATACCATTGCAAAAGGCACAGCCTTGGCTGCGTTAGAAGCCTCTTCTGCAATCGCTGCAGCACTTTCGAACCCGGATACAACCCAAACCGGAGTCAAGAAACACATCATGAACGCCCATCCGTCATTCTTCCAGAAACCCGTGTTTTGGAACTCCGAGAAGACGAAGCTGGAGGAGTTTTTCAATTCGCTCGGTGTTCCCGCTGCAAATGCGATTATGAATGAAAGAAGCATTGCAAGTTGTATGAATATATAGCTCATATTAAGCTTATGGAGCGTTTCGGTAGTGACGCAGGTCATAAGGAAGGTAAGGAAAGTGGTTGCTGCGAACATTCCGTAGTTGTGATATTTGTTCGGAACATATTCCATATCTGTGCCAATGGAGCAGGTCGCGCCGAGGATCAGAGTCGCCGCATATATTGTGGAGGCGTATATTGAGATGTATCCAAGAACATTCATGTACCCACTCCCAAGCTGTTAGTAAAAGTTTCTAGGTAGAGATGGTGGAAGACTCACGCAAGCCAGCAGCAGAACGCTCTCGACTTTGGTGGTGTAAGTTGCGCAACCCACTATACATGATCAGTATGACTTCTAGTCCCGTGGATACGATGAATTATTTACATAGTACAGCCCTCCAGAGGTCGGCATACTGCTTCCCAACTCACCCAGAGAGAGAGCCACAGGTATCAGCATTATACAGCCTGCAAAATATGTCCAGACCATTCCCGGCGGGCCTCCACTTCCCAAGGAGAAGATCATAGACTCGGCAATCGCAGGCGCGATTCCCATTGCCCCAAAGCTCTGACCAAAGACTGTGAGATAGGAGAACTCGCGCTTAAGCTCGGCGCGATAGCCCAATGATGCGAGCAATTCATCGTCGCTATTGATGATATGAGTAGCTCCCTCCTCCATGCCTATGGCCCCACGAGATTTTAGAATTTTCTCGTCGCGAGTGATAGAGCTGGACCCATCTTCAGGGTAAGGGCCGTTTGTTGGCACCATCTCGCCTTCCCTCTGAGTTCTGTTGTACAGTGTATGAAAGGGGGAACGAGCACATATGCTCACAACGCCGTTTTTGCCGTTTATTGACGCGGAATTGCAACAGGAGCGTGTCCAAGAAGGTGACAAGGAAGTGGAGGGCTTTTATGAGTCTCAGTGTTACTACTATTACTGCGACACTTTGCCTCGCTGCTATATACTGTGACGGGCTGCACAAACACACAGCTGTGATAAGCTGTGATTTACAGGCCATGACAGGTTACCGGATATGCCCCAAGCAATGCATGTTATCCGGCGGCAGATGTGATGGCTTGGGATGAATAATATGCAATGCACAGGGTTCCCGTGTAGGTGCGATAAAGCTTCCTTGAGCTATTCGATGTTCAAACCCCAGCTGTCAGACTACCCTTACTCAGGACTGAAAATACACCGATAAGCTGAATTTCTTCCCTTTTTTTTGGGGCGCCGAGGACGATAAGGACACCCCTGGATCTTCCCCATGATTGACATCTGCAATGCTACTTATCAGGTGTCATGGTAGTGACAAACTGATGTGGCAGTGAGCATTCGGTAATGCAAGATAAAGGGACACAAGAAAGCCACACGCAAGCAACAAATAAAAATCAAATTACAAACCGAAATCTCGAGGTTGATGTAAGTAGAGATCGATCATGCATGAAGATGGGTGGTAGATAACATTTTTGCTACACATCAGCCCGACAAACCTTTTAAAATCTCGGGCTCTTCATGACGGACAATTGCATTTCATGCCAATGTGGTAAAAGTGTCAGATGTTTGACAAGAAGATACGAAAGTGCTGTCTGTCCCACGTCATTTCCAGATTCAGATGGTGGTGATAGTCATCTGGTCGGGAAGCTCTTGAGCTGCAATGCCAGGTGTTGGGGCGTCGGGCGCAGGCTTCAAGTCGCTGGAGAGGATGCTGTGCTTGGTAGACGTGGGATGATGCTTTCGACATCACTCTGGCAAGGCTTAAGACAACTACATATCTCATTCATGCTGGCATTCAGCTTCTGGGCCCATAGATGAAACGATAAGAGATATATGTCCTCAGTTAACGGTGAAGTATATCCGAAAGATGGGAACACCGAGTTCAATGCTGAAATGACGCGTGGCTAGAGCAGGACATATATAGGGCTTCTAGCCGCATGCGTGGAAACTCCCCCTTGCTGCCATATTAGGATCAAGAAGCATACAGTCATTGAAAAGGCGATCAGATCTGGAAATATGAAAGGAGGATGAAGGTAGGATGGAGAAGGAGGAAAGAAAACGAGAGCCATTATACATGTGCTTCGCTTAGAAGTCTCCTTATATGAGCCTATGATGTAGTTCCTATGTGTCATGCATCAATAATTAAATGCATACATTTCAGGGACTAGATTGCTTCAAAGTACCGATGCCTTGGTTGCATGGATTGCTATTGCATATACCTTTTAATCAACCTTAATTGAGCAATTAATCTAGGGTCAGGTATATAAATCGAGCATGCAGTGAGCTGCCACACGAATGCTCGTTAATATCCCAGCATGGCTGATATGCCACTTTAAACATCCAATTACTGTTAGCATATTTAATCCGCGGGTTGAGTAACTTGCATGTCTAAAAACGGTACCGCAACCCGGTTGTTAATGGTGCTCAAGTTCACGCAGGACGATGCTCTATCCATCATGCGCAAATCTTTGCTTTGTCTCGCACTTGTATCCCTTCTCTGGCATGATACATCATCATGGCTCCAATTTGTGCATGGCAAGTATTCTGCTATGTAATGGCCTGCATTATTTAGGCCCTCTGCGTCCCCTCTGTACACGGTATCAAAAGCTTTTGCGATTTAGTAGCAGGCTTTTCGCGATCGAACGCTAAACCGACCGCTGTTCCAGGCATAGGTCGAACCAGACATCTCGTGCATTCTCACGCATTCTGCAAATATCTCAGCATCCATCATTCTATATTCCTTTGGTCTTGCAACTGCCCAAACGAAGGCGTTACTGACGACACCGTGGTGGAAGCATTCAATCGCATGCCTTTGATAGATCGAAGCTTGTAGACGATTCAGTGGGATGATGGCATTCTAGCCTGGAGATCGTGCCTCAATCTTCCTGCATCTGCATTGATGTTGACACTCATTTCATAATCCAGCTGTCGCGCTATTGAATTACTAGCAGTCCATGATGTCGAGCATTCATTTTACGTTCATGTTGGAATCTGGAGAAGCATCATTGTTGACTTGCTTTAGAATTGTCCAGCTCAAACCAAACAGAGCCCCACTTTTGCTGCCTTTGGAATCGCAGCACCTAATGCCTGAAATTATAGGCTCAAAACCCAGGTATGGACTTGGTTTCTGATGGTGTCTGAACTTCGTAGAATATGAATCTACTCTAATTCTTACTTCTATTCCCTTACCGCTTTTATTTCTATAAGTGCTTCTTCTCCTTCCGTAGTCTCCACCCTTCTCTATTAGCGCCAGTTGTTGATGCCCTCGCGGCCGTCATTTGTAGTTCCTCTCCCTGAGATGGTTTCGGTTGATATGGGCATTTGGCATGCCACAAGCCAACGCCAGCTTGTTGTTGTCCACATCTAGAAGCGGCCCATCCACACCACGGAAATGATGATGTTGTTTCACAGTACCCTTCAGCATCATCCAGCTAGAAGTCAGATTGAGAGGTTCGGATACAAAGGAATCATGCCTAAACAGTTTGATCGCTTGTGTGGCGGTATTTAGACGGAATACGATGTAATACGATGTGCTACATTTTTCGGTCCGGCATGTCGCACTACTTGGCCATTAAATCGAGCAATCTTCTGCCTCGTTTCTTGAGACCAGTAGAATATCTATAGTTGATGGGACTTTCCGACCCAACAAAGATGAAACTATCATAAACCGTACAGCCGATAAAAGATCCGACTAAGGTTGCAACCCATGGTCCATAAAGCCACCAAGGGTCACGGAAGATGTTGTCCTCTCGATATCCTACAGCATAGGCAATAACTCTAGGGCCAAAGTCTGATGCAGGATTGAATGCTGATCCAATATTCCAACCAAGACTGAACTTCAAAGTGGTGACTAGAAGACCGAGAACCTAAACAGATCAACATTGGCGCGTGCCCTTTTAGAGAATGAGAAATATAGGCAGATGATAGAAAATCACTTACGAAAGCGTGCATTCCAGCCCCTGGGGGGTTGTTCTGGTTGTCGCCCAATGCAAGGACCGCTATCAACATAACAGCACTTCCAACGGCCTGATTCAAAAACGCAGTTCCAGGGTGAACCCAGGTTTGTGGCGTGGAAAAGAAGGTTTCCGACATATTCTCCATTGTTGGGTCCATTTCATGAATAGCATCGGCATACACTCCATACGCAAGCGCTCCGGCAACTAGGCCGCCTATAGTTTGTGTTATTATATAGACAAGGCACTGTTTCCAAGGAAACCCTCGAAATAAAGACAGACTTATAGAAATAGCTGGGTTCATACGGCCACCGGATACACCACCTCCAAGGTAGATTCCGAACATCCACGCAAAGCCCCACGCCCAGCAGCCTGTTTCGTAAGTACCAAATTGGGTAGTTTTGTTCGAAGAGAGGTTGACGGAGAGGGTTCCAGCCAGTCCCAGGAAGACAGCTACAACTGTCTTAGGAATGAAAGATGAATTAGTATACCCAAGTCTCGCATGACAGTTGGATCTGAAACTCACAGCCGCGAATTCAGCTAAAGGCTCAGCATGTTTTGCACGGAGCCGAGCCCACCAGTTTCGATATTCGTTGGGATCTCTATCACCTTCTCCAGCATCGTCAGCCTCGCGCTGGCCTAAATGCTCGCTGTCAATCTTAAAATCAAGACTTTCACCATTGCCACGGCGCTCTTGATTGTCATTTGTCTTGTTCTCCAGAGGCGTATTCAAAGACTGGTTGGCCAGTATCGTTCGTCTTCTTGTTATGAGAAGTGCCTGCTTCTGTCATCCTATCTTGATTATTCTGGCTGTCCACTCCGAGATGCAGTACCGGTCCTTCAGGTAGTGGAAGTTAAATTACAGTCAGGAAGTGGAAGTCTGACGTTCGCTCCTCCCAGACCATCGACTTCGCTTTCAGTGACTTCTCTCATGCAAGCAGCTGCAACATCTGATAGTAAATCTTGTTCGTCTGCAGAGTGTACAACTTCAGGTATATCTGGTAGCTGGCTATCTACTCGTTTTGAGTACATTCTACGCACAGTGATAGCAATCAAACAAGGAAGCCTTCTAGGGGAAAATAGACCAAATGAAAGCAACAAGACAGGAGCACGGCTCCTTATATGGCAGAATGAGAGATTTGCGTTACATGATATTGGATTTCAAGGTTTCACGGCCAAAGTACGCAATGACAGCATTATGATAGGACCTACCTCCGGAAAACAGAGTTATAGGTTGACAGAGCATATTCTCTCGGGGCTGTGGAGAAAATGAAATATTTTTAAACTAATGATGGAGGATTTCTGGCAATTGAGGTCGAGTGAAACTATGAGCCGTCCCAAGCGGGATCCACAGTTAGTGGTTCGGAATGCCACTCAAAAAATGGAGACCTGGCAGATCATACTACTTACAGAGGCCCGTCTCAATTTTGTGCTTGATGATTATGGTATTGTAGAAAAAGAATTCAGCGACTCTACTGATTGAAGTCGTATCTGGGCTAGAAATTGTTAAAGACCGGAGTGGCTGACCGCTTACAGCAGCTATAGCATTTGCAATCATAAATACCTATTTGGGGGTGGTTCTCTAACACTACCCCTTGGTGAAAGAAGCCGAAATATTCGGAGTTCTAAAGCTTTGCCCTGTTTGGCATCTATTGATGGCATAATGGGCTTTGAAATCGAACTTTCAGCTCGTATATGTCCGGTATACGGAAACCGCAGCTTCCAACCGTCGTTGAAGTTAACCGATCGGAAGATCTTTTCCGCAGGCTACTGAAGGTTTATTTGCGATGGAGTCTCAACCTTTCCTGGAAACTAAATTCTCTAGACGATCGAGCGGATCCTTTTTCAATGCTAGAGATAGCCATACGCATTTAGAGATAACGATCATAAACCTTGTGTTCATTGCATATCCTTGAACCTCACATGCTGGAGGAATCTGGCCGTTGAACGTCGTTTATCGGGCTGCCATTTCAGCAATTCCTGAATCATAAGCACGAAAACTTACATCTCATGATCTGGCATATTCAAAGACTTCCGCATCCTAGCGTGATGCCAGATGTCGCAGTATTCGAAATCATCTAGCTCGTACGCCTGCTCATCCTGCTCTTACATGTCAAGCGCATTGCGTTCAAGTCTAAAAACTTGTCTGAATCATGCCATCGTGCGTGAATGGAAGATGGGATAGTACCAAGTCGTTGAGTAAGGCCACGCAAGAGTCGATTCTTCTGGCAAATGAGTTCTGGATCACCGGAGATAAATCGTGTCTCAACTAGACGACTAAGCATCACAATTTCCCAGAACAAGAGCCTAGTGAGTATATATCTGCCTTGTGCGTCGTAGGAATGTCAAGCAGTGGCTTTGGAGGTCTAAAGCCTAACGAATTGCGCAAGGCACGTTGCTTGCACTCATCAAAAGAGCACGCGAAGCCAAGGTCGACAAGAACAAGCCTCGATGACTGGCTCAAGTGTGCTACATCATCAAGAAGTGTTGCTGATACTGTATAGTGAAACTAATCCGGCTTTAGTAGCTTGCCATCCTTTCGGCGCAGCAGTTCGGTATGCTGTCACGAGTTGAAGAAATTTGCTTTATCCCACAGCAGATAGTGGCTCAGCGTTCTTTTCGCCTGACTCACACACTTGCCATTGCTCATCATCTAGCTTCTTACGTTCTTCGAGCCGCAAGTCCCATTCTTCTTGAGTGCCATTTTCAGAGTCTGGATCTGCCTCTAACGAGTATTCACCAGCAGGATTAGTTTTCTCCTTTACTCTTCGTCTTGGTTCCTCTTTCCTCTGTTTCGTTCTTTTCGTCCTCCGGCCAAACTGCCCTCTGAATCTCGTTTTAAATTTGAGATGAGAGGTCGTAGCTCGAAGCCATACATACATTTGCTAGCTGAATATCTCGATGAACTGTGCGCTAGCTGTAGAGGTAATCAGGGTCTAATAGTATCTGCAAGCAGACTCGCTTGGCGACTTGAGCTGACCATCCATCGCCATCTACGGATTTTCCGGCCCATAGCTAGGGTTCATTGAGTTTGGCACGCGTTTCAAGGCAGTCTCGATAATAGAACTAAATGAACGGGCTAAGGGCTTAAGAACCTTACAGAAATGGTCTCCGTTAGGCCCACGAACTGTGAATGAGTCGAGAACAAACTCTACGTGTTGTTCTCCTGGATGGTCAGACCGCTGAATGACTTTATTAAGCTTGATCTCAGTCTCGCTTGTTATTGTGCTAAAGACTCTGACAGCAACGAAATGTCGTGTCGATGCACTACATTACAGTTATGATCAATAAAGGAGAAAAGAAGAACACAGGCGACTTCACATCTTATCCCTTGCTAGCCAGGCAGTAGATTGAGATCCTGAGCCCAACTTACGAAAGATGTGGTAACGGCTGTTCCAGCCCTCACCAAGGTGTACCGGATGGACTTTTGCTCGCTACATAATTCTCTGGGTCCTCCTGGAGCATTCATCAGTTAGCGTCAAGAGACCACTCAGTATAGCACATGTATTCTATTATTACACCTTTAATCTAATTACTGGCATAGATCTTGTCAGATGCCATGTCAAACAGCACAGTCTATGCTTTACTTTGAGTTACAATAGATGCTTTAACAATCCAGTTCTCTGCCGGAAGAGCCATTCAACCCTTAATCAAGAATCGCAGCTCCACAGAGTCTATGACTGCGATCTAAACTATCAAGTACGGCAGGGATACAATAAAATTTTCAGGCGTATATGTTTTAAGATAAGTGTGTCCCCACGAACCCTTGAGAGCTAGATGCAGAGACAGATATTTGTGCCTGACAATCCGGGCACGGTGATTAAAACATGGGCAACATTCTATGGATATTCCTCGGTGCTTTATGTTCTTGTTCGCCGCACATGCAAGCTTGCGCCATGTCTAAAGCTATGGAGTGTTGCACTCTTCTATGCATCGTATGATCTCAGGGCGAACTGTGGCTTCGTTCAGGTTGTGAGTATGCTCTGAGAACGAAATCGCGAAAATAAAAGGTTGATATGAAAAAACAATGACGACATGCTCGACCGAGTATGAGATGCATGTCGGATAGAAGAGGTGTAACTCTTAGCTTTGTTCCCAAAACCGTCGTGGCTGCGAAGGTTGGCGAATAAATACATTATGCAAGGACGCATGCTTCAAAATCAGTCCCCTTTTTTGCATTAGCCGAGTTTGAACATAAATAGTATACGCCGGAAATCGCCCGTTATTGAAACAAACGTACCAGGCATACTTCGCCGGGTTTAGATCTTGTAGTTTATCACTCCGCATCGTCTGTTCTAGGACCAATGTATACTCTGCATAATAGAGTCAGCGCGCCTCTACTGGAGGCTTAGGGATATCGAGTGTTCACATACTTTCTTGCGCCTCCAAACCACCAACTAAGAGCAAAAACAGCAATTCCAGCGCCGACAACCACCGCATAATTCCTACGCCAATTAAGACTCAGCCCAAAACCCTACCTAGAAACGGAACGTACATATTTGTAGGAGTGATCGGTCTGGTGGTCGGAAATAGCAGAATGATAGTGATAAGACCAGTCCAGCACAAAGCAATAATGTTGATTGGCATAGAGTACTTTCCGAGCGTGAATGGGCCTTTGCGGACCGTTAGCTGCTTGGTATAGTCACTATAATACAACTTGAAAGCTACGACCGCCATGTAAGAACAGTCGAGCGCCGGTGCAGTGATGCCAAAGATGGAATTTATCGTCTCCACGCTTCCGAGAGCGATCAGGGATAGGCAAGAGCAAATCGCGACGACAAGCCATACGCTGTATAATGGAGTAAGCGTTTTGTGGTTCATGAGCTTGAAAGTTCTAATGTTGTCGCTGTTAGCGATTTCCAAATGGGCGTAGTTCCATTGAAAACCCACTCTGAAAATGGAAATGCATTGTCTCTGGCAAATGCATAGGCCATGCGTGTATCAGCGAGCATAGCCGTGCAGCCTGAAAGCTGAAGTTAGCTCGAAAATTTCTTGCTCAATTGGGTGATATTGAGAGAATACCAGTGAAGAACTGAATCAATATGACCCAGAACCACATGGCAAGTCCTGCCTTAGGCCCACTTGCATTGTAGAAGATTTGTGCTGCAGGGTTACCGAGGCCATTTGACAAGAGAGAAGAAACATCGCCGTCTATGATACAAAACCCAAGGGTGATAGTCAACAGCCAGCCAACAATTCCCGATATAAGGACTGCTTGGGTGATGGCGACTGGACCGCGTATTGCCGCCTTTCTTGTCTCTTCAGAGATGTGAGTTGTGGCATCATAATCGGTCATTGTCCATGCAACAGCAAGAAATCCAATTAAGAAAGAGAATCCCTTGGAATTCCAGTTTGTGCCGTCAGAAACGTTGCCGAAGACATTTTTGGCAGAATTCAGATCTTTCGTCAGGGTTAGAAGCGTGATGGAGATAGCCACCGAGGCGAGCACTATTTCATGTCAGAGAACTCTTGGAAATGTACAAAAGAAGCGGACCATTGATAGGTGCAAACCATATGATGCACTCATGCAGCCATTTGGTTGGGAATGAGCATATAATGCCCATTGCTATGAAAATGGCTACCGACAAACCAACGGTGTGTTTAGCAGTACTATAATGACTTAGCGGTGTGCTGGCGAGGAGTTTGCGGACTTGCGGTATATAGTTGAAAGACTGGGTTTGTTCATCAAAACCCGAGCCCATGGCACAGGCAGCCAGCAACATTTGGCCCACCGAATAACCAACACTAGTCACTCCAGCAGTTTGGCCAAGGAAGTTGCTCCAGCCAACAATCCAGGAAGCCAAGGGTACATGCTTTTCTGGTACAACATACTTAGTAACGAAGTACATACCTCCAGCGGTAGGATAAGCTGAGACTAATTCAGCAACTATATCAATCAGCGTCTCGTATTCATTCAACACTTGAGGAGTTTACTTGAGAGTGCAATAGTCATCGACATGAAAGTGCCTGTAAACCAAGTCCAGACAGCCGTTGCTGGACCTCCCGCTGAGAGCGGAATCGCATACGTTGCGGGCACAGAGCCCAAGACCCTGTGGCATTCAGAGAAGTGCTCCTCCATATCTCGATAAAGAGGAAAGCTTACCCCATAATAGAGATCGCATATGATAATGTTGACCATCTTGTGAACTCTCTCCGAAACTCCTACAAAAGTGTCAGGCGGGTGTAATATATGCATCTGGTAACATGCCTGTTTATATCCGATTGCTTTAAGGAGTTCATCGTCGTCAGTTACGATAGAATCATTCGACTTATCTTCCCCAAGATCGTTACCGATTGCGGCAGAGGAGAATTCGATTTGGCTGAGTGATTTAACAGATTCTGGCATGGCTCCCGTTCTAAGTTTCTAGCAGCACTTTTGAGTGAATGATACCTCGCATTGAAGTAACTCAACCGAAGAAGCTTTGTACCTTTAGGTCTCTCAAGCATACTTGTAATGGAACATTCTTGCTTTATTGGATGCAAATTTTTACAGGGACGCTTCTCTATGGATTCTTGCCGTTCCCGTCCTGCAATCAGTGACAAGACTGGGCTTGTTGGGCTCATCTTCCATGTCAATATCGCAATTCCATATTGATAGTCCTCTGGATGTTAGTGCCATGGCCCGACCCCTAATGTGCACCAATGTCACCAAACAAACCCAATTGCCAAGGTTCATGCACCGGCAAGGGTTCAGGGGAAATGGGAACGCATGTTCCGCGGCGCTAGTAGCGGTCGAAGCGGACTTTAGCCTCTCAAGTACCAGCACGACCCAACATTCACGGAGCTGCAAAGGTAACGATACAATGGAAAAAAGACCAAAGGGTGGGATGGACACTCAAAAAAATCCACAAAGTTCTGGTGATTGAAGGCGGCAAGAAGAGAGTTTTGCGCGATTTGCGAGACTCTTGATAACATTGAAACTATAAAACAGTAGCACTGCTTCTTGGGATCCAAATATTAAAACTCCTAAGTTGAATATGACTTCAAAGTCTATGCATAACTTGTAGTTTCCATGGCCGTGTATTCGGGATTCTATCCCTTGCTTGGAATTGCAGCACCAGGCTCGCTATTCCTAGCATTTGCAGGCTATCTTTGCGTCGTTGTTTTGCAGCATTTCAATATTGTGCGTAAGCCAAAGAGAGAACCACTGGACTTCTCCAATATTACGGCCGTCCACGATTTCGATATCGCAAAGACGCCACCGTATCCTTACAGACCATGGAGAGTTGGGAAATTCCATATGACGATGGGAATTCGAAAGATGCCAGAAGATGATTGGCTTTCCCTCGATAACTTGTACGTGGAGGAACAAACTTTCCGCAATAAATTGATCAGAGAGAGGAAGGATGCTGTGTATCAATGCCTCCCAGCCTCAAACGAAGCCATTGAGGAAACTCTTGAATATATTGTCAAATACCTGACCAAAAGATACCCAACTTACTTTTTCCATCCAAAGGGGAACCCACAGTTCATTCAGAACTCCTTAACGGGAAAGACTTTCAAAATCAGTGTGCCTTTCGAGCAACACCCTTTGGAAATCGCCGCGCAATTAGTCATGGAAGATATTAATATCCTGATGGAAGGGTCTGGAGGTGACACAGATTATTATTTGTGAGTGCTTAAGTGCGCACTTGTGCTAACATGCCAGAACTAACGATATCCTGGTATCAGAACGGCAAGTTTCTCGATGGGTCCCGCTGGTTGGGATATTCAGGAGCGTATTGGCTTTCCACTGCGGCGGATCCATTACCCAGTACCTATGTGGCAGCAGAAATTAAGGAAGCCAATGGATAAGTTGGTTGTATATCTCGTCTCACGCGCCCACGCTAATCATTGGAAGATTTTTCACAAGTCTTGCCGTGTCTGGGCCCGTGCAACGGAATAGTTATTTCATGCAGGTGGATGATACCATGTTCCAGCAAAAGCCGTGAGCGGAGCCCGTATGCATAGCCAAAAGAAAACTCAGCTGAATAGGTTGAACAGGTTCCCAAGTGACTTCAGTCAATTGTCGTCTCCGCCGAGGGTTGAGGATATTCGAATACGTCATGAAAGACAGACGCTTCGAAGACTGCCACGTAGTAATGCAATACTCTTCATGGTTCGAACATATCTGCTCCCGGTCGTCGCTTTGGTCAAGGAAAGGGATAACTTATATGCATTCCATCAAGCCGTCAATGCGATGCCTCCAGAGATGGCTAAATACAAGGCAAAACATCTCTGGGAGGGTGTCTTTGAAGAATGGTACGCGGAAGTAATGGATGGTTATATTCCAGAGAGCGAGCGGGAAGGCTCTGTTTCATAAGAGTGGTAATGAGACGACCCCAGAATCTGCCACTCATATAGCACTGGACTCAATCGATTCCTCAGAGCTCAATTTGATTTTTTGTTGCACATAGCATCTACACAAAAAGGTGCACGGTGCCATTATTTCATCTCGTGCATACCATGCTACAAAGCGGCAGAAAAGGAACGAGCCGTCGCCCCGGCCCGAAAGCGCTGCCGAGGATTTGAATATTTGTGAAAAGATCATCGGGGCGGGACACCTTGGCCTGAATCTAGGGGAAACCTATGGACTCGTTAAACTGCTGATACTTGGCAGTGTATTTGGTAGGATGATTGGCTGGTTGGGCTTGTTGTTGGTTGGAAACTACTCCGGCACTTCACCCGCAGTATCTGCCACATACATACTGTAAGCGGCTTTGCGCATGCACAAGTATCAGTACATGGTGCGTGGTATCCTATCCTATTGATACTGTGCTTATTCGGTGTGAGGTCGATCCTGCTTTCCGGTAGTTGTACGAGGTAGTTGTGTACCTACTGTATACTGTATTTGCAGGGCCTGAAGGTGCTGTAGGGAAACACCGCCAAGGCAACCACTCCCCCCACCAGACTTCCAACCCCCCTCCATCACCAGGTTGCAGATACAGGTGAACGGATGATTGATGTACCGTGGTGTTACCTCCCTTGTCTTATGGCCAACAGGGGAAGAGCATGGACAACAGATCGTGATGTATCCAACTTGAGAACTTCTGCTATAACACTGGTGAACATCTCGGAGCGTTATCGAGTTCGCCAGCCTCTTTTGCATTTAAAGCATGTACGGCTGCATCCAGAGAAAGGATGTCGTCTGTCCCGAGTGAAGGCGGTAGGCCTCCGGCGAAGCGGAGCAACATCACTCGAGTCCGGACTGGGTGCTTTACTTGTCGGAAAAGAAAGAAGAAATGCGACGAACAAAAGCCAGCATGCGCGAACTGTCAAAAAACCGGCGTGGTTTGTGAAGGATTCCCGCCGCAAATTCACTGGGAGACCCGTACCGCATTGCGGAGGGCTGCAATGGCTGGAAACGAGAATGTGGAGCTGATGATGATGAACGCTGGCACCATGCAAACTCCCGTGACAGCTCTGGGTTTTGACATACCTACGGATTACATGCCTAGGGATCGTCTTATGTCTGACGCGAGCTCAGCAAATTTCTCCAACGAATACCAGGGATTTATTACAGATCCGCAATTTGGGAATAGCCTCGACTATATGTTTAACCCTCAAGGTACGGCAATAGTGATGAGCCAGCGTGGTCAGCAGATAGGTGGTTTTAACCTGAACGGCTCTTCTGATATGATCTTGTCAGCGGATAGACAAGGCTGCGGTTTCGATTTCCCCCATAATGCTCATGCTTTGCTACCAGGAAAAGCGTATATACCGCGAGAGCTTCCATTCCTGATCAATGGAGTTGAATCGGAAATGCACCAGCGCTTATTTTGCCATTTCACTCAAGTTATGTCACAGGTGCTTACCATTTCTGTCGGTGATAAGAATCCAATGAATGGTGTCATTATTCCGCTGGCTTTACGTGATAGAACTATGATGGATATGTTATTGTGCCTTGCTAGTTCTCATATCCTTAGGCTTCATTGTGGTGGAGCAGATAACAAGGCGCTACATACAGAAAAGTCCAGGCTGCATCAAGTCGTGGAGTCGTCACAGCTGAAGCGCATACACACTCTAGATCGCGCTAGCTTTCAATCTGCCACGACAGACCCGTCCCTAAACTGGCCGCCAGATAAGGAGGTCATCTTTGCCACTTCATTGTTGCTGTGTCTTTATGAGATCTGTGAAGGTACAGCAAATAATGCCTGGCGCACACACCTCGATACTGCAAGACAAATCATCACCACCGACATAGACGACCCCCATCCGCCAACACCGAATTCACATACCAACAATCTCACCACAGAAATAGACCCTTTTCTGATAGAGTACTTTCTCTACCACGACTCATTAGCAGCAGTGACGGATACTTCATTGCCTCTAACCAGCTTTCAAGATAGCGCAAACCTAGCTCACCATGATCCAACGATGATTGGTGTACAAGATGGTCTCAGCGACTTTATATTCCGGATTTCTAAGCTGCGTGCCCAGACTGATGCTAAATCGCCGCATCCGGATGGTAATATAGTGGCCAAGGCTGTTATAATTTGGCAAGACTTGAAGGCGTGGGAGCCGAAAGACTGCCTGTCCAACGAACGGAAGCTAATCGCCGACCATTATAAATGGTCGCTTTACATATGGCTTTTCTCGCTCATATATCCCGAGAGCAAGGCAGATCCCAAAATACAAGAGGCCGCGCAACGAATCGCTGGTGAGATGTGCGGTATCAAATTTGGAGACAGCGTGATGTCGTGTTTATTGTTTCCTCTATTTGTGATTGGATCGGCCGCTATACGGCAAGAGGATCGAGACGTAGTGTCAACACAATTCCAACGATTGAGGGAATGGAGTTCTTTGGGGAATATTGATTTGACATTCGAGGTCTTAAAGATGCTCTGGGAAGATCATGACAGTGGTGCTCCAAGGTCCTGGGATTGGGTCAAAAAGTTAGAGGCTCGAGGGATGAGTCTCCTAGTTACCTAGAAGGGTAATCTAATACAACTACGTTAATGCTAGCAGTACATACTACTTGATCACATGAGTTTCTCGTACCTAGAGTTGAAATTACCATTATTCCCATTCGATTCTCAATGTCACCATACAATTCTTCAAGAATCCGGCGCGACGCTCCTCAATGACACATCAGATAATAAGACCACTTTCTGAAATAAATGATCGAAATATGGCCTCTATAGCCACTTACACCTAGCCCATGCTGCTCTAAACATCGTAGCCTTGGTAGTGCCAATCGTATCGCCCCCAGCGTGCCTTTACCCCATATACTGACGGATAAGAGGCGCGCCTGTCCTCGGACTGCAAGCGATGATTTTATGGTTTACATAGCATGCCGTTAAGAAGCTTATGGCAGCGGCATCTGATGCTCTTGAGTTTATTCTTTTGTTTTGTTCTATATATTCCCTTTATCTGCCAAAGCCAGTGTATATTGGCTACGCCACAATAGAAAATGAGCAGCCACGGCCAGATCTGTTAAGTTGTAAAGCCAACCAGGCCCTACTATGACTGCTAGAGGGATTTCTCAGAACTCCCTCCCCGCGGCGGAAAGAGGAGAATTACCACTTGAAGATTTGTCGATTTTACACCGTGCCAAAATGTGATGAATGAGGATCTCCATATCGACATTCCAAAGCTCCCGCATCAAGACGCCGGTGTTGGACCTTTTAATTTATTTTAAAAAAGTTCGGTAAGTACATTGCCTTGTGAGCGAAATGTACCAAACAGCAGAAGAAGCACGTAAAAAGCTAGCTGAACAATTCAAATTTAGGATTTAGTCCATCAGTATACATAGCTACTAGCTGATGCATACCCGCCAAGTGTCACTCACTCCATTGAACCACTGACCAGGAAAGGACATCATAGTTTAGTAGCAATTTCAACACATAATTTGTGAAATAACGTTATTATTTGCCTCTTGGTGTGTTTCAGAGATGTATCCATCTAAGAATATTGCTATCTCATCGCGGGCTGAGCAAGGGGGCACTCTCTCCATCTTCTCCTTCACTATCCAACCTTTTAGGCATACTCTTGAATCTTCCCCCATCAACATGTCTCACCGCCCACGTGTTGTCTTCTTGAGCGCTTGCGAAGAATTCTTGATTCTCCTCGAAACTTCTACCGCCACTTTCCGGGGAATAGGCCCAGGTTGACACTCCCGCAATGCAATTCGTTATGGCGAACACGAAAAAGAGCCAGTATTTGAGCTTGTTGAATCCGATAGGTGTTAAGAGAGTGACGGCAAAATTAGCAAGGCCCCATATGATGACGGACACTGCACTGCCCTGTGCTCTCGCGCTGCTGGGGTATATTTCTGTTGGTATGAGCCAGACCGTTGCTAACCATCCTATGCCAAAAATGGCCGTTGCAGTGAAAAGTATGATGCTCCCCGGTATCTCTACGACGAGGTCGGGAACCTTTAGACGACTTCCTGCTATGCCCCCGAATATTGTAAGCAGGCCGAAGCAGATGGCCAAGCCAGCAGCTCCCCATATCATCAGCTTACGCCTTCCATATACGTCGATTGACAACCAAGCAAGCGTCATCAGAAGAAAGTACGAGATGTAGTTTCCTAGCGTCAAAAGCTCTGCCTTCCTAGTTCTAAATCCCAGAAGTCTGTTGCATCATTATCAGCAACATATTTATAAGGCAGAAAAAATACTGCTAGCTCACTCGAATATCTGTGGTCCATAGACACTGACGGCGCCGTACCCTGTCAAAGCTTGGTTCACTTGCCCCATGATAGTTATCATGGTTGGGTGGAATTGAGAACGGCCTGGTAGTAACATATCTGTATAATGGATATTTTTATTACTCTCCTCCTCTTGTGCCTTATCCAGCTCCTCAAACCTGGACTTCCCATTCTCTTTCCCGTGGACTGAGTACAATGCTTTTCTTGCGTCATCTTTTCTATCTTTGCTCATATACCACCGCGGAGTCTCTGGCAACTGTGCAATGAAAGCAACAAGCAGAATGGGAAAGAATTGCATAACCATAATTGGAATTCTCCAAGCCCATTGGTTGTCTTTTCCAAGACCAAGCGTAACTCCAAGATTTATTGCGTACGCCAAACAAAGGCCGAAGATGTTCATTTGGAACTCTTGGGCAAGAGCTTTTCCACGAGCATGATCAGAAGCTAGTTCGCTGGAATAAACAGGGATCACCGCATCGATTCCTCCAACTCCAAGACCAAGGATCACTCTCCCAGTAAACATACAAGTCAAAGCCCACCCATTCCAAGCGGACGCGCCGCTCGTGGTCAAGCCAGATATGAACATGAGGAGATTGCCGAGTACGGTGGTAGTTAGACATGCAAAGATAGAAACTTTTCGACCCTTTTTGTCTGCCAATCGGGAGGCAATCACAGCTCCAACCGCACAGCCAAGATAATATACGGAAACAATGATACCAACAACAGGAGATTCCTTTGATATTTGCATTGTCCTAAGGTATGAGTGATTCGTATTTATCAAGGACATCATTCCTGTAGCGATTGCCAAAGTTAATGGGAAGCACTGTTGATCTTGAGTTGAACTGACTTGCCTTGATCATAGCCTGTTCAGACAAAAACGTTAACGAGCCTGGAAGCAGATAGCAAATTGGGAACTGCTAACCATACAGAGCAATTGCCGTGCTCGAGAACAGCACAATCTCCTTTTTCTTTGAGGCAAATGGAATGATGGAGTCACCTCCAGTACCTGGACTAGGTGGGTTGGGCATGGTGTCAGAGTAGGAGTGAGCAAATATTGGAAGTGCAATTCATTGACTAAGGGTCGAATGAGTAGCCAATGCTGCTCCTGCTTCACTTTATATACATAGGAAAAGGCTAACAAGAGATCGAAAAAAACCCAAGTGTAGATAAACAGAAAGTCTTGATCCAGTTACGGTGAGGGGTCTGAGCTATAACGTCATGTTATGATCTCATAACACAGATTTCTGCTTGTCTACAACCTAAACTGTCAACACCCACTTGAGAAGGCATAAATGGATATACCTAGGCGCGAGCAGTGAGTGAAAGGTCGTTGTCAGGGAAAATTAGTGATCTGTGGTGTGTAAGACGCTCCCTTGAGCTTGAATCTGGGGAGAAACCTAAATAATTTCGCTTTTGGTAGTAATTTACCACGATCAACAGAGTTGACAGAACCTTGAGAATGGTTTCTCCGAAATGCCTCCACCGGTGGTGAGCACTCTACTCCTTGTATATGAGAAGGATTTCCCTAGGACACAATCTAATGTCGAGTTTGGCAGACCCCATCACCGCACAGATTTGTGATCAAGAAACAACATCCTGCTGGAAAACCGCAGCTTGTACAAAGCCAACCACCTACTTCCAGCAGTACCCAGCAATTTATTGCTACCCCCCGCTTCAATTTCTCATCTACACCTCGCCCGACCCTTTCGCAGAATCTGCCGACATCTACGCCATCTGCGACGCGCTACTTGACTCCGGCGCGCCCTCAGATTAAGCATGAAGAGATCATCGACAATTCCTCGGACGGCCTAGAAGATATACGGGATTCAGTTAAGGGGGAAGCACAGAAGGAAGACACGAGCTATTTGTTTGAAGATGTAGAAGATGACTACAGGATAGAAGAGCCAGTCCCGAAGCGCAGGCGAATCTCATTTTCGTCTGTCGCTGACGATGATGCAGTTGAGAAATCTACCATGCCAGAACTCCACACCTCCCCGCCTCAAATTCTATCCTCACCACCCGTTATTCGTCAACCTGTCTCAAGCAAGGCTTCTCGATTTGTTGTGTCTACGCCTGCACCTCAATCCACGCTCCAAGATTCTCAAACGACTTTCCTCAAACCACCACGATTCCGCCCTCCCGAAACTGCTGAGCGTAGTCCTCCACAAGACCCGCTACCTGATCAATTCTCTCCTCATAGACGAGGTCATAAATACATACCAGGAGGTTTAGCTGCGGAAGTGAGGGACTGGTTGATGAACGTCGAGTCTACTGTTTCTGCAAATGCGGCACAAAAGAAAGACGATCCTTGGCTGGTGAAGCTTATAATCGAGGAGGCCAGTGGCAGTAGTAGATCGGGTATGACCATGGTCAAAGGTATTCAAAGCGGCGGAAAACCAATGCTCAAAGTTCTTCTCGCCGGTGAAGGAGAAGGAACTGGGCTACAGAAAGGCGCTAAAGTCGAGATAGGCAAGATTGTGGGCATAAAAGGCCCTATCTGGGATGTGGTAATTGAAGGAGAGAAATGGGGCGTTGGAGTCGATTGGAAGGTTTTATTTTGATGAACTATGAATTAATGACTAGATACCCACACGCAGATATGACAGGCGCATGGCATCTTTTAGGACGGATCTCGAGCATTATTAAAATAGTCCCCATAGGTAGTTACACATTATGAGAATCTTAAGGCTTTTTACATGTTACGATATTAGAAGGTCGAGGCAATATGTTACAGCCTCATGTGCTAACATGAACAGAACACTGAATGACACTAACGGAACTTTCATAGGTCTAAATTCGCTGTTTCATTTATTCCAGATATTGTAAAACCATCCCTTTCTAATATGTTACTAGTTTTCTCACTTTGACTCTATCCAGAATCGTGAAATTACCTTCTAATTCTGTCATAATAGTGATTACGCAACATAATATCCCTAATTACTGACGTGTCGTCTTTTTCTGAAGATGATTGTGCTTGCTATGTTATACACATCTCGGTAGCAAATAGATTGCTCAGCCTCATGACTAACTTAAGGAAATTTAAACAAATCTTTAATGGTGTGGAAATGGTACAGCTTAATCAAACTCGTCAAGTGAGGTGACTCCTCACCATGAGCTTTGCCCGGCGAGCCAGAAATAGCAACTATTCCCGAAACAGCAACGGCAACAACTCTACAAAACCAGCTCAATCAAGCCCTACCTTTCATCGATTCACAATCAAAAAGATGAGTATTTGACTTGAGATGTCCATTTCAAGAGTGATGCTACGCCCCGTTGAGTCGAAAGACTGGAAGGCTGTGGCATGGTTGGAGGCTACTGCATTTGGCGAAGACGAGTTTTCTGAAGTAGCATTTGGATCTCGTCGCTTTGATGATGAAGTTATTGAGGCGAGAGCGAAGGAGATGCAGCAGGAAAATCAGCATCCGGGCGAGAGCCAAACGTGAGTTCTAAGGCTATTATCTTTGTCAAGAACGATCTGACATTCATATATGAAGGCATGTCAAAGCTGTATTGCTGAATGACGATGGAACGGAAGAGATAGTAGGATATGCGGGCTGGCGAACTGTGCTTGTTAGTCAGGGAGGTGTTGGTGTTTATGGCACCATGGATGAAGAAAGGGAAAGTGAGGACAACCATGAAGGAGAGCACAGTCAAAATAAGGATACAGATGAGAACTGCGTGAAGACAATTGCTAATCGGAAGCTCTGTGATGATCTCTTCATTCCCGGAGACCGATACATGGCATCAGCCTGTGAAGGCAAAGACTATCACAGTAAGATCGCTTTCCCTTCATCTTAGGTTGATCCTGGACGCATACAGCATGACTATTTTCTAACATCGTCGTAGAACTCTTTTTATTAGAGGTGTCACCAAAGCACCAAAGACGCGGAATCGGAAGTTTGCTTCTAGAAGACGGTCTGAAGGAAGCGGATTTAAAGGGGTTGCAATGTGTGCTTGGAGCCTCACCAGAGGGGTTAGGTTTGTATAGAAAGCACGGCTTCGTCACTACTCAGCACATGAGTCTGAATCTGTGGGAGTATGAGGGTGGAGAGGGAAAGGGTACTGTGGAGCATTGTATTATGCACCGACCCGCGAAAGCTCAAGTGTCTTCGTGAAACGAAAGCTATAGAATATGAGGAGAAAATCAGGAAGTCAAACTCCGCTGAAAACTCAAAATGGCACAAGCTTCATGGCTAGGTGATTTTATTATCCCATAAACAAATGTAGGTAGTCGAAATTAGCACATAGGAAGCTCCGTCTATTTTTAGTGACCTTGTGCAATAATTTTTATAGTAATCTATAACAGCGGCCCTAGTTCTCTTAAAAAAAAGTATGAGTTACAGGAGATAGCCTGGTCTGGCGTCAAGGGATATAGAGAAATATAAGCTGTCTTACAATCTCAACTTGTTGAAAGATTTCGATGGGTTGAGATACTGTAATTAAAGCTCTTTCTGCTCTCACTATATATTAGAGTGCAAAGTTTCTGAAGAAAAACGCATCACCAGATTGCCTTTTGGAAAATGGTTTATATATGCTACAATTTTCTTCAACGCCTCCGCCCCATGGTATGCAGCCGCTAATATACAAATTATACACACGCCTAGCACATGTAGCGCCGTTCTTACACATCCAAGCCAAACCTCCTTTTCCATGCTCTTCGGATCCACACGCGACATAGGTACGATGAAGCCAGCTTTCCGCAAGCCTGTAGCCACGATATAACGAACGAAGCAGCATCGGACGGTACTTAATGCCAGGATATGGTCTCTTATCCAATGGCTGCAGTTGCAGTTTTTCGTAGGCCTTCATCACCACTATTCGTCCCTCAGTGCAAGCTCTATTCGTTTCAACCTCTCCTCCCGTGCCTTTGTCTTCTTCGGTCCCCATCTTGCCATGACCGCCGCCTTTTTCTCTGCGTCCCGTTGTCTCTTTTCTGCCGGAGCCGTTACGCACATTGCTATGAAAAAAGTGGTGGTGTTATACTTGTTGGCCAATTTTCGAGCTGTCCACTTTTCCGGATCCTGGGTTCGCAATCTTTGGATCTCTGCGATGTCGGCATCGGTGAGATGATGTCGCACGCCTACAGGCTTATATTTTGGGATGATGGGTGGAAGTCGCCCTTTGGGTTGGATTGCCGCAGCTGTCGCAAACAGCTGTTTTCGCTTGTCCTCTTTTGGTAGAAATTTGAGGGGTGTGTGAAGGATCGACGGAGCTGAAGAAGGCGGGTTAAAGATGATATGATCTTGCCGTGGCGAATGACTATTGGAAAGGAATGTTGCGTCGGGCTTGATATTCAGCCGCTTCTTCGAGCGGCGATACGTCGATTCGTGCCGTTTTGTTGTGGCATTGACAGGAGAGAGACAATTGATCCTGTTGGAGAGAAAGGTCCCCAGGGGCATCCTCAGCAATCTAGCTTCCATAGTTGATGAAATGTCGGACGTAAAGATTTCTGTGCTGTCAAGTCTATCAATCTGGGGTCCATCCGAGAATTAATTGTAGATGCCAAGTGCTTTACGACGCTTAGCTGTTTTGGGCATTAGCTCACTTAGCCAGGTCCTGGTCGTCACTCATCATGCGACCAGGCTCTCCAGGCTGTGAGAGAAGGGGCTTTGGGTAGGGGAGAATACCTGAAATGAACGATCGATAATGCCTTGATCCTCAGCCCCAAAGACAGCTGACTGCTTACAATCTCCTCATATGTCCCCTCACAATGCACTTGAATGAAATCAAGTCCTCAGTACACCACTGTTCGCTCTTCCATTAAATAAGAAACAATTGGTGTGAGCTACCCCTCCGCTTCCCCATCTACTCTACCATGAAACCATGAAAGAGCAAAACTAATTCATGCTAGTATTTAACTCAAGCTCAAGCTGCGAATTTTCCTCCTGATCATCCTTTCCCACGAATCAATAACTCTGAGGTCAAAATGAGTGCGTCTGAATCGAGTACTATTCAGCCAAACACTCCAGTGCCGACTGGCCAACAGCAACCCACCAAGGTTCCACTGTTAGGAGAAGGATTTCAGGAATCAGCTGGTCAAGCAGTATCAAAATCTGCCGAAAGCAGCGATGTTGACTCAGATACAAAAGATGGTACAAAGTCTGGGAAGCGAAGGTTGTTTGGCTTCGGAAAGAAGAAGAAGGACGACGATAAGTCGAAGTCCAAGAAGAAGGAGGGCAGTATCGCAGACGATCTGAATGGGAGTGATACACCAATTGCGCAACCAACCCAAAACTCTCCAACTCGATCGTAAGCACAAACTTCTAATTTCTAGCTTTGCCTTGAACTAGCTTGAGAAATACTTGTTGCAAAGTTGCACTCTCACTCCCGAGCAATGACTAACAATTGGATCTATTTAGTCCAAACTATCCGTATCAGCTGCCGTCATCTCCGCAACGAAATTTATACTCATCTTCGCCACGTATTGTGTCACCGGCAGGATCTCAAATCTTTGAGCGTGATGTTCAAGAGAGTTCTTTACCTGTGCCAAACTCGCCAGCAATACCATCACATATTCAGCAAGAGAATCATATACCCGCAGTTCTAGATGCCTCTTCAGAAGCGATCACAAACAAGAGTCTTGACCCGGATAGTGTTGAGATTGTTATGCACTCATCTCATCAACCAGCGGCAGTTAGTGTGACGGGAATAGCAAGCACTGAATCCCACGGTCACCCCTGGTCTGAAGACCTACTCGCCCATACTGATAAGGACGATGCGGCTTCAAATTATGGCGCACTTGATAGTGCAGATGTACGCCGTCTTAGTTTCATATCATTTTCTGATATTGTTCAGGGAGAACATATGGAGCATGCCGGCAGTAGAGACTCGCTTTATGTTGCTGGGCTCAGTTCGTTATCGTCTGGAGGACATCGCTCCCCGTCACCTGTTCGCTCCCCAGTCTCCTCTGGGACATCTCCCCCAACAAGCAAATCGGCATCGATCAAAGGTGTTGAGCTTTCGCCTCGAGCCAAAGCTTTAGGGAGTCCGGTTCTCGCTCATTTGCCTTCGGCAGGTGGAGAGTTGACTATTGAGACAATGAGCCAAGCGTTGCGGAGTCCTTTAATAAGTCCATCGAGTCCTGATGGACTGTCTGATCGATCGTTCAGATAGAGTTTTGTCAGAAATTCTGTACATTTGTATGCACTTTGCACTTGGCTTGAAGGTACATGAAACAAAGGAGTTTCGCTTGATGAGGTCTTGTATTGGAAGATGAGTTTACTAGCTGAAGCATTTTCGTTCCGTTCTATACCTAGGAATCTACCACGAGCGAGTTATATCCCCAATGATTTATGAGTTGTCTACGCATTCTGGACACCATTTCGCACACGCGAACAAGTTGAAGTGTAGCTAATCATAACACGATCGTCTATCTTTGGTTTTATTTTATTTTATTATTCAATGAAATGAATCGAGGCTAGATTTTATTATTCTGGCTGTGTGGTTGTCACTGGCACAAGTGGAAGTCTGATGGTTTAGTCCTGATCTGGATTGTGGGGAGGCGGCGTAATAAACCTTGTTGCTTTTGCTGGTCAGCAGATTAGACTTGCTTCCTCTCAACTTTTAAGGTTGAGCCGTAGACATTTCAGGGTTTGGAAGGCGGAAATTCGATATCATATTGCAGCATTAGAAGTTCATTCAACCTAGCCTCCCCAAACCCCCCGCTATCAATCATAAATATTTAGATTTTCAATTCAGCATATGTTGCCATAAATCAAAGGCATTTTTCATCCTCGAATGGCTGTCGAAACTACGTAGGGATCGTCCGAGGCTCTTTCCTTTTCGATTGCACCTAAGTACGGGACGGGTCTGGTCAGAGCGCAAAGTGGTACCCGCCTGCGCTTGAAGCGATTATTTAAATGGAGACAAGTATTAATAGGTGACAATTGCGCATCCTCAATAATTCGCAGGAGTGGACAGCGTGTCTAGGCAACGAGCGGCAAGGAAAGCATACCTTTCATTTGAGTGTTCCGCGCCGACCTCAATATCCGCCGTGGTGCATTCAGCGACATAGACAAGGAGGCCGATCACATATCTTGAAAAGGAAGCTCGAACCCCGTCCTAGGAAGCCCGCTTGAGACGGAAATGGTTGTTGGCCAGCTATCATGAAGAAGTGCGAGATTCGAGACTGGTATTGGGAAGGCATCAGGCGCCTTGGACTCAAGATTTACATCAGGGATTGAAGAGAGGCTGTGACACCAGGTCCAATTCCACCTTTTCACATTCGAGAACTAGAGTTCTTCGAGGATTCGAACGTGGAAGCACAGGCAGATTTGATACCTGAGGAGAAAGACGACGCAACTGTCCTCCTCGTGCTATGCGCACCACGCTGAGATCCTTTGTGGAACAATAATATCGAATACACTTCCTCCTAGTATATTATTGAAGTTTGGATATTAGGGGATGAAAACATACCAATGAGAAGGACACGAGAGATGAGCATATTACCTCCTGGGATGGAGGGGAAAACCAACAGTTCATATTCTCAAACCGCTGGGCTAGAAGATTGGCAGAGGAACGCACAAGATACTCTGTCAAGAAGTATGGACAGGCCTCTTGATCCTGTCCAAAGGACTCGGCTGGCCAAAAGTACCGTACGTGCTGTGACGCCGGAGTCACCAGACAGAGAGGAAGGATATAATGGGGGATTCGGCTCAATACGCTCAGGCGCGTACGATGCTCCATCTACTTCAACTTCGCCGCGATCAACAGCAGGGGACAAGCCAAGGGATAAAAGGAATGGCCTTGTATTTCAAGAGCCTTACAACACAGAGTCTATAGAAACAAACCGTACCGGTCCGCCGGTGAGCTTTGCTGGGTCGGGAAGTTTCCATTCCAGAGCGCGCACTCGAACCCTGGACGAACCCAGCCGCCAACGTTCCACATCCACCAGTGTGTCAAAAGGCCGACACCGCATTGGTTCTGTGCATTCTGCCTCTTCGCCGCCGTTCCATGAGGCGGAGCCTCGACCAGACGCATCTATCTCGACCGGATATCCTTCAATCACTACTCGAGCTTCGCCTCAGCTTCAGAAGTCTAATTCCGTCAAAGGTGGCCGACGTCTTTTGAAGAAATCTTCAAGACCGACCTCGCCGTTGCCTGTTAAGAACGACGTTCCATCTATTGATTCTCTGCCTTTCCCGATTGCTACAGGGGATGCTAACAAAATCATAATGCTAATGAAAAATCTATCCGGGAGAATGAAAGGTGAAGTCGAATATCAACTCGGATCTGAGATTGGTTGGAATAAAGGTATCTGTTATATTGACGATATAAAAGGCTCTTTCATGTACGAAGGGGACGATCGAGGTCCGTTTCATCTTACTGTTATATCAGACCTTCGAGGATGTCGGGTTCGCCTGATGACTTCGCGAGAACGACAATGCAAATACCTTGATGTCTCGAATTATCAGCTTGGCATAGAGCTGCGACTGTTACCAGCTGTCGAGGCGGAATTTGATCTCTGGCTAGCTGCATTTTTGTGTTGGCAGCAGCTTCGCAGTGGCCCACTTCAATCTTCCTCTCCGAAGCTGAACTTGGTCGGAGAGCGGAGACCAAGCGTTCAAAGTATACAGAATGGCAAAACACGGGATGCATCTTTTAAGGCAAAAGATGGCTCTTCCAAAGAAAGTAACATAATAAAAGTCGCGAAGATACAACTCTGGGATACTGGTCTTCCCACTTCACCAGCTGCAATTATGCGACATTCATCAAGCCGTAACCTCCGTGCCCCGTCAACACGGTCATGGCGCAGAGTATCTTGTATCCTCCAAGACAACGGCGAATTTAAATTATTGACAGAGAATGATGTAACTCTTCTGTCTGTCATACAATTGTCTCAACTATCACGCTCTGCTATCCAACGACTGGACAGATCTGTCTTGGATGAAGAGTTCTGTATAGCTATCCTTCCTCAATATACATCCACCTCCACGCAACTATCTATCTTCAGACCTGTATATATAGCGCTGGAATCCCGAATCTTATTTGAAGTATGGTTTTGTCTACTAAGATCATTCTCCATTCCTGAGATCTATGGGCCACACTCTCCCAACGATCTGGAACATGACGAGTACTCTGAGCCTCGAACAAATGACATGTTTCGAATCGAGAAAACACTGACTCTGCGTGTCGTGGAAGCTAAAATCCGAAAACCGATAGTGGCATCTGAGTCAAGTTCGCTTGGAAAGCACTCCGCTAAGTCCGAAAACGATCCTTCGATCGGGGACTATCTCGCGGAGGTAATACTTGATGGCGAAATTCGAGCTCGCACAAAAACGAAAACAGAGACGAGGAACCCGTTCTGGCGCGAGGACTGCGAGTTTCAGGACTTGCCTGCATATCTTCCGCAGCTGTCTATCATGCTCAAAAGGATCCAACATGCAGAAGTATCCACGCATGGGTTCTTGTCCTCATCGAGCGTTCACATTCCCGAAAATCCTAGAGAAGTTATCTGTGGCACAGTTGAAATTCCACTTGATAAATTGGAACGAGGAAAGGACCAGGAGATGTGGTACCCAATTCTGGATGATCAACAACAAAAGATCGGAGAGATGTTTCTGAAGCTTCGGCATGATGAGCTAGTGGTTCTTCTTGCTAGAGACTACCAGGAAGTATCCGAGCTCCTACACAGATTCAATACTGGATTGACTGTTCAAATAGCTCAAACATTTCCTACGAACTTGAGAAAATTGGCAGAAATATTGACGAATATCTTCCAAGTATCCGGCCACGCAGGAGACTGGTTCACTGCACTTGTTGAAGATGAAATCGATGGAATCGCTAAGGAAATACCTGTTCATCGCACAAGGTTCAGCAGAAGGATCGGCTCAAACGAGTCCTCTGATCGCGAGAAGTCTGTTCGAGACATGAGCAAATCCCTTCACGGAGAAGCTAATCTCCTATTCCGTGGGAATTCCCTCCTTACTCAAGCCTTAGATATTCATATGCGGCGGCTAGGGAAGGAGTATCTTGAGGATGTCTTGTCTGAAAAGATCCTTAAAATAAACATGCTCAATCCTGACTGTGAAGTTGATCCTTCTCGATTGGGACAAGGAGATGATATTAGCAAAAACTGGGCTCAACTTATAGCTCTGACAACAGAAGTATGGGATAGCATGTCCGATTCGGCTCCAAAATGCCCTCCTGAGATACGTCAAATTCTGAAATACATTCGTGCCGTTGCCGAAGACCGCTATGGCGACTTTCTTCGAACAGCTACATATACCAGTGTGTCTGGATTCCTATTTCTTCGCTTCTTCTGCCCAGCCCTGTTAAACCCAAAACTGTTTGGTCTTTTGGGAGACCACCCGCAGGCGAAAGCTCAGGTATTTTTCCTTTTAGGCAAATTTCGAAAGCATGCTAACCACTCTCAGCGAACCTTAACACTGATTGCGAAGAGTCTACAAGCATTGGCAAATCTTTCCACCTTCGGCCAGAAAGAGGCGTGGATGGAACCCATGAACAAGTTTCTGACCGGCAACCGCCAAACAGTTAAAGATTACATTGACGATGTCTGCAACATCCCTTCAGAACGTCAGACATTTACGCTACCAGCATCATATTCCACGCCGATTACGATTCTTGCTCGTCTACCTCCGACATCTCGGGAGGGCTTTCCGTCCCTTCCGTATCTGATAGACCATGCACGCAATTTCGCTGCCTTGGTGAAGTTGTGGCTAGATGCCTCGGATGAATATGAAAAGCCCCTACAACTAGAGGGTGACCTCTTGCAATTCCACGAACTTTGTAATGGTCTTCAGAAACGCACCAACGAATGCCTTTTTAAGGCAGAGACAGGAAGATCTGCTGATCAGCTTTCATTACAGTGGGAGGAGATTGTGGAAGGGCTAGAAAACTCTATGATACATGATCGGGACGTATATGACGAGGATCTAGCAAGTGTGGGACCACAAATCAACAGCCCGCCTTTGTTCGACTATTCTACTAATGTTACTCCAGAGCAGCGGCGGCCCCCAGGCTCTGCTGGGAGTGAGGCTCTCAGCAAGGAACGAAGAGACAGGCAGAGCTTTTGGGATTTTGGTAAGGATAAAGACAGCAGAAGTCAAAAACTATATGACCTCGCAGATCCATCTCAGGCTTCTCCGCCAAGTAGGGGACCAAGCCGAAACGAGAAGAGAGGGTTTCTTCCCGGCTTTAGACGGAAAGGAAAGGAGGAATCTACACCGGATAGGAAGAAAGGCTTCAGTCCTGGCTTGTCCGCACTCTAATGATTGATATGAAAAAGTGGCTGAAAATGGGTCATATTACGACGGAGAAGTCACAGCGCATTGCATAGCATAGCATTAAGATGTTGGGCCTTTTAATCATTTTTAGTATGCATGAGTGAAATTGGCATTTAATAGCGCCTCAAACAGAGACGCTCATTGTGAAGCAACGCCTCGGCTCCCGTTTTCCTATGCATATCTATTCTTCGTGTAACACCATCATTTCATGAACCATCCCATACGCTCCGTTTAGCAATGGCTTTTAAGCATGCCATCTAATTACTCATGCAAATGCCTTGCTATAGATAGCCTTTTCCTTCTTAGCATAATCAGCTTTGGCTTTTTTGATGCGATTGATCTCTTTGGTGATGGCGGCATCATCTGGTGTCAGCTTTTGAGCCTCTTCCAAATCTGCCAATGCCTCTTCTTCGTTCTTTAATCCAGTATTGGCATTTGCACGACGGAAGTATGCCTTTGCTTGATCTATGGATGTCTGTATTTGCAGTCGTGTTAGGATAATTAAACCAATGACTGATACTTGAGGCATTCACGTATAACTCATCAGAACATGAAGGGATTTGTGGTGTGGGGGAAAATGGGTAAAAGTCTACTTACAGCATCAGCTTGTTTTGACAAGTTCAAAGCGTCAGATGCGTATCGTTGTGCATCCTCGAATGCCTTCAGTTTGATTGATAGCAGTGCTGAGTTTGAGTACAAGGTAAACTTCAGCTTGCTTATTTCCTTCTCGGAGCCGGTTGTCTTCTCCAAATTCTCATCTTCATCGTCAGAGAACTTGAGTTTTGGCTCTTGGTCTAGGTATCTAAGTCCCTTTTGGTATTTGTCAATGCCCACTGACAAGTCGCCTTTCTTGAATGCTGCATTTCCGTACTCCTTGAGGTCTTTTGCGATCTTCAAGATCTCATCAAGCTTGAGAGAGCCCTCCACATCTTCTGGGAACTCTTCATACTTGTCACCATATTCATCAGGGCCAATTTGAGCGGCGGCATCAGCCTCGTTCCCAGTAAGCTCGCCGCAGGCGGTAATTGTGACGTCCTTTTGAGGTTTATCTGAGCTCTGAGTTGGCAGATTCTCAATCTTTCGAACAATCGATTTGCCATTGAGCACTTCGCCAAACACAACGTGCTTGCCATCTAAATGGGGGGTAGGAACTGTGGTAACGAAGAATTGAGAGCCATTCGTGCCTTATGAACTGATCAGACCTTTGCATTGTTTAAATTTGACTTCAAAGAGTCTTACCAGGGCCGGCATTTGCCATAGAGAGCAAGAACGGTTTCGTGTGCTTCAGTTCAAAGTTCTCATCGTCGAACTTAGTGCCATAGATTGATTCTCCGCCCGTTCCATTTCCCGCTGTGAAATCACCACCCTGGATCATAAACTGCTTGATTACACGGTGGAAAGTTGATCCCTTATACGAAAGTGGCTTTCCAGCCTTTCCAATACCTTTCTCACCGGTACAGAGAGCACGGAAGTTCTCAGCTGTCTTTGGGACGACATCGGTGTATAGTTCGAAAGTGATTCTTCCTTCGCGTGTTGTTCCAATGGAAATGTCGAAGTAGACTCGACTACGTTTTGCGGTTTCTTCAGCCATTGTGTTTTATTTGAGCGTGGAATGTCCTGTTTTTTGGTGGGTTGTTGTTCTTGTAATCCTGTCTGGTGATCTTTCTCAGCCTTGTTGGGACCCTCTTCTCGAATATTCTAGCAGAAATGAGGGTGCGGGGAGCTACATATATTCACGTGACGACAGCGAATATTGTGAGTGTACCAACTACCTTCTTAAATTGGCAAGGACAAACGATCAATATAGAGATAGGTGAAATTTGGGACGGATAATTAGAAAGTAACAGATCTATCATTTGTCGATACTAAAATTTAGCTATCCTGAGTTGAGTCTCCAATGCACCTGTGATTGGATTGCAACATCTTCCCGAGATGGGCCCTGTGATTCCTATTCGGAAGAGCGTCTTCGTACGAGTCGTAATAACTTTCCTACACGCATGGCCGCTGGAATAACGCACCACTATTGAAGTGCTAGGATCAAGCGTTCACTTGGCAGCTGTTGGTACCAGAGAGCCTGTCTATCTCACAGTATTCTGATTGTCTCCATAAATAAACTCATCTCTCTCATGTGAAGCCTTCTGCCCTGTTGGTCTTGTTGATATCTCGATGGTGACCTTTCGTATTGCCGGTTAGAAAGTAGACCAATATTATGGATTATAATGATGAAAGAACTTACTGGGCCATCGTTAACCAAGGCAACCTCCTATCACCTTGTGTGAGTAATCATATAGTATGTGGAAGGTCGCAACATACCATCATGGCTTGAAATACACCGTCTTTAACCTTTTCAGGATGATATCCTTCTTGAATTTTAGACACGAACAACTGGTAGAGAGTTTTGGCCTGTTCGCCTCCCAGCGCCCCATGAAAATCTGGCTGTTGTTGTAAATACTTGATTGTATCCACCAAGGAAGAAACCATTTACCTTTAATCCTTTCTTGGTCGACGCAAGCAACGTGAATTGCGAAACTGGAATACCCAAGTAATAAGTATATAGTTTCAGTTGAGAGATGTTCACACACCACAAAGAACCTCTCCATTTATATCTTGCACACTTTGCTTCCACTGGCATTTATCAGTCTATGTGCAAATTTGAGACAGGAGCAGTAATAACGCTCAATGTTTTGAGGTTTGTGAGAACAGTTAATATACTAAAAGTCAACAATAGTCTGCGGACTAAGCACTGCTTCAAATTGTTCTTCCACAGTACAAAAAGCGCAATTACGTCGAACTTGAGATTGCACAGCTAGTGCCTGAAGAATTGGAGATTTGCCATACTCGACCACCAGCATCATCATCCCATAGACGCATTTTTAAGACTTTCGTCGCAAGTGCATCAACATCCTTTTCTGTGTCACCTGGGGCTACCGCTGCGAAGACTAGGATGCCTTTTCCAATTGATGAGACCAACTGCTTCTCAACTGTGACGGAAGCAGAGAGAACTCTTTGAAGAATAGCTGAACTAGATCAGTAAGGATTAAAAGCTGTAAGTTGAAGGGGGACTTGCCCTTCATTTTGCTTTTGATACTTTATTGAGATGGTGGGCGAAAAAGAACCAGGTCCGGCCGCAACCAAATCTTATCAGCAAGACAGACTAGGTGAAGAGGATCTTGAATTCTTAACAAGACACAAAAACAAATGAACTGTATCAGAACAAGTTTTCCCGCTAACGCCTATTCTTGAGGAGCAATCTCTTAACCTGCGTTATCAATCCAAATGCAAGTATACTAGTCAGATAGGATTCGCTGGCGCCAGTTGTTGATAATCGCGTGGTCACGTTTTCCCCAGGTTTTCGTAAGGCGGCAAGGTGTCTAAAAGGTTGGCTTGGCATTTCATTGATGTCTCCAAACCAGAGCTCTCATCAACATAGCAACTTTCCCTCATTCTACACCACGATACTCAGCGTCTCGAATGAGTCCATCTTCCCTTGTAAATTTCGAGATCAGGGAAGCGACAACGACTAAGACACTCTGTGAACCGAAGCATACCTCGCCTTGGCTAACTTCACGATGGCGGCACGAAAGCTCCAACAGGAAGTCGATAAGTGCTTCAAGAAAGTTGACGAGGGAGTCGCAGAATTTGAGTCAATATATGAGAAGATAGAGCAGTCTACAAATGCAGCACAAAAGGACAAGCAGGAAGATAACCTCAAGAAGGAAATCAAGAAACTCCAAAGGCTGCGAGATCAGATCAAGACATGGGCGGCCAGCAATGAGGTAAAGGATAAGGGCCCGTTACTAGAAAAGCGCAAATTGATCGAAACGGTAGGCAATAAGTGATACAATGCTCTTGAACAGGACTAAGTGATATACAGCAAATGGAAAAGTTTAAGGCTGTCGAGAAGGCCATGAAAACAAAAGCATATTCAAAGGAAGGCCTTTCAGCAGCGACGAAGTTAGATCCAAAAGAGCGTGCAAAAGCGGAAGCCTGTGATTTCTTGAGTAATATGGTTGATGAGCTCGAACGACAAATAGAGACTCTTGAAGCTGAAGGCGAAGGTATACAGGCAACCATGAAGAAGGGTAAGAACCAATCTGTCAAGGCGGATCGAATGGCAGAAATTGAGCGCATTACCGAGCGACATAAGTGGCATCAAGGGAAGCTAGAGCTCATGAAACGATCCTTAGAGAATGGGGGGATAGAAACAGAGCAAGTTACCGACCTAGAGGAGTCTATTCGATATTACATCACAGATAATATGAATGACGAATTCATGGAGGATGATGAGATGTACGATGATTTAA
The DNA here is from genome assembly GCA_918026815.1 of Chalara sp. BL73. Classification (NCBI taxonomy): domain Eukaryota; kingdom Fungi; phylum Ascomycota; class Leotiomycetes; order Helotiales; genus Chalara; species Chalara sp. BL73. The sequence goes on from CAKJVC010000196.1 coordinate 199,240, forward strand.
ATCTTGAAGAAGAAGAGGACAATTACGGAATGAACCTAGATAATGACCGTGTGTCCTCGCAAGATACTCAGTCAATACAAGACGAGGCACCAGAGCCGGAGACAAAATCAGGATCCAGTTCTAAAACAAAGGTCCCAACTACCGCAGATATTCCTGGCACTGCACGGCGTCCGTCAACACAGCTAAGGAGCCCTGCTCCAGCATTGGCCACATTGCATACGCCATTGTCAAATATGAGCAACGGGCAACCCACAATGAAGCCTGCGGCAGTACCTACAAGACTACCTGGTGAAACCTTAAAATATGCATCCGCAGCAGCTGCCGCAGCTTCTAACGTGGGAATTGCACCTTTGCCTCCTCCACCTGAAGCTCTACCGCCACCAAACACCTCTGTCAGTCATCCGCCTTTACCATCGAACACAGTACGACGACCAAGCCTAGCTGCTCCTTCTCCCACAGCTATCCCTGCTCAACCAGCAAGTACAAGCCAAACCCCTACAGCAAAATCAAGTGTCCCAGCCATCAGCGAAATTACGGCGTCTTCCAGCACTCCTCGGACAAAGTCACCTGCTCCAAGTCAATCGAGTACTAGTCGCATTGGACCCGTCAATGTTCCATCGGCATCTGAAAATACGAGATCAATCCCTTCTAGGAGCTCAACAGGTAAAGCACCTGCGTCTACTGCGACCGAAGCTCCAAAAGGTTTGTATAATCCTCCATTGCTCATACTAAAGCTAACGGGTTCTAGCTGCTGCCTCACAATCGAACGGGACCAGCAATGGTATCAAGAACGATGCGACTGAGGACGATGAAGAATCCATTTACCATCTCCCACCAGGGATGCAAGATTTATTACAGTCATTTGAGGCGACGCAACAAAGGGTGTCCAATGTGTCATCGCAAGCAAATCAGAGAATGCTAGAAGTGAGTTATTTCCAAAGCTTGTTACCTGGCAAATCGACTAAACTGAAGCTCCTATCTCTACCTTCACGTCTCGAAGCAAGTTCCCTTCATAGACTTGATGTTGCTACTTCACTTTCAGAAATTCACTTCCCTCGTCCCGAAAGCTATCGATTGGAGTTTCCTCATATATGCGGTTGCATTTACTAATTTCTTTTATAGGCATCGCTAAAATCATTCCCTGAGATAACCGACATCAGTGCGCCACGAGATTATAAGCCCGAAGTGAAATTTGCTACGCCATCGCATTTCCCGCAGGAGTTAAATAGCATCTTCGACGATCCTAGATTGTACTCACGGATTGACCCGGATACACTGTTCTATGTATTCTACTACAAACAGGGAACATACCAACAATATCTCGCGGCTAGAGCTCTGAAGGATCAAAGCTGGCGATTCCACAAACAGTATCAGACCTGGTTCCAACGACACGAAGAGCCCAAGACAATCACAGATGAGTTTGAGCAAGGAACGTACCGCTTCTTCGACTATGAGAGCACATGGTATGTACCTACCAGAACAATCCATTAGTCTTTCTTTACTGCATCCTTGGATAAGAGATATTTGGAGATGCTCCTTGTCGACCATCCTCATCAACACCTTCCTGCATTCGTAAGAAAAGATCACTAGGACCACATGCTAACTCATCATGAATTTGCAATAGGATGAACCGGAGGAAAGCAGATTTCAAATTTGTTTATAAATTCCTTGAGGATGTTGTATAATTATAATTGTGGAATAGGCGAATAGTGTCTGAGTTGGAGGTCAGGACGGCGCAATGGTTTTGCTGTGACCAAGGTCTAGCCCATAAGCATCTTAATTACCCAATGAGAGAGCTTCTACAATAGGCAAATTTTGTCTCGCCAACCGTAAAATTGGCAAGTGGCTCAAGTATTCTTTGTGTGATCAAATTCACGCGCAAAAACGGCACAGTCTAAACAGGAGACAGGAGGGCACACTATCGGATATGATTGAGTGATTGATTTGCCACAAAACTCTGCCTCACGCATGTTTAGCCACGAATACATCTGCCCTCTTAGGCAAATGAAATCTGGGCTGCTCAGTGTAAAATTCGCCTTACACCCCACCGTATCCATTACAGTCCGTGTAGGGTATGAGGAGTCTCGGGAGAGGCTGTCGGGTGTTACGGGAGAATAACCACCAGATTCCAGTTGATGAAAGCCTGCCCCGGATGGTAGGTAACAGGAAGTCCACACCACTCCGCGCTTGTATGTGCAATCACAACTCGATACATGCAGAAGTTGCATGTAATGTTGTCTTCAGCACATGTCACATCTGCACTGCTGCCCAAACCCGATCCGCAGCTAATGAATACAATAGGTATCCGTAGTGTTGAAAGGCAAACGAGGCAAACTATAAGACGATAGCATTGACCACCTCGAAATCCAAACTGGATTTCTTTTTACAGGAGAAGGTGCAGCAGCAGCTCTGAGTATGGAAAGCTGTATCCACGAAGAACGGCCCCATTTGGATAACGCAACATGCAGCGAAGCCAAGGCCAGTACCCTTACTTACCTAAGCCAACCCTGCAACCCCAACTCTTGGAATCGTTCGAGTATGTTATTGCTGACTTTTTTTGGTATATGGAACAGCGGTCTAGTCGACCCCAAATATTCTGGGCTAATTATTCGCAGGGCAAACGCATCCATGAAAATGAGAAGACATAGGGGCATCACCTGAGACAAGGCCCTTCATCGAGGAGCGATACTATTCCTCCCCCAGCTTCTCCCTGCTTGACAGCCGCCAAGGTCGATGAGCAGACAATTGATCTTGAAGTATCTGGGACTTCCCATGGCCAATGATCTCTCCTCAGCAGAACTCGAAACATTCATATCGTCAGCCTCATGTCCATGAAACGGGATTCGACGTCTATAGCGGCGGTGAGGCAACCATCAGGGCGAACGACGCCCTTTAAAACACCCCAGCCAGTTTCTCACGAGTCCACATTAGCCGCTGCCTAGCCAGCCTTGCCTCCTTTGAATGGTATCTCAACAGACTTCACCTGTCGAGGGGCCGAATCAGCTCTGTACACAATTCAATGGCCCGGGTGGACTTGCATTGCATACAATGGAACGGTGTGCGTTGGTCCAAAGGGGCGGAGCATATTAGACTGCTCTCCTCTTTAAGTTTCGGTCAACAGAGAATTCTTCTACTTCAAACAAAGGCAACAGGAGAAAGATCCATCGTCTCCCGGCTTCCCGAGGCAACTTTTGCTACCATGTACTCAACTGAGTGAGGAAGTAAGTTCCAAGTATACCGGGAATTAACGAGATGCCATGGGGATACTTCAATTTTCGGCGGCATCATGTGTGACCACAAGAGAATCTGCCTTCAAGTCTGCCCTCAGCACCTCATCGTTGAGGGGCAGTCGTATTTGAGCCTCTGACCGCCCCATCAAGGCTGATGGCTCGTCGAGATTGGACAGGCGGTTATGCTTACTTCCCCCAACAACCAGGATAGGACGAGGCTCTGGGAACAGAATATGAGGCATTTGCGGTCACCCTTTGCCTTATTCACATCTTAGACATGGTCCGCGAACACCGTCTACCACAGAAAATGACTGCTAGCCCAAATCAGCAAGTCTCGGTGACCATATCTAGTAAGGTCTGTTTTTAATCTGAGCTTGTAATTGATCTACGATCCGGCTGCATAACTGGGGATTTCATCCTGTCCAACAATTGCACGAGGCTCACGAAATTGGAGGGATTTCACGCGCTCTATGAAAACTCCATCCCGTCTGAAATGCCCACTTACATGAATTCCCTGCCAGGTGCAGGACAGCGCCTTGTTATCCTGAGGGTACACAGCCAGACGCAGGTCCTTGCTAAGTGAGGTGTCTACATGTGACTCCTGTTCTGAAAGCCTCATTTCATATATCAGGCTTGAAGGTCATAAAGTGTGTTCCTTCTCCCGTGTATTGCGTGCATCTGAAACTAATTTCTTGCCTTCAATTCACAACTAGCGCTTGCATTACATTATCATTCTTCTCCATTTTGTATCTTTGCTTCCACTCGTACTACAGTTCTAGACGTGAGTACAATTCGTTCCATTGTCTCAAACTCGTAGATCTTCTCCCAGGTGGGCGCAACCGCCCCTCCTTGTTGAGAATATCTACTAATGAAGCAGAAGGAAACACAGAACTTCTTCAATGGGCACACATTACAATCATTCAGCTTCTTTTGAGCAAGGCTCGAACAGAAGACATATTTCTCAACAGAGCCTAGGCTACGGGTTAGACACGACAGGGCGAACAATGGCCTCGGGCGGAACCGCAATGTTCCGGAATCTTTCTGACGATAGCTGTCACTCAGGATTTTCGGCCTCCAGTGCATCATCCGCCACTACGATGTCTTATGGCGAGCAATCTCAAGCTTTCGACTACAAGCCGACTTTTCCTAGATTCGACAGCGAAGAACTAACGCAGCCATCATACGATGATATCTATCAACCTACAAAACTACGGCTTCAATCAAATCATTATGAGAGCGATGCCAGGCATACACCTTCATCTCTGGGCTGGCCAATACCGGCAACGGAGCATCTAAAGTACTACAATTTCAAGGTCCCAAAGGGCAAGCAGCCATACCTAGAGCTAGCTCAATCGTGGGAAGCTCCTCCTCCAGAAATGCCGCGGAAGGTCTATCTAGATTCAAGGTGAGAAGATCGTAGCCCAAAAATTGACATATCAAGTTAACTCAGTAGCAGCGATTCCAAAAAAGGCATCTGTCCCTGCAAGTATCCTAATGGTTGTTGCATGAGTTTCAAAAGACCAGCAGACCTTGACCGACACTACATGAACGTGCATGCATCTGATGACCAAAAATTACAGCTCAACTGCGATTATTCTAAGTGTTCACGATCGAATGATCCATTTAATCGCAAAGACCATTATAGAGATCATTTAAAGGACTATCATAAAGAAGATATCGGCAATGCCAAACAGGCTAAAGGTATGACTGAGAGAGAGTGGAAGAAAGCACAGAAAAGATGGGTTGAAGAACGACAAATTACAGCACAATGGTGGCGCTGTGCGAAATGTCTCGTAAGAGTTAAAGACTCGTGGGACTGCTACCGGTGCAAGCAAACTTGCGAAACAGAAAGGATTAAGATTCGTGAAAAAATAGCGCAAGATTCAAATCATCAAGAGCAAATGAATGAAGAGTCACCGACTATCAACTACAATAATGATTATGAACAGGAGTCGTCACCTTATCTGGCTTGCGTCACTTGCACTGGTGTCGGATATTTACAAAATGCGGACGGAATCACCTGGGCCCCGTGCTACGCATGCAATTCTCAAGCAAATGAAAGTGTAACAAGCTCATACTATCATTACGATGCCTCTTATTCCAACCACTAAATAGCAATGAGATTGATGACCAATTGGCCGGGAAGAACTACACGAACAATGCGGAAGAAAGTATCTTAACAAAATGGCAACATCAGAATGAACCAGAGCTCGAAATCTTCTTTGGCGTTGAGGCGTTGGAGTCGGTGATTTAATTGGATTCAAAGTCTTTGTTTCCTGCTTGTCTTAGTATCTTTTTTATTCTTTTTCCTTGCGCTTTTTGCTTCTTTGAGGGTTTGGTTTGGGTTCTTACCTTCCTCTCTCGCCATCCCCTTTTACGGTCTCTTATCTCTGTATCTGCGATGGGCTCAACTGGAGTTTGAAATGGATATCATATACGGCTTTTTATCGGTTTACGGGAGGGGGGGCAAATAGAGGCATTGCGATCTGGGATACGGCTGTAACACATATGGACAACAGAACAACGGAACAACAGAATAACAGGGCAACAGGGCTACAGGACAACAGGACAACATGGACGGGCTTATGACTTTTGGTGGGAAAGACAAGGAGTTAAGAAGAGGCCTATTGGGATATACTAGTGTTTAACAGTTTTAAATCAAAGATGCCTTTTTTTTGTTTGGCAGCAAAAGTCGGCTCCGTGTGATTTTACCTTTTTTTACCCTTTTTTTTTTCTTTTTTGGAAGCATCACATAGCATCACATAGCATAGCATAGCATCGCGTCACATCGCGTCACATCGATCTACAGTGGGGGCCTAAACCGAGAGAGGGCGGCCGAGACATGCCTGGCGCATGGCCATTTTCTTTGCTCTCTCGCTCTTGTCTCCGGATTTCGCAGCTGCATGCAGAATTTTTGCATGCGCCGGGAGCTTCTGACGATGCGGCGTTTTCCTGCAGCAGTGAAGCACAGTAGTAACAAACAACAACAGCAACAACAACAACAACAACAATAATAATAACAATAATAATAATAATAACCACAGCCATAAAGAGATGGCTCGGTAGGGTAGCAGCTGGCCAGAATCCATAATAAATTCATCTCTCAATCAAACAAGAAGCTGAAAATTTCTCCATTTCCCCATTTCTCCATTTTCTCTTTCTGCCAAAGTGATACAGATACAGCGGCTAATATATCTTCCTGTTGGGATTTTACCCCTCATCTCGACTGCATTTGGATGTTACAGGTTACATACAGTACAAGGGGGTCGCACAGCTGTTTGCGATTCTAGCAGTGCCTACAGTACAAGTAATTTATACCCCAGAATAAAAAACCACTTCATACTCTTCCCCCCCCCCCCACTGTGCTTGATCTTCTCACTCTCATAGCCGTGTTATTCCTCGGGTCGGAAACAGCACTGCTTTACTGCTCCACTGGTAACGGACAGTCTCGGGATTCTTCACTTCTGCTATCAACTAGCACCACCTACGTAGTCTACCGGCTATCTTCCACCATGAACGCCTCACGGACAGCACTATCGCGCAATCTCTTCCAAGGAATTGCCCGCGCTGCCCCCTCGTCCTCCTTCGTGCGCACCACGACCTCCTTTGGTCCTGCATTCACGCTCTCGTCCAGGAAGATGGCTACATTCAAGAAGATCAAGGTCAAGAATCCGGTGGTAGAGCTCGATGGGGATGAGATGACGAGGATCATCTGGAAGGACATCAAGGACAAATTCATTCATCCCTACCTGGACATTGATCTAAAATACTACGATCTGGGATTGGAGTACAGAGACAAGACCAACGACCAGGTAACGATTGACTCGGCCGAGGCCATTAAGAAGTACTCGGTTGGCGTGAAGTGTGCGACCATTACTCCAGATGAAGCACGCGTAAAGGAGTTCAACCTCAAGCAGAGTATGCGCCTCGAATCATATGGCAGATCCAAACCACTAATACTTCTATAGTGTGGCTGTCTCCCAATGGCACAATCCGAAATGCTTTAGGTGGAACTGTCTTCAGAGAGCCAATCGTCATTCCCAGAATCCCCCGTTTAGTACCAGGATGGAAGAAGCCCATCATCATCGGTCGTCACGCATTTGGCGATCAATACAGAGCAAAGGATATTGTGATTAAAGGCAATGGCATACTCAAGATGGTCTACACGCCTGAGGGAGGCAAACCAGAAGAGATCCAGGTCTATGAATTCAAGAATGGGGGAGGAGTCGCGCAGGCACAATATAACACCGACGAGTCCATTGAAGGGTTCGCGCATGCCAGTTTCAAGCTGGCTCTGAGCAAGTCGCTGCCACTATATATGAGCACTAAGAATACCATCTTAAAAAAATACGACGGCCGTTTCAAGGACATCTTCGAAGATATCTTCCAGAAGCACTACAAGAAGGAGTTTGACGAGAAGAAGATTTGGTATGAGCACAGGCTCATCGACGACATGGTCGCGCAGATGATGAAGAGCTCTGGAGGATATATCATGGCGCTGAAGAGTATGCTTCCTGTCCCCATCTCGAACCCCATCAAATTTACTAACAAGCAGCAGATTACGACGGAGACGTGCAATCGGACGTTGTAGCGCAAGGATTCGGCTCCCTGGGCCTCATGACATCCGTCCTCATCACCCCGGACGGCAAGACCTTCGAGTCCGAAGCCGCGCACGGCACCGTGACGCGCCACTACCGCGAGCATCAGAAGGGCAACGAGACCTCTACCAACCCCATCGCCTCCATCTTCGCCTGGACCCGCGGTCTCGTGCAGCGCGGCACCCTCGACCAGACGCCCGAGGTCGTCGCATTCGCCGAGAGCCTCGAGAAGGCATGCATCGACACCGTCGACATCGACGGCATCATGACCAAGGACCTGGCGCTAGCGTGCGGCAAGACGGGACGCGAGGACTACGTCACCACGACCGAGTATTTGAATGCGGTGGAGAGGAGGATGAAGACGCTGCTCAAGCAGAAGCTGTAGATAGGCTTGGGGTGAGGCGTGTAAGGGGGGATGAATATATGGGAAAGCCCCTCCCCCCCCCTGATTATTTTCATGGCATTGCTTGCATTGCATAAGATTTGCTGCATTGGGTTGTATATAGACCGCCAGACGCGCTTTGCATCAATGAAAGACAGCAGTGATTTGTAAGGAAGCTGTTCGTTTCCGTTATACCAATGTTTATCCGGCAGCCCTTGTTATAGTTTATGGGGAAAACAAGAGTTAGCTCAGGTAAGTGAAGCAATTGGGTGTCTCTGGAAGCACAGGCACAGCGATGCTGTTAAAAATCAAAGTATCAGACCATCTGTGATATGCCAATGAACAATAATTTTCCGTTCGATTCATCACCCATGTCCGGATGGGCTGACACTTAGATTCAGAAGTTCACTTGATTTATTGGCACAGACTTTGGACTGGTTCAAGACAAGATCATTACGAGGTTGGTCGTCTATCCTACATCTCACGGATAGCCTATTTCACAGGTGCTAGAATGAGGATCCGCCATGTTCATGCTTCGGGCTCAACTCGCCGCTTCTATACTAGCGGTATCAACGTCCATCGGCGATGAAGCTTTAGCCTTTCCCTTCCCCTTCCTCGCGCTCGGTGGCGCAGCCTCTCCCATGCTCTCTTTCTTCTTGCGTGGCCTGGCTCTCTTCTTGCTTCCGTCCGGTGCGCCAAGTTTAGGATGGTAGCCTCCATCTTCCTCTCTCTTGCGCTTGCCTTTCGACGTACCCGGATCCAGTCCTGCGATCGTTGGATCATATCCGAGCCCATCTTCTTCTACAATCTCCAATGCATCGCTGTGGCTGGGAACAGGCATGCTAGCCCTCTTTCCAGCTCCTCGTAACGATCCAGGCTTTCCCTGTGACTTCTCGCTTCCTTCCCCGTCCTGTAGGAATATCTTTGGTTCGTTGCGGCGAAGCCAATTGTAAACGCTGACTGGATTTCTAAGCCCAACACTATCCGTTGAGCTTTGTGTATGTGTGCCGGCGATCGGCGTCCTTCCGAGGGATACGTCGATATCATATATGTAATCGTCAATCTGATCTGCGGTCAGATATGTAAACGGTGCAGAATCTCCCTCAATAGGCTCGAAGTCTTCGCGCTGCCGATCATTGGGAACAGCATTATGCGTTGCGTGCTGAGGCATGCTAGCCAGAAGATGCGCAAGAGCTTTTGGTGGCTTTGCAGCCGCTTTCGTGTTGGCCTTCTCGTCCAGTAGAGCGCGTATCTCATTGTAGATGCCCTGACCTATTGGTGTGTCCAACTTGGCAGTCTCAGCAAGCTCTTCTGTTGTTACAAGAGCAGGGAGCTCTGATAGCTCAGGGATATCGAGATTAAGGTCGATGCGTTTGTCGGCAGGAATTTGGGCAGAATTGTTAACATCAAGAAGGAGATCCATTAATTGGCTGCAAAAAAAGACGAGGTCAGCTTCTTTTCTTCTGCAAACTTAGAAAATGGCACATACTCGTTTTGCAGTGCTATCCGTCTGGCAGTCTCCTTCGCATTGTGCTCCATGGTGAATAATTCGTTACTGAGCTTCATCTGTTCGTCAAACTTGATTCTCATTTTGCGATACTTCTTCCTGTTTAGTACTGTGTTAGCTAGCTCTCAAAACGCGCTGAGGACTAGGAACGGGCAAGCGGTGCGCCTTGCGAACAAGCCATGGTGCTGAAGGGAGGAGTTTATCACGTACTTAAATGATCTGTAGGTTGGCTTTGCCTCCTCATGTTGAGGCAGGCTCTCAATTGTTTTAACATCCGCCTCAAGATCAACCCCCTTCTTATCCTCTGCACTGTGTGCCATGGTGATAGATAACCTTGGACCCCAAAATCGGATTTCCGCAGAGCTGAATCAATAGTATATAAATTCGAATTGTAACACTCGATATGTTCGATTGCACTGTAATCCGTTATGTCTATATTCTCCCAAACTGGCCTCTGACAGGTTTGTTGTTTAACAATGCACGGCACGCCACTGCGTGGGGAAGTTGAATCACGGCGCTTTTGCGAACAGGAAACAGCCTTGAATGTGTGAATAGAGGTACGCAAATTGAGATGAATGAAAACAATTCATAACCAAACTCATGAAAACAGCCTCGACATAGCTCCCGACTTAGCCAGAGTGGTAAGGGGATGCGCTTATGGCGGCGGGTAGTTTTAAACTGCTTTAGGTTAGGCTTTGAGCCTTCAAGACCAACATCAGAAAAAAGTTGGGTGGGTCTCTGGGGAATCAAATATTCCCGCTTCAGTTTTTATATTGATTTTATGTTGAATATCAGTGGCTTTCCTGACCATTGTTTAACAAAGTCATAAGAAATTTAGGAGGAACATCCTTCGCCTCAGTCTGTGCAAATTCGAGACGCAACTTGATATAGCACAGTCTATCTATCTATTCCGCATAATTCTAGTTTCCCAGTCCCGTTTGCACAACCTATCGCCAAGATGGGCAAATCTGACTTGCACACCGACGTGGATGTGTCGGTAGGCTCTGTACAGAAGAAGGAGAAGTCTAGCAAGAAGAGAAAGTCTACGGATATAACAGACACATCCTCCACATCTACAAAAACCAAGTCAAAATCAAAGGACAAAGCCAGCAAAAAGAGGAAAGTTGCTGCCGAAGCCCTTGATTCTACAAGCGAAGTCGACCAGATCAAGGGGGATGATAAGGAAGACGAACCGACGAACGTAGATAGCGCCAATGCAAATGTACAGAATGTCGCAGAGGACGTAGACGCACAACCATCCAAAAAGCGCAAGCTCTCAATCGAGGAAATAGAGGTAGACATTACAGCTCCTGAGCCACCTTCCAAGAAAGCCCTCCGTGCCTTGAAGAAAGGCAAACCTCTTCCCCCTTCGAAATCTGGCGCAGAGCCCACCGCAGAAGCCGGAGAAAAGAAGGCAGAGGTGGAAAAGCGTTCTGAGCATGGGATCTGGATTGGCAATCTTCCGTTCCATGTGTCGAAGGACGATTTACGGAAATTCTTTGTTGAGTATTCTGATATCATGGAGGATGCGATTACGAGGGTACATATGCCTAGTCCTGATGACAAGAAGTCGGCAAATCAGGTTCAGGAGCAGAAGGTCGGGAGGAAGGTGCATAATAAGGGTTTTGCATATGTGGATTTCAAGTCGGCGAAGGATGTTGCGGAGGCGATTGAGCTATCAGAGCAGCTGCTCGGCGGTCGGCGGGTTTTGATCAAGGACAGCAAGTCCTTCGAAGGAAGACCTCAAAAGACAAAGGAAGAAATTAGGCCAGATGGCAAGCCACCAAATAAGAGAGTCTTCCTAGGCAACTTGAGGTTCGACGTGACAGAAGAGAGCATTAAGGAGCACTTCGAGAAATGCGGGCCTGTTGAGAGTGTCAAGGTCGCTACTTTTGAAGACTCGGGCAAGTGTAAGGGATATGCATGGGTGGTATTTGAGGAATTAGAGGCAGCGGGACACGCAGTTCGTGGTTACGTGATGAAAGAGGAGGAAGACTCAGCAGCAGAATCCGGGAGCGAGTCAGAATCGGATGAAGAGGGTCACAAATCGAAACCAAAGAAGAAGTTGAGAAAATGGTGGGTCAACAAGATCATGGGTCGCCCGCTCAGAGTAGAATATGCGGAGGATGCCCAAATTAGATACAAGAAACGGTATGGCAAGGGCGGCTCAAAGAAAGATGGCGCTGGTGAGGCGAACGGGGATGATGCCTCTGCTAGGGTTCACAGCTCTGAGAAGGCACCAAAGGTTCCTGTTAAGTACGACTTGCCGTATGGGGGTGCTCATCTAACGGGAGGCATTGTGGAGGCTACAGGAAAGAAGATAACTTTCTAATCAACTCGCTGCCTCCAAAATATAGATATACATATTGGCATGTGTCATTAATGAAACATGAAAAGAAGCAACAATTCAAGCTTCATAAGTCTTGCCCTGCGATTCGTTCTACATTGTGTTGTCGCCTTCTTTCCTGTACTACTGTGTCATGTCCATTCCATCCTCGATGCCTGTTGCTCCATCCTTGCTGCTACACAGGTGCATCTCAGGTTAGTGCTTATCGCATCGGCATCTTGTGGTCCTTCAAGTTCTCTCCAAATCCAAATCCACCAGCCATGGCGTATAAAGCGGACTATGCATCAGGTTCATGATAGCCGCATTGACCATTAACGTCTCCATTCCGACCTCGGCGGGTTTGTACAAAGCTTCAGGAAACGGATTCTGTTCCTCAGCTCCAGCCTTGAATACCTGATCAGGTCAGCCTTCTCAAGAAGGTTCAATTACTCGGGGAAAGCGTAACCCATACCCCATCGTCAGACGAACCACTCGATTCGAGCCACGTCACCTTCTTCGCTCCATGCGCTTCATGGATATGGCCAAAACAATATAGCTTTGGCTTTGCCCTGCGCGCAGCGCGTAGAAGGTTCTCACAGCCAACTGTCCTCCCATCGAAGCACATATCCAGGATTCCGGACGGTGGCCCATGCGTCATCATGATATCGACGTTTGGAAAGTCGGGAACCGGATTTGTGGCTATGGAAGTAACCCCGGGTGCAACTTGGGTAGCGGTGTTGAAACGGTCTTCATCTCTTCTGTACTGGAATGCTCCCCAGAACTCAGGCTGGTAGGGACTCGCGTATACTGTGAATTTGGCGCCGTTCTTGAGTGTGAAGGTGTGTGTGCCTTCTTCCAAGTATGTTACGCCAGCCTGGGAAAGATTCAGTATTGCAATGACATCTGAAGTGGTTGTCACAAAGATTACCATCGCTAAACCTCAAGTATAGGTTGGGCGAAGATCTAATTATCTTGTGGTGCAACTCCTTTAACTGGTGAGAAGGTGAAGCACATACTTCTTTAGCCAAGGGACCAGCCATGATTTCTATTGCCTTTCCATGCTCCTCCCTCGCATTCTTGGCATAAACTCCCTTCTTCCTTTTCCAGTTCTCGCCATCCAGAGAAAAATCCTATATTGTTCGAACGTCAACATCATCCCCGCTCAACCGAATAGATGCCATGCTTTCAACCAGATGAGCTACTCACATGATTGCCAGCAATAATAAGCTTGAGCTCCGTGTCAATTGATGCCAGCATCTTCAAAACCTTGGTTGGCTCAACTCAGTATACCCTTACAACAGCAAGAGAACCTTAACCAACTCACATTCTTATAGGCATCCAAACCGCCTCTCACTATACAACCCTGACGTCAGATGAGGACTTAGAGAAAATATTGTTCTGAAGAAAAACTCATGGTTCGCGAGGTCACTTACTGGTAAGATCCCCGCAATGTAGAAGAACATCTGCTTTAGGCAAAGGATGCTTGAATGTGACACCATCGGCTTGACTCTTCGGGTCCTCGAATTGGAAATTGTGGGTATCAGAGATGATCAAGAATCGAGTTTTGATCGCGTCCGTAGTTTGCGAAACCATTCTTAGAAGGTTTCACTTTTGAGGTACCTATTTATGATGTCAGAATTTTTGGGAATTTTATTTTATATAGTATTGATCTGGACGACGAGATGAAATGAAGCGCCTGGGTGTGATGTTTTCAGCATTGAATCCTCTGCTTCCAAGACCCCATTTGTTCAGGTAATTTAGGTCAGGGGTCATTCACACTTAAGGCTACATGCGTACCTGTTATATTTCAAGGTTATCATTAGGTTGGGCCTCGATTGTGTAAATGTATTAGATGGACGGCTAGGATGCTGGAATGCTGGGATGCATGTACTCGGCAGTGACCGCACGCTATACCTGATTTGTCTCGCTAAAGCCCCTTTAGTTTCTACGCCATGGTCCTGTTTCCCAGCTATCAGACTAGGATGAGATATATAGAACTTACTGCCCTTTTAGACGGCGCTCCATTACGAACATGTACTTAGATCCTGTTTTGTAAGGCAAAGGCTGATTCTTCCACTGGAAAACAGCTCGAGTAACAAATAGTCAACACATGCCATTGTTCACTCACTATCCTCCGTGAAGCATTTCTATATCCGAGCAGCTGAACAAACCAACACAGCCCCAGAAATTAATCTCAAAGGATTTATTACCGTCTCAACCGGTGCATGATGTAACCAACGCTTTCAGATTACCTCTTCCCTTTGTCCTAATGATGAATTGGTCACTCTCACACTCGAAGTCCTCCGGACTCACATTCTCGAACTGAAAATTAAAGTTTCGAACTAGAGCAGCGATAACCATGTACATCTCGGCCCATGCAAGGCTGTGGCTTTTATTAGGACCTATTTACGAATTAGAGCAGATCATACTTACTACATCCCCATGCAATTCCTCGTTCCCTTCGAGAATGGCGCGTATGTTTTCTCCAACTTCTTACGCCTATCGAGATCCACCCATCGATTTGGATCGAAACGCATCGGGTCGGGGTACAGTATCTCGTCGGTATGCATTAGTAGGGTAGTCATCCCGACAGGTGTGCCAGCTGGTATGCACCACTCGCCGTAAACGATATCTCTATCCGGGGCGATGCGTGCCATCCGCGTGGCAATAGCAGGGCTTAGACGCATGCCTTCCATCAATACCGATGTTAAGTAAGGTAGTTGCTCCAATGTCCTCAGCTCGACTGCATTTACAGATTGAGCAGTGGCTGGCAGGAGCTCGGTACGGAGTCTCTGAAGTACCTCAGGGCTGCTGAACACGTGGTAGACGATCAAGCGTAGCGCACTGGCGGTCGTTTCGAAACCAGCTGCTGCCACGGCGGCTACCTCGTCAAATACGCGCTCGAAAGCCTTCTCGGCAGGCGGCAAATTGGATTCGAGGATTTCGTGAACGATGGTGCGTTGTGATCTTGCATCTGCAGCAGATGATGCAGCCACCAAGAGGTCTTTTGTGTCCTGTGTGCTATCCTACTCAAGCAATTGTTAGCACCTAAACTCAGAAGCAAGTAGCAAGACCCGCCTTCAAATAGCTGAAGAAGGCTTTGGTACCCTCATCTGCGACTTTAATAACCCAGTCAGCTGGTATCGACATCATGATTGGGCCAAACCACGTTATGTGCTTGGTTACCCGCCAGATGTGGCCAGAGTCTTGAAAGACATTCGTCATACCAATGTTGAAATCCTCACGGTCAAGGCTATTATAATTTCTACCGAGAATGAACTCGGTCGAGGCGTCTCGAGTAAATGCGCTTATGGCAGCACCCAGATTGATTGTTAATTTGGACTTGGAAAAGTTTAAAATTCGGTCGCAAAGCTTTACAACATTCTGGCGGATCAGACCTTGCTGACTGGCCACCTTCGCTTTGGAAAAGAAAGGGTTCAGCGGCAGCCGGCGGGCTTTGTGGACATGATGATCTGTTGTACAGATGGTGGCACCTTTGCCCGAGAACCCTTCATAAGTCCAAGCATACTTGTCCCAGCGCCCATCTTGGCGATAGAGCTTCTCAAAGAAAGACGGGTCGATAACGTGAAGTTCATAAGGACTGATGCGGATAATTGCACCTTAGACGGTTGTGAGTTAGATCGCAGCTCAATATCACCAACAGAAAAGCATTGAACGAAAAACAAGGCAACGGTTAGCAATTAGAGGATACCGTATTTCTGATGCATTTCCGCAATTCTGAAGGTATACTGTCCATTTTTGACAATGTCAAAGTATGCTTCATAGTACCGCGTGATAGCAGCAAGTTTCGGGCCAGGGAATTTAGCAAGGGGATGGAGGAACATCCGGTAGAAAGCTAAAGCCCCCATATAGATCGCGGCTGAGGCTGCGAGATACCACCATGATAGCGGATTGGCTAGGTAGTCCATTGGAATCAAGAGACTGAGTTCTTCTCAAAAGCCGCCAAGAGGTACAGCAAGTTTATGATCGAAAGTTTCTGGTCCGGAAATGTTTCGAGAGTAAACCAAAGAGCCGAAAGAACCGTATCTTTTTGCGCATGCAGGGATAGACAATGTGAGTGGGAAGAGGCAATGTTGGTTGTTAGCTGCTTGCCATTAATTATTAGAGTAGCCGTGAGTATGAGGCAAGGACCTAAATTACCTGCGTGATGCACGGTGCAATATCTCTACCAGCAGTGGTATGCGTGCCTGTGGTATAGCAACACGACGCAAAAGACTAAGTAGCTGCATCAGAAGACGAGCAGCTGAACCAAGGTGTGTTGGAATGTAGTGTAACACGAAAGTTTCTGCCTTGCTTCCTGATGAGGCTGAGCCTTACCCATCATATGCTGTGCCTGCCAGGCAACCACAGCTGCAGGGTTTGAAATATTGCGACAATAAATAAAAAACTGAACTGCTGTGGCCATTCAAAAAACAAATGCGAAGGATAAGAGTTAGTGCCCTGGAAGTTAGGGTGCCTCTATAATCAGGCTCCACAGACGGTCTCCCATGCGATAGAACCGTTCCTCTGTTTCCAATTTCGAGGCGAACTTGAAGTCATGTTCTAGATTCGGTACTTCCCTCATCTTCAATCATTTCACACGTCATTACAACACTTCGAAGAGTAACTAGAGCAATTATTCTCAGGATGAATTAGCCGGAGAAAGAGGTAGAGGTCCAGCCAGAGGTTCAGCAAACGTCGGAATGGAGTTTATGACTGGCTTCAAGTTGGTGATGGTAGTTGCTAGTATATCGGTAGCATGCTTCTCGTGTTGGTAGATACTATGGTATACTCGTGCCTAGGTGACTAGCTAACTGCTAACTGGTCTTGATGTTTAGGCTATTCCTCGCATTACGGACCAGTTCAATTCTCTTGCCAACCCCGGTTAGTATGCCAATGCGTACCAGTATGGGAGGTAATCTGAGGCTCCTTAGTCCTTGGACTCGTTAGCTGTATAAGGATGAGAGCTGATATTACAGCAGTGCGGCTCCGCAGCCTTTGACAGGAAAGATATACACCTATTTTAACATCAAGGTTCGTGTCAGATCTTCTGATGATTCCAAGGCATGAAAGGCTTGGTTCAAGTCATTGGTAATATAATTGACAGTGATCCCTTCTGCTCTTCTTTGCAATTTCCGAGCCCGGTTCCGTTGTCTGCGGTGCTGCTGCCTCCTCGGCCATATTGATAGTAGGCCGTGCTGTAGCTGGCCTTGGTGCTGCTGGAACTGTTAATGGTGCCGTCACCAAAGTTTCTAACTGTGCCCTTTAGAGAACGCCGAGGTACCTAATAGCAGTCTGCAAGACTTTACTGTAGTTAATTTGTGCTTGAAATTCAAACCTCTGACAGGCATAATTAGCCGGTCATAGGATGTAAGTGCTACACCAATGCAAATGAGGTCCGTCGCTAATGTCAAAGCTAATCTTAAGATGTAGTCAACCAGCTTGGGCTCGTAGCTTGGCCCCTTATTGGAGAGGCGCTCACTTCACACACCACTTGGCGATGGTGTAAGTGCCTTCTGTTATCTCCGAGCCGGGTGTTGATTTAAGGCGAAGGCTTCTACATTAATCTGCCACTTGGTGTTGTGACAGCTCTAGCTATCCTTTTCCTCCACATTCCCGAGAAAACACGCAGACCGAGACCTATGACTATTCTTTCCAGGATGCATCAATATCTGGATTTAGTGGGATTTGCACTCTTTGCTCCAGCAGTGCTGCAGCTCCTTCTTGCTCTTCGATACGGAGGAAACATGTACGCTTGGAACTCTTCCAAAGTTGTTGGTCTATTCTGTGATTCTGCTGTATCCTTTATCGTATGGTTTAGCTGGAATCGTCACAAAGGTGATGGTGTATTGCTTCCTAATTCCATAATTGGTCGAAGAACCGTATGGATGGCTGCTATTTTCCAGGCACTCCTGATGGCAGCCGACTACGGAGCAACTTATTTCCTCTCAATATACTTCCAGGCCATCAATGGCGCAAGTGCCATGCTGAGCGGCCTCTTTATTCTACCAAATTCTGCTACATGAGAGGTGTGCTCCACAGCCATCCACCATATCAAGTCCGCAAGCTGTTCGAGAACACCAAGTCTACGATGGGGCCTGGCTCAATCTTGCTTATTGATGAGATGATACTTCCAGAGACAGGTATAAATGTTAATGCGACATCTATTGATATGACCATGCTCATAGCCCCTGCCAGTATGGAACGTACAGAGATGCAATGGCGTGATAGCATGATGGATGTAGGCCTTGCATTGGTGCAGACATACACATACAGTTCACAGCACCACGAGACCATAATAGATGTGCGTCTGCCGAAACATAATATATAGTTTTGTCTGTTCGAAGCTGCGGAAGGGTGGATCAGTGATTAAACATCTCCTTTCCCACGATATTAAAACCATACCTGGCAAACCAATTTTGGAGGTCCACTTTGGAGGTTCCAAAGTCAGCATTGCAAAGAGGTTACACCCGGAAGAAGTATTTACCAAGATGTACTTTCTTATTACTATCTGGACACCGTTTTCCGTATCCGTCTACCTTGGTAAGGGTATCTCTATTTATCCAACATTGGCCCCTGCCCAATCAAGATAGTCCGTCAGATTGTCTCGGCATTCCTCTGGTGGCCTCCTAGGATAAATCAAGGTCTGGAAACACATGTAAAGACGCACATAGCATTGCCTTGCCACATTTAATTTATCCAGCTGCGGGATGAGAGATGCGAATTGGTATTTAATGTTTACTAGATTAGTAACTCTCGCTTAGCACTAGCCGCCCGGCTCAGGGGCTGCGGCTTGCATTGACTGGCATCTGGCAAATTTGGAGTTATCATTTCAACATGTAAACCAAAATTGTGTAAGCCTAGTTTAAGCAATATTTGGTAGCCAGTAGGGTGTTGGCCAGAGAGCCTGATGGCTCAGTCTGTCGTTAATCATCTGAAAGAGATCAAGTTGTCACACTTCGTCCTTCCTTTTTACGCAACTATAGATAAACCGTGGCTGATCACTTCCACTTTAGACCTCGGTGTTAGTAACTGCACATAATACATTCAATCAGAGTATGTGTGTGCTCCTAAGTCGTTGGTTCTTCATTGCAGCCTTTGTAGTGCTGCTGTGCGACCACCATAATTCTTCAAAGAAATGTGAGTGACTGTTGGTCAACGTGCATACAGAAAGCAGCCACCAGGTATCCATGTAACTCTGAGAGTTGTGCCGGGCACATACCAGGTGTTGACTCTGAGTGGCATGGTTGCATCCTTCGCCGAATTTTGAGAAGAGATTAGCAGTACGGGTTGAATATTCAGATTGACATGAGGGTCATAATGGCGGAGACTAAGTTGTATATTCAAAAACAACCTGCTATTCGTTAATTTTAATTGCTCTGCAGAATATAGGGTCCTGGACATCTCTGCTTTTGGGTTTTCAATATTGTTTGTCAATACATTATTAACGGTGGTCTTGGAGTGCTCATGTATATAAAATATAGCAGAGGTGAATCCACCACCACAAATGAATATTATCATTGGCAGACGCATTACCGCACTCGCAGGTGTCCACTAGAGCACCTTTTCAGCCCCATATCACTTAAAGATCAAGTCATGCCTCGACAATATCACAGATATCATCTCCTCCGATTCAGCCACCCCAGTTGCCCGTCCGCGAAGCCGTCAAGAAGGTCAACAGGAAGCAACTCGGCGAGAGAGACCAGCAATCTCTTATCGAGGCATTTCCTGCCCTGGATGGCCGCGGCGGCACCAAACGAAGGTTGCTGATCGGAGGTTGCTCGTATAAGATTGTAAAATAGGATTGTGCTTCTCGATATGGAATGAAGCGAAGGAGTAGACCCGAGGTGGTATTGACTGTACGCACTTCTAAAGGCGGCTTATAGGAGAGAGAACCAATAATGATAGAAGAGTATTTAGGTATTTATCGGTGATCGGTGATCGGTCCTACAGGGAAAGAATGTATGACCGAAGGTTGAAACGAATGTGATGGATATCCAAGAAAAGCAAATATGAGAGGGAAGGCAGAGAAGTATCGGAAAAGGTGATGCTCAGGCTGATATGCCAATTAGTGGTCGAAGTTCGACCTACGTGGTTGCTTTTCCATCACTTACCGGCCTTGAAGGACAAAATATGAGGAACGCTATTGCAGATGGGAAACCTGGGAACAGATAGCACGATAGCAAGATGAGCACATAACTTCCATGTTGATATCCAAAGCATTAGATTAATCATCATGACGAAGATTCCGCTTTCCCGTCAACATTTTGTGCCTTTGGGCCAATAGGAACACGGTGGTTCCTCGACGCGTTCATTGGCCAGCTCGGGGTTGAGCAGAGATTGCAGCGGTACGCTCGGAGAATACAGCTTCAAGGCTCATGTAACGCCTTTGAAATTCATCTCTCTTCTCCAGCTTATTATCGCCCAATTACGGCGCGTGAAATTGTGATTGCGCAAGCCAAGATGACAGGTTTGCAAGTCAGATGGAGCATCTCGCACGCTGAGAGAGCAAGAACAGAACATATACCAGATTCTGAGGATCACTTGATAGGAACCCGGCAGGGAGATAACAAGTTGATGGTCCTGATAACGTCTCACCCAATAGAAAGGGCAAGACAAATATGAGCTCTCTGGTGTTCACAGGATCTGCCGAAATATCTTCATCCGCCTCAATTGCAGGATATAACGGATTAGACAAACCCCAATATCCAGCGAATATAAGCGCCGCGAACCCGTCATTTCATTATCTCGAAATCGCGTGCCTCCTTGCCGAGAACAGCCTGTAGAACCGAACTCTATTCCAGTTCTGTCTTGACCACTAGACCAGGCTGATCGCTCGATAAGCAACAGCAAGGAGGAGCCTTTGCGTCAAAACACAAAACACAAAACCCAAAACCATTAAAAAAAAAGATGGGCAAACTCACAAACAATCCCATTCCCATCCGATCCGATAAGACGCTCCCCATCCTCCAGATTCCGAGCCCTCACACCAAGACAGACAGACCCACCCATTTGCAAATCCCAATCTCGCCAGCAAACAAAGCCGTGGCATCCAAAATTCACACCAACTCACATCCGACCCATCCTAGACACCCGCCCCCCTTCCGAAATAAAAATAACTAAAAAAAATAAAAAATATTAAAATATCCCAAACCTGAGGCTTCCAACGGCAGACGACGCCGAGCCCAGGCCGGCCCGGCATGCTTCCAACCTTTTCCAAGATTACTCACATACAGTACAGGCTTCGCGCCAATCCTTCTTCCCTCCCCCCCCCCAACCCCAAAAAATAACCCTCAACCGAAAAAAAAAACCCGGCTCAGAAAAGTATGTAAACCGTAAGCGACGTTCATACCCAAGGGTCTCCCCTGCATTAGCGTTGCAGAAGCAGACCCACCATGCAGCCCCCCTCAAGCCCCCAAGAGGGAAAAGGAGGGTTTAGTGAAAAGCGCCACGCTCATTTCCCGGTTTTTCCTTTTCGTGGGTTCAGCATGAGAGAACGCCCGCCCGGTTGTTCCTTCGCATTTTCGCCTTTTCCCCTTCGCTCTCCAAGGGCCCTGCCCGCCTGTGGGTTACTTACCTGTAAAAGCTTGGGCGGCGTTGGGGAACGGTTTGGAGGCTTAAGGGGCGGCGTTCGAAATGTTTGAAGTGTGTGAGCATGGTGTCGCGTGTGAGATAATTGTGAATCGGTGGCCCCATCATTCATCGCTTGCTCGTGATATATCCCTTGGATAGGTAGTCCTTCAATGTCCGGTTTGTTGCGCTACCATTGCGCGTCTCCATTGTGACGGAATCAAAGCGTTATCGAGGTTCAGATGCAAGGTTGGCCCAAAATATTATGTCGCATAACCCCTTTGTAAAGTTGTGGCAACACCGAGTGAGCTCCCATTCTGATTAACGAAAGCAAGGAAATGGAAGGAGGGAGGGCGCTTTATATAGACAGGAGGCTCAGATTTCGGCTGCAATTGTTAAACATCTCCTAGTAATGGCGTGCGATATGACACCAAACGGGGTAACTGCTATTGGCGATGGATTCACGAACTTGCGTCAGACGGCAATTCTGTTACAATGAAGAATGTTGAGTGGAACTCTTTCACAGGTGATATGGCAGGTGTTAAAAGGGTGCTGGGCCAAAACTTGGACTCCAAGCAATGATTGCCGTCTGCAGAATCTAGGATACATAGGACAGGCGCAAGCACTGTGAGTCGATCGTAAGATCAACTAGATAACAGAGCCAATAAAACACCCAGCGCATAAAGTCATTAAAGCCGTCATAGTCGGCCGTCTGAAATGAAAACCAAAACAAACTGTGTATGGGTGGAATAGGTGTTGATGTATTTGCAGGCCCTTTCCTTCTTCCCCCGAAGCGGAATCCAGCAGGTACCAAAGAATTAATAACAAGAACGACCCCTATATTCGCGACACCCAACAGACCACACACTATTGGGTATTGGATCCTCGCGTCATTCGACACTCCCGACCACGCAAGCAATTACAAGAAAGGATTCTGGCCATGTACGCGAGACCAGGTCGATATTAAAGACTCCGTAAGGCAATGCAAAACACCATTAGGTCCAAAACCACCCCCACTCTAGCTCCTCTTCCCAAGCGCTTTTCCTCCCGTCATGAAGTTCGTGACTGTAAGATTGGCGATAGGACGTCAATTGCTTACAAAAGGTAAGCAGCGAGACCGAGGAGACCAGCAAGGCTGGCACCGGACATGGCGAAGGCCTTGTTGGCACCGGAGGCTGGGATGTTGGATGGGGCTGGGGTGGAAGTTCCAACTGGGACGGAGACAGTTCCAACTGGGGTGGAAGCTGGGTAGGAGACCACTGGGGTGGTTGCGTTGGGGTAAACCGGAGCGTGAGTTGGGACAGCACTAGAAAATTGTCAGTACGATGCTGTACCAGCACTGCATGAGAAAACAGTGGGGGTACCAGGTGTTGCAGTACACTGAGCTAGTGGTGTAAACTGGCTTGCTGACGGTGCAAGGGCAGTTGGTGATGGTGATGGTGGAGCTCTATCGCAGATATTAGCATACAGTTGCATATTACAAGCCCTGTTGAGAGTTGGCGCGGAGTAAATGGACTGGAACTCCTTCGCGCTCTCAAATTGCGGCCTGAGCAGGATCGCTTCTTACCTCGGTCAAGGTGTTGGTGTAAGTAACACCCTGGTAGGTGAGAGTGGTCTGGGCAGGGCAGACAGTGACATAGGTGTCAACGACCTCGGTGGTGTAGACAATGGTCTCGTTCTTGTAGGTGGCGGAGACGGTGGCTGCGAGAGCGAGAACGGCGGCGAATGAGTATTGCATCTTGACGGTTGGTTGGTATTAAGTTACTTTAAAAGTAAATTTGCGGGAGAGTTATTTGGTATTGGGGTTGATGTAGACGGAGTTGTTTGTGTAAAACGAATGTAAGTGACTGAATAGTCGAGTGATTCTAAGGTGAACGAGAGTGTGGGTGAAGAGGAAAGAGAAGACTGATTGGGGGGGTGCTGGCAACTTCTTTATACAGCGTACAGAGTGGATAACAGAGTGTTAGCGCGGCCACAGGCTTGAACAGGCGAGCCAAGCTTGGAAAGTGCGACCTCTCCCCCAGGAACCAGTCAGGGGGGAGGGAAGAGCCCCATCAGGAAAGGAGTTCAGGTTCAGGTCAGGGGATCTCGACCGTCGATTGGCTGAGATGGAGGAGGGAAGAAAAAACTGGGTAAGACCCAATAGCGCCAAGCTAGCCTTTTGATCTAACCCTTCCGCGGCTCAACCCTGGTCTCCCTCCTCCTCCCATGTCGGTCCCCTTGTCCCAAGTGTCCCCATCAACAGGTTCGAAGCAACTGCTGGGCAAATTCGCTTTCGTGGAAGAAAACCGGGTCCAATTTCAAGCTGCTTAAGGGGGATGATGAACTGCTCAGGGATACGAACAGCACATGAAAGGTAAGAGCAAGCCAAAAAAAAAAAAAAAAAAAAAAAAAAAAAAAAAAGGGATGAATCATGATTCAATCAAACCAAAATAACAATTCTCCCGATTCGAGGACGGCCAGATCCGTGAGACTAGTGCATCCCCATCTCCATCTCCATCTCCATCCAGACCGACAACTTTTCTATTGTTTGATTTGCTTAGTAAGTATAATGATCATCTCGCTCAATCGCGATTGGAGAGATGTGCTTGTTGAGGTGGGCAAAGTGACTGATCAGATGGCTGAGAATAAATCAAGGGCGATATGTCATGCTCGCATAGGCAGTCAGCCAGCGTACCTTACAGCTCTACGAATGAAAACCACCGCAGCCAGACAGTTTTGCTGTACCTGCATCTGGCTGCGCGTCCTGCTGTAATCATCACTGGGGCATACTGGAATTAGCATCCTGCAGGGTGTGCATAAATCAGGAATAAAGAGCTTTGTTCATCATCATCATCTCCATTTGCCACGTTCAAGGAACTGTAAAAGTAAGCAGGCCATCTTTTAGATTGCATGTAAATTTAGTGTATCAGCCGCGTCCTGTGCTTTGATCAACTTCAAAATTGTTGGTGTAGGGTATTTTATGCTATTGCTTCAGGGGCAAGCTAGAGGCTTTCATTCTGCCTGGACCGCGACAACAACAGAGTTGGATATAAGCTTTTCAATATAATTTGCAGATCGTGAGCTGATGCCGACTACGGTAATCAGATTCCTGGACTCGTAGAACATGACAGGCATGTGCAACCAAAACGCAGGATAAACAACAACTGGGCAACTTCAATGGCTAAACAGTCTCTTGTACCACCACCAGCATTAAAGGTCATCTATTAACTAGCAAATCAAGCTGTGTCTCCCAACTGTAAGCAAAGCCATCAGGTAGCCATCAACTATCGTCATGATTTACGGTAATGTAGGATCAGCCCAAGATATGACTAGGCGATCGATGAAATCGACGTTTGTACAGGAGCAAAAAGGCAAGGCCGAGCAATGCAGGGAATAACGGTAATCAAGCCACTGGCGTCCGATCGCGCAACATGAGAGATTTACGCCGATATGAAGCTCGTGTTGACGTTCCCGTCGCATGAAATGACGGGGGAAACTGGAAACAAAGCTGGGGTGGCTTTAGGCGTGGCTTTAGCTGTGGATGCCACTGATTCAAGGCAGCTCACTTAGAACGCCTGGATGTTTTTGAAGTATACCTTGCCTTACCTTACATGAATAAGGCATAAGACGTATAGTAGGTACAAGTAAATTTGATTAAATGAATTCTCCAAATGAGACCCCCTCGCCAACTTGACATAGATGCTCAATCATGAGATAGGAGTTCCTATCTATCATTACAAGATCGAAACAATAAGCCATTCGGATCAGAATTGTCAAGCCTCAACAAAACAAAAAAAAACAAAAAAAACCGCTCCATGGACCATGACACACGAGAGTACTCCTAGTAATGCCCTTCCAGCAATACGGGGGGATGGGTTGCCCCGATTGAGACACCGTCATTTAGCAGATTTGACAGTTTGGAAACTTTTCTATTGGCACAAAGTGGCAACCCAAACCCAACGCATCCGGTCTTGGCCGAGCCGCCAGGAGTGGAGTCCTTCCAACACACTATTGTTGCCATGAACCCATATCCACCCCGACCAAGAATAGAACACGATGTGCAATTCTAGAACTCTCGTCCTCATTTACTTTTCTGCGACAATGCATTATTGCTTGGACTCCGTCTGCAATTAAAAAGCCGAGATGCCCCAATTTTTGTCGTAACAGGTCTCACAGCCATGGAGATTGATTTTTCAAGATGAGTCGAAACCTCCAACCTGCAAACTTGGGACGAGCGAGGTCCAAACTCCCGATCCAAACCATTCCGAAACTCTTCATCAAAACTCTTCGTTTAAAGTTTTCCGCGCCCGACAGTCCGACCAGGATCCCCGAGCCCAAACTTTTTTGTTTGTCAAGATGCGTATGCGCCAGACGACAAGTCTCTGCACCAGAAGCCATCTCCAGGCCAGCTCTAAAACAGCAACTCTTTTACGGATAAACGGGGATAAAATACACAGCTGGATGTGGAAGAATAAAGATTCTACCCTGTAAAGTGGTAGGCACTGATGCAGTGGCAGCAGATGCTCGATTCCGCATATTTCATATCTTATGAAGAGCAGCATTGCTAACAGAACAGACTTAAACACGCATATGAGGAACGGTTCTCCTTAATACACTGAAGAAGAAAAAACTTCCGGGATACCGCCACGGAGCCTCCTCATTTCAACCCCTATCGTGCGAATACATGACATTTATATAGTTTCTGGAGATAGGAAAGAGCTAGCCCAGCAGAGGGTAGAAGGACTTCACAACAGAAACACAAAACAAGAGCCTTAGCAGAAACAACGACAAATACAACGTAGCGTTGCATAGCCCGGATGCTCATGGACACTAGCCAAAGGATCGCACGCCCCCAATCATCTCAGCAACTTTTACAACGCATTCAACGACTATGAGAAAATTTTCGCAATGGTTACTCCTTCAACTACGGAGGATGGTCATTGGTTTGTCTCTCATTTGCTGCGTACATATATGGATTCCGGAGTCGCTCTCAGCTCCTGCATGTGCTAATATTACTTGTATGAACACTGGCATTCTGCAGCATGCAAAGCTACTTACCATATGTCATGTTATGCTCTTGCTCAGATTCCTTACAAGTTGAGAAGGCATGAGACTGCCGAATCCAGCCAAGGCGGAATAAACCTGCATGCAGACGAGCCAGGCCGGAACATTCTCAGGCTCCATATAGTCTAGAGTTCTCCAACTTGACCAGAAGGCTCACATGTACCTTGTAGCATCGAGGGAACACCAAGCGGTTTTCGAAGCTGTTTCGAGCTCGATAGGTTTTGAGTTATGGAGCGCATGACGGCCAAGGTGCTTCTGTTTTTGCAGTGTATACAGTAAGCAGTGGTCTTTTGTATAGTACAATTTATGCAATACTTGCCATCAGCTCCCTTGTTCTGCTGAACTACGCCACAGTGGCACATCCTTCTCTTTCAATTCGACTATTGTTAGTGAGATCCATTATCTATACTTTTGTACAATATTTTCGAGATGAACGGTAGGAGGCAAGATACAAAAAAGCGCTCGTTGTTGGTATAATTATATTCTATAGTTACATTCCAGGGAAAGCTTGACTCATTATTATCTCAACCTCGACTACCGAACACTAAGCTTTGCTAGCCTTCTTCTCAAGCTCAACAAATTCTGCAATAGCATCATGGATAGAGGTTTCCAATGTCCGGAATTTAATACCCAGCTCATTTTGGATCTTGCTGTTGTCTAGACGGTACACATCCGGCAATGGTGCCCCAGGCGTCCCCTCTGGAACCACAGACCTCTTCTCAGGAAAGTCTCGGCGAATTATGTCCACGATCTGCTGATATGTGTAGTTGCCTGCTGTGGTAAAATATCTCTGCCCTCCTGCCTTCGGTGCTTCATACGCAAGGAGATGCGCCTCACCGACGTCGCGTACATCAACCCAGGCATAGAATGCGTCCTCTGGAACAGTCTTCTCCGAACCGTTGATGAGACGATAAAGATCTGCCGACGAGGTATTTAAATGGTCGAGACCCTCAACAGTATGCGCGGCCGGCCCATAAATCATAGGAGGCAAAATGCTCGCAACAGAGAAGTTCACATTGTTTTCCTTCACAAAGTCGAACGCGGCTTTTTCAGCGAATGTTTTGGACGCGCAATATGCGGTGGTCCCGTCAGTCTCGGGATTCGATGCAATCTCCAAAGTGACAGGGTTCCAGTCTTTCTCGGAATATGTATATCCAGGTCTTGTTCCTTTGGTGAAGTCTCCTACGGCAGCGAATGAGGAGGTGAGGACGACGCGTTTGACTTTTGGGTTGTTCTTTTGGATGGACTTCAAAACTTCAGTCGTGCCTTTGATCGCTGGATCCAGGAGATCGCGAACATTATCCTCGACCTTCGTGACGAAGGGTGATGCAGTATGAATGACCCCATCGACATCTTTCACAGCCCCATCATGCCCTCCAGGTAGCGCGACATCTTTGACAATGGCGAAGGACAGCTGATCAAGGTATTTGCTGTGGCTCTTCCTGACTTTCTCTGCCGATGCCTCGTTCCGTACCGTAGTGCGAACGTTGTAGCCGCGAGATAGGAAGGAGTTGAGAACATGAGCAGCGACATATCCTGTGCCGCCAGTAACGAGTACGGTCTTCCCTTTACCAGATTTGCTAGTGAGGAGATCGTTTACTTTTGCTTTGACAGAATCCATTTCGTGATATGTATTAGGCGTAGATAATTTGGGTTGAACAGGTAGAGTAGGCGTAGGGTTGGTTTTATACTGACTGGCTAATGGACCTGTGATGCAAACGTATTCAAAGATCCAGTACAAGACCGTCCGCAACCATCTTTATATCCATCGCGCTGCCAGCATGCACCACCTCCTGATTTATAATACAGCCTATGATCTCACGGATCTCCGACCACAGCATCTCCCCCAATATGTGTTCCACCGTCAACCCCGCAGGAAGCAAAAGCCAAAATCCTCAGCTCCGTGACGTCAAATGGTGATAAGGTTTGTTACAGTATGTCAGTTATGCCATTGACCAATCAAATTTGTCGGCGATATGGTTTGACGTGTCGGTGTTAGAGGACTTGGAGCGGATGTTCCCTCTGGAAAGGGATGGACAGGGGTCGCGGGGTGAAGGAGCTGCTATGATTGGACGAATGGAGGAGTTAGTAACATACTTTCTAGAACCGCCTCTGCGAGTTGTTTCTCTACAATCTGCAGCCGACATTGATAGAAGGTGATTGATTACCAATGTAAGATCTATTTTCGTTGACCTTCAGTTTTACTTGTGCGAGATCCTGATTCAGACGTTCTGTCGAGAACGCAACGTGAAAGACTCTATCTCCAATCAGAAGTATAATACCCCATCATGCCTCGAAGAATCGACTCTCTTAGAAGCAATGAGGAAACTATCCAAGGCTAGTCCAAGCCATCTCGACGTCTTGATCCTCCAGAACAAACATACCGTATCTAACCCCCTCCCCCGATTCATTACCTATCACGGGTACAAAACACCCAGCAGAAACCCGCACATTCGCGCGGCAATACCTGCAGCTCATTACATTCTCCTCGTGAACCATGCCTCACAAGCCCGATTTCCCGGCGCTGAATATCAATCTCCAAGTATTCGCTCCGCGGGCCTGGACTTGAAGAACACTTGTTGGTCCTCGCGCCGGAATCACCTTGAACGAGCCGGTATGTCAGAGGGTCATGCATTTTCCTTCCGTCCGTGGGTTATCCAGACTGTAGTAGATCCCGAGGAGGGGAACGGGCGTATGAGTTCCGTGGACGGGCACGTCTCGAGGACACCACTGCGCGTCGGCGTTGAGCTGTGATTCGGGCCTGGGATGTAAGGGACAGAGGCTGCTGCCCTATCACGCCTTAACCCTTTGATATACGGATGCATTGTTCAAATTTATACCGCAGAGCAATATCATGGGGTCGGGGGGGTTCGATATATAGGTCCGGCGTACGATGTCTGAGTTTTGTCAAGCGTGTTTTGTAGCAGCTTCTGTTGATACGCGATGCCATGTCGGCGAGAGCAAGCAGAAGAGGTGTCAGGCTGGCTTGCTTACTTCCGTCTCGTTGAGAGAAGATATATAATATCCTACCTACTCAAATGATATATTGACATCAGATGGTGGGCGAAGTTAGTCTGGCTGCATTTGGACAGCTTTAACGCAGGCCAGCTCCAGGCAGAAGACCAGGCTGAAAGCTGGTATATTCGGAGCTGTGCGAATCTTTGGCTATGGGGATGGTTTGGAAGTATATACATTTTTCTTTCATTCTGCTTGTGTTGTCGAGTATCGAATCGGGTTCAGTAGCTACCAACGAATTACCATATAGCTCAAATAGCACATGGCATTTATAAACCCACCGAGTTCTTTCAGTTGGCGCAAGCCAGCCAACCACTCGAGCTTGTGTCTCAGAATCACCGTCCTCCTGGCTCCAAATTAAGAAATTATGACCGGGTGACTTAAAATAGCAGGAAATGTACACCCTCCAACCATTTTCACTATTCCATCTAGTCAAAGGAGATCATTCGCCCATCCACTCCTCCAATACACCAACCATTCTTTTGCTTTCTTCTGAAAAATCAAACACCGATGGCAACAGCAAAGAAGAATGCTCAAAGTCGACATACTTAGCGATTAGTCAAAACATCCATTCAGCGAATACATTCCCCAAAGCAATCTCCCCCCCCCCCCCCCCCCCCCCAAATATATAACTTCAGACCGCCCTTCATCTCGATTTACTTCCAACGCATCTGCAGCATATCACATCGGACACACGTACCCGCAGGCGGCAGCCACGAGAAGAGAACACAAGAATCACCATACCCCGGCAGTAACCTCGTCTGGCAGAAACCGGCCTCTCCTTCTGCTTCGGATGCCAAAACTCAGGCGTACCGCCCAGGCTACCCTGTTCACGCATCCCACCGTTACTTCCGCCGCGCCCAGGCCGGGCGCGCATGGAGGGATGCGATGGGGGAGTTGGTGGCGAGCGGGCGTATGTTTCCCCTAGGGGCTGGATATAGAAAGGAGGGGGAGGGGCGGGCACGACGTTGGTGGTGCGTTGGACCGGGAGGGTATTTATGTGGTGCGTGAGGACGTCGATGTGGAGGCGGAATGAGGTGAGTTGTGATGTGAGATTCGAAGATAGCAAGGTTAAGAAATATTCGTTGTGTATGTAACTTGGATGAGGGGAATGTATTTTAAGATGGTTGCTTGCTTGAATGGTTGGATTGGGGTGGGCGGGGAAATATGTTGCGTTGTGAGGATGCATGAGTTTTTAACTCTAGGATAAGCTTCTAGATGAGTTTCATGGAAGATAGATCACGCAGAAGATAACATTGAGGGTCAAAATCAAGGAGGAAGATCTTGAAATTCCGGTACACCATCCAAACTCCATGGTATGGCAAGCACTATATACAAATAGCCACAACCCTAACGTTCCTCGCAAGAAACGCTGATCATGAAATGAACACTGGATACTCCAAGCCCACGATCATCAAGCACCTTCATCTAGAATCAAAACCTAACCTTCCATAGTTTTCTCGCCACGACCCTTGTGGCTGCCCATCTTCTCGATAGAGCTCATGATACCGCTCCTGTAACCAAGTCCGCTCCCAGGTCTCATCCCTTGAGAGCTTCCGCTTCTACTCCGCTCATGGCCAGGTGCGGCCGGAGCACCAAACCCTCCTCTGCCGATACGGCTTTCGCTTGTGCCGTTTGACAAGCTCGTTGGTGCTCGAAGTCCAGACGCCCGGGAAATGCTGCCTCGAAGATTCTCTACCGCGCTTGCTTGGTTCTGTGCTGGTGGAGCAGTCTTTGCCGATGGCGTATCTGGGACAGCGTTCATGTTGTTTGCGAGCATCTCGTCAAATGCAGCTACCAGCGGAATCATCTCGTCGACCGCTGCTACTAACTTGCCCTTCTCAACTCGTTCATCGTCCAGGAGCCTTCGAAGGTCGGAATTATCCCTCTTTACACTTTCAACAACTCGCGAAAGGCCTTCAACCTCTGCCTCAAGCTCCTTCGTCTTTGCATCCCGTGCAGCTTGTTTTTCAAGATCCTGAGTCACTTCAAGAGGATTCTTGGGCTCTATCTGGGTGAGTGTCGTATTTCGTCCAAGCTTGAGCTCCTCGTTTTCCTTAGAGAGATCTTCGATCTGCCCCTCCAACTCTCTGATCTTCTTCTCCCACCTTCGCTCGTAGCTCTTCTTGAGCGCAGCGACCTTGGTCTCATGCTTTTCTTTGTACAAAGTATGTAATTCTCGTGAGACCTTTTCTACAGCAACCTCCACTGCCCTTCCGCCACATACACATTCTCCTGATCTAGCTTCTTCATTTTCGGATACTGGACCGGGCTTGCCAGCACGGATAGCAGCGATTTTGCTTTCTGCCTCCTGCGCCATCATTTCTGCCGCCTCTCTCCTCCTTTCAGACTCGTTCAATCTTCCCTCAAGGTCCTCCCGGTCTCGCTCTCCGTGCACGATCTCCTCCTTTACGTTTCGTAGAACAGCCTCCATCTCCCTGCCTCTCTTCTCCCATTCCTCTTTCTCAGCAGCGAGTTGATCCTTCAAGTTCCGTTCTTCCCGCACCTGCTCCATACTTTCACCAACTCTTTTCTCTGCATCACCAACTGCTGTCTTCAGGGATTGGACTTCGGCTTCTTTCCCGCTCAATGAAGCTTTCAAGCTGCTTATTTCCGATAAGAAGCTTGATTTTAGGCTTTCGAGTTCTCTTGGCGTGATTGATGGCATACTACGTGGCGTAGGAGCTGGTGGAATATCGAAGTCGAGGAGATTGGATATACGGTTTGCTGACGGCGTGACACTGCCATAACGTAAATCTGACATGGTGTTCATGCTCTTGATAGGTGATTGCCTCGCCTGCTTTGTCGGAGAGTTGATAGCGCGGCCGGAGAAGCCATTCATCTGGGCGGTGAAGTCAAGGAGTAAGTTCGTGGTATTGCCATCATCTGTACCATTTCTACGACCACGAGGAGTTGGTGATGGCGAGCGGTGGTTTATTTGCCGCCGCGCTGTTGCTGGTGTGGCCATTCCATTTCGTCTTGGTGTTGGTCCCATTGAAGCATATTTTGTAGGGCTGTGTCCGATCTTCGCAAACATTGTCATGTCGGGAACGGCGCTGAACTCGCTGAAAGTGCTGACCATTGTATCGTCCATATTGACAGTCTCATCATGACGAGGACCACCCATGGTACAGATTGTATCGTCTTGCTCATCATGGAAGTCACTGTCGCCATCCTCCAGTATCTCAATTGCTTTTGTAAGGCCTTCGTTATCTCTTAGAACATCCTCCATCGTTATAGTCCTCTCAGCCACTGTAGGCCGTTGTTCGGGCAATGACACTTTGATGGGGAATCTCTTCTCTGGGGATGAAAGCTTTCTTGGGCTTCTCAGATTATCAGGTGTCTTTTGTGGTGACTTGGCCTGGGGAGATGTGCGACTCTTCAACATCTTCAAAGGCGATGCAGATTCGCGTTCAATTGGGCTCTTTCGTGCGAGTCTGGCTAATTTGTCAGGCGAGAGATTCTCGCGATCTTCCAGATCTTCAGAGACGTTGGCAACAAAGGGAGAGCTGGGAGGAGAGTCGCTTTGCAAGGAGGATGTTGAGGTATAGCTAGTGACTTGATATTCATGGAGCAATTGTTTGGATGGCGATCGTTCATTCAGTACTGCATCTGCAGTAAGCGACAATGGTGAATCCATAGTATAAACTAAATTCAAAGGTGAATTCTAGTCGAATGCTTTGGCAAAGCTATAAAATTGAGTTGCTGTTGACAAGGCTGCCTGAAGAAAGTTGTGAAGTGAGAATAACAAGGATGGTTTGTTGATGTAAACAAAAACATTAGCGCCATTACAGGGGCTCTGACCGCATTGAACATTCTTTGACAAGAAAATTATTTGGATGTTATTTAAACACACTCACTTAAGAGATGTTTTTTTAAGCCTTATACCTTCAGTTCATGTTTTGAAGGTCCTATCCTTTCTGAGCTCTTGCAGAAATATACTAGTTCCGCAGGATGGTCTCAGTTTATTATGTAATGATACTGTTGAGAAACGCGTAAATAACGCAATGAGATTCAAGATACCAGCGTATTTCGTGAGGCCACAAGGTGGCATTGTTTGTTCGACATGTTGTTAGGACATTTCAACTTTATCACACAAGCTCAAAAGTGTCCTCTAACAGATGGATACCAAAATTTTGTTACGCAAATGCTGAAGTAATTTTTTTTCATACTGTTCACGTGTTTGATAGTTCAGATACAGAATTATGCACCTACTTCTGGAGAAGTCTCTGCTGTTTCTTAAGATAGCTCCAAGAAACCAGGAATCATTTACTTATGTTTCATGCAATGTACCCATAAACCTGCCCCCATGCGTCAATGCTGCCACGTTATCTAAATGCCGTATCCCCAAACTCCATGAGCGGCCATCCGTCCCACAAAACGCCACCCAAAATATGTACATACCTGTCTGACGGTCATGACATGCCTGAAACATGAAAGTGTGATCAGGGTATCGAACTAGAGTTTTCAGAGCCAGTGCTGGGTGATTTGGTAAGTATACCGTACACACTCTGTTGCCCCTTTGGCGCAATTTTCAGGTTGATGTAGGGAGTTTCTGATAATCGCTTGCCAGCTTTCATACTTTCGAGTACCCTGTACATAGATGTCAATAATTTTCCAAAACGTCTGTTCCAAGCCTTGATGCTTACCACTCAACACCGACATATTTCACTCCACAACCGCCAACTCTCTTGATCTCCTTTTGAAGCTTTGATGCTGACAATCCTCCACCTGCGCCAGAGGCATTTGACGATGGCTTCCCCAAAATGACATGCGAAACTTTTCGTCTCCCAAGATGAAGGGAAACCTGAGCTCCATTCTCTGCAAGGATATGTTTTAGTTTATGATCTGATATTAGCGGCGCAGTGCTGCCGTTAATATGTATGACAAGCCCAGCAAAGACTCCTTTTCGTCCATTTTCCTTCTCAAACTCCTTAACCTCATCTTCCCGTTTCCTCTCTGCCATCAGTTTCCCCTCGTTGGTCATTGGGACTGACGAGCGTTAGCGACGCACTTCTCTAGTGTGATTGTACGCATACTTTTGGTTGTTTTCAGCATCAACATATCTCCAACACTCATTTTTGCCCGGGCCCTAATATCCTTTGGTATCATAGCCTTGGCCTTCTCATCCCAATCCTCAGATCCTGCCCCAATTGTATCTGACATTCTCTTTCCGCCAGTATCGCCACTCTTGAACTGATGAGAGAGCTTCATATTCCTTAACTGGCGCCATCCTGTTGATCTTCCTAATCTATTCTCGGCTCTTTGATGGCCAGTTGAGGAAGAGTTCCAGGCATCGAAAAAGTTGTTGTGTATAGGCTGGGCTACAGAAGGCATAATAGGCTGCGGAGGTGGTATATCACACTCAAATTGTCAAATCTATCTGACGCCTGTGTCTAACATATCGACAACATGATAGCGTCCAAGGAATGCATGAAAAAGAATGAAAACGCGCCTTGGTGGGCTGGTGGGGTCTTTGTTACCTGGCAACGACCTCGCGTAACGTAAATTTCACACGACATCACGTGTGAAAATATTTAAATAAGATCAATCACTTCATTTTCACCTGCACAAGGTAACTAAGAAAACTAGCCATGAATAATAATGATTGAGTATCCCGATGCATCGAACCTCCAGGGTAGCGCGAGGGAGAAAAAAAAACAAACCTGACCTGCTTTACGGCGCGTACTGTGATCCGACTCGAACTTTCGAAGTCATCTCCTCCCACCCCACTACCGGGCTCTTTTCCCAACCCCTCTATTGTCATTCGATATTACCTCTTCTTTTAGTAACTGGGAAAATTCTCCGGGTGTACATTCGATGATGGATCACCGTTCGACGTTACAAATTTCACTAGGAAGCAAATCCGTAGTAGTTGAAGGAACAAGCAAAATGCATAATGCGAGAACCCGTCGCCCGCGCTGCGTGTCGCATCACACGGCTTGCTGCACCAAGCTCAGATCTGCGTGCAATCGAGGCACTTCCAACGCAAGTAAGTATGTCGTGCGTGGATCCTGTTGCGTCGAACAGCAGCCTATGCAGGTGGCGCCGCAACCGTCTCCTCACGAATCACTACCTACTTATTATTACCTTGACATAGATAGATACCTTAACTTCTGTTTCGTTTATACTGGGCTTGTAGAGCATCGCAAAGAGACATATCCACAGGAGACCACACCTAAAGTGGAAGATCTTCAGCGCTGCTAGGATGTTGTACATATTTTCATATGTAGATTGTTTGCCACTCATGCACCATCAGTATATTTGAGCAGATTTTTGCATTCTTCGGGACACGGTGGCACCCGAATGTACCATAAGTCGAAGATCACGAGAACACAATCTGGTAACACAATTTGGTAACACAAGTGTTCGAAATCGGAGTCCCTCTGTGGTCTGGACTCAGATAACATTCCTGCTCATGTTTACCTCGCCTCCAGAGAAGGAGGAGCATGGATCATGGATAACACTCCTGTAGGATGATGGAGGGTTCGTAATATAGGAAGGGATTGAGCCTATATTGGTGAAGGAGGGTGAGAAACTAGGATGGGGGTGGATGCAATAAATAGCGAAGACCGAAAGAGCTTTTCATTTATAGAGATTTTCTAATTCTGAGTTTACGGAAACAGATGAGCCCGAGGAGGCCTCCTTCTCTGTTTAGCAGTATCCGTCCGATCATGGAGGAGAGGACTCGGCCAGCCGTTAATAAGTCAATAAGTACTGTAATGTGTCATGTAAACCCTGTTCTGGTTGTTCCTCGAGGACTGGGAGAAGCCAAATCTGGTAACCAACATGGTCAAATGAAATATTCCGGGAACATATTAAATTGCAATCAACTTTATATGAAAACGCGGCTGTGAAAGTGGTTGCGAGAGGGCTGGTATTGATGTTTCTTATTGTGCCTTTTCCATTAACCATCATCAATCAATTGTTGATCTTGTTGAGTCTCTTGAAGCTCACTTGGCGAATGACGGGGTTTGGGAGGGGGGTTCATCGAAGAGCGGTGAAGAGTACGCTAATCCAAAGTGTATCAGCGACGACTCAACACTTCTTCTCCGTCCTCCCACACAGCGCTCTTGAGAGGCGAACTAGAATGCTCGGAAGGACATATTAAACCAACCGTTATTGTAACCTCCTAGCTCTCATCCTATCTAAGTATTATTCCGCTCGAGGGATCGTCTGAATGTATGGGTTTATCTTAACTTTGTCATACCCTAGGATGCTCTCTTCGTCAACGTTCGGCTCGGTGTTGTGCGTTTATGGCGATTTTGAAGCTCACCATTGGCCAATTACGCCACAAAGTGGTAATGTTAGCCAAGCTGCAATGTAAGACGGGACGTTTTCCGCGCGTGCAGCTGGCAAACTTCGAACTCAGCCCAAGACGTATTCCACCTAATTTGCTGATTATAAAAGTATCTTTTGCCTCTGCGATACCAGATCACTAAGGCGAGACCAAAAAAAAGCATGCTCTTTATCTGTATGCTTTCTCTTTCCAACACTCGAATCACTCGTAACATGCCTTTTCGCTCAAGTTTTGGGTAGTCAAGAAGCTCAATTGAGTTTCATATGCGAGGCTACGAACGGGACTAAACGATGCGATTGTCGCCCTTGTTCAATGGTGGGCGGTAGCGGGGCCGCTGCACAGCGTATAACGACTTGGCAATTCTTGACGAATGAGAAACCTTGGTGAGAGATGGAAGGGTGGTGTTGAGCAGTTGTTGGCTCGAGACGTGTTGAGTGGTGATTGGGGTGACCTCGATAAAGTCGTGAAGGATTGATCGCCATCCGTGATGGCCGGTACAGCGTAGATAAGTGGCTGGATGATACGGTCGAGGCCTTTGAAGATCGTTCTCAGTACGGCATAGTCATAAGTTTGTGCGACAACGTTGTGGCATGGGCAAGTGTAGGCATGGTAACTCTTCCATCTCGATTGGATATTGAAACTCGTTCAACTTGTTCAGTGTGCTATTTCATCTCGCCTCAGCTACGCCTCAGGCACCCGGGAAGGCTACTCGTATTACGCCTATCCGTAGATGATCCAAAGGCACCGGTTTTGGTTGAAACAGGCTAAGAAACCATGTCCCAGCCACCTTCCTCTTCGCTCCGGGCACACTGGGGTGATTCATTGGCCATGTTTGGGCTGCGAGTAGCCGCTGTGCAGTATGCAATGCAAGTGCTCTGGTGTACAAGGGTCAGGACCAGGTGGATGTCTGAAGAAGCTGCAGGGACCGCTGCCGGGAGCGAAGGGGGAGTGGTGGTTGTGATCGTGTGGTGTGTGTGAGAGTGTGTGTGGTGAGAAGAAAACTGATGACGGGGTCCCATGGGATAAGAAAATGGTTGGCGGGGGTGGGCGGTGAGCTAAGCGGACATACGTGGGTTACGTATTGCCAATAGATTTCACCGTTAAGGTTCGAGAAGCAAGACAGTTGATTTCAGATGAGAGAGAAAAATGATCCCATGGATGATAACTGTACAGCAAGGCAGGAATGAATGATTTGTTGAACGCTGGCGGCTTTCAGGATGGGCATAGGTGGATCTATTCGTTCTCCGCAAAGGAAGCACCTCGTACACACATCGTGATGTCTCGGACAAAGACAGGAGGAAAGTGGCAGCGTGGAGTCTTGTGAAATGTTCTCATTTAATCACGAGATCTCAGCTAATATATCTTCAATCTTGACGTTCGCATAGCATGGCATAGCATGGCATATCCTCCCCACAAGCCAGGAGGTTCACACGTCAAAGTGATGTTGCTGTGATAGTATGCAACTTTAGCGCTGGTCATCTGCAGCCCAGGACGGCGGCGACTACGGCAGCGCCATTCAACTTCAAGATCTACAATGTATACTGAAGGATCACCTAGACAGCTTCTGGAACAAGTTATTACTGTCTAGTAATCGTCAAACAAGCTATGATTCGCATGTTTGCTTTTCTACGCCTGATCTACCTCAACCTATTTCTATCCGGATCCCTTGCGTTCCTATACTTAGCCCACTCTCTTGACTCTCTTGTGTAACACGGCGCGAAATCAATTCATCTGGAACATGTCAAAGCTTTGCAACATTCTGGCTTAAGATGAATGAATCAGATGTAATGAAATGGCGATCCGTGATGTGGGCTAGTGTTGCTCTATTTTCAGGCAGTCTTGCGAATTTGATTCAGAGGGCTAATCTGTTTGTATACTGGTCACCATAGATAATAAGAAGATAATGGCATAACTCTGGCAAAAGCCCTTCCAATCTAATGCCATTATTTTTGCTTTAGAATAATCACAGACATTTTGGGCTGTTGTGATACTAATAAATCAGTCAAGTTTCATACTATCAATATCGATTTCATCTTAAAGTGGTGGCAGAAAATTATGTCAATGCTTTTTGCTTTCCACGGCGCCTTGCATTAGAACCCCCACTCGTGTATTAGGAAGAGTCTTTCCGGCTCCCCTGATGCTTGCAAGTTGCAGTAGTAAATGTATCTTTCACAAATTTTCAGATCCAGTTCAGATGCGGAGATATCCATAGTATAGAAAGGGCTGTCTCAATGTTACAGAATACGGCTCGATTCTTTCCATCCGGACAAGGTGAAATACCCAATGTTTTATCTTGTGCTTGGCTAATATCTTACTGTCTCCCAATGGCTGATGGTTTTCTACCCTGGCCCTGATTCAACATGATCTAGATGGTCCAAGAAAAGGCCGTGCTGACGTTATCTATGCTGGAATGCTTCGAGGTAATCAAACGCTGTAAACTTCATGAGCAATCAACCCACAAGGACCTATCAGCTGCTATCCCGCGCTATGGTAAGCTCATCCTTTTCCAGGCGGTACCTACACAGATATTTGGACTACTCAGTGGCAAAGAGAGCACAAATATCAACCTGATTTCTAAGTTTGGCAAATTTTAGCAGTATAGTTGCCAAAAAAAAGGTGTGTTAAGCTAGAACTTGTTCTTGTTCCTGGAGATTTATACTCCACACGGGCGGCACACTTCCAACCGCCTCCATGCCTTATTACCGACAAACTATTCTTTGCATCAACTCCTGCGTATCATCCCTATACATAGCCTTGATTCCATATATTGTTAACCATCCCTATATCGGAGACCTCCTAAACCGCCTGGTTCTTTGCATTTGGGCGATGCACTCCGGACTGCTGCCAACCAAAGTTTTCCTCATCGTGCATAACCGCGTCTCAAAGTCTCACCTAATTCTGCACACTACGGCAAGGAAAGTCAATCGGAGAATTACCTGCCACCAGCGGCCCTGTCTATTGTCCGGTTGTGTCCTGTGCGCTACTCTCAGGCTTCTTGGATCGCTCCTGTAATGCGCTGCGCACTGCGCATGGGGATCTTCTTGCATCAAACACCTCACGCTTTCGGTGCCCCAGATTGTTTATTATTCTAGGGAACGGTCCGGGAAGCTACGTACCACGGTAGTCGTCTACCGACCTCCAGATGGGACAGGCCGTTTCATTTTACCAAAAGACCAACACAGCAATGCCCAAAAGCCAACACCGCAACCGCCTGAGGTTTCAGATCTACTGATTCGATGTTATGATTCCGTGACTAATCACGTTATTACCGAAACTACTGGCTCGTAGGAAGGAGGAGGCTGGGATATATTTTCGGGACACTCTGATAAATTATCCTTATCACGACCTCATCGGGGTGATGCTCGATTCGGGTATGATCCGCACCTGGCTTGAATCCTAGGATGCCGGCCTTCCTCTTCCCTCGCTTTTCGCGATCGCAGCTCAATTGGTGTGACCATGGCGTGGTTTCTTGTGACTTCTCGGCCGACCGACCAAAAGCTGGGTTTGGGGCACATTGCTTAACTCTCTCTCTCTGTCTTTCTCCAACCTCCCCAACGCGCATCGCATATCACTATGAATTATTGTGGCACTGACCGATCATTTCCCCTCAACTGCCGTGAGCGCGGGAGCTCCAAACCTCCCAAGCTTCCAAAGCTCCGAGTGCTGAGCTGACCTGATGTCAAGGGCTCCGGACTTTTCTATGGGGGGGTTGTGCTGGCAAGGTACAGGGCTCGCAGCTCATCGATTGGGGCCTTCGGAGTCTGGATTATTCCTAACCCTTGTGGATCTAAGTGGGGAGCAGAGCACAGGCATCAACTGCTGGCAGGGTGTGCAGAGTCCACCTCACATGGATCTGTTTTTTTTTTGGTTTTGCCGACCGTCGTGACGCAGACCAGAAAGAGAAAAAGTTAGGTAGTTGTGAATATTGGATTCGAAAAAAGGACATGATCCGGGCGGTCTTCCCTTTTTTTTTTGTCTATTGTCATCTCGGGTCTTCGGAATAAGAGGTGCTGGGTAATCATAATCTATCACACTGCCTAGATACTCTGGAGTGATACTCTTGAATAGGAGTTGTTTTTATAAAAAATATAGCCACTGCTGTGCCGTAGCCTTATTTGGAAGCCAACGATGCCGTTACCCATAACTATCAAACGTAGTTTAACTTTTCCTACTTTCATACTTTACCGTGGTGACCGCAAGCTGGCCGCCCCAGGTTTTCCCAATACATTTTTGTTTATAGTTTCCCAAGAAGGCTATTAGCTTTATCTAGCCGCTGCGTTTTACCATGATAGCGGTCAAAAAACGGCAATAAAAGTTTCTCGTGGTGGCCCCGAAGTGAAATTCACCGAGCCCAAAGAAGTTTTGACTTTTTGCACCCGTTTTTTCTTGCCTTCAGGGATCCCACGGGATTCGTCTCCACCACTATATCCACCGCGATACTTCCCCAGCCACTCAGCGCCTGAGCATTTATCCTTTTCGCTGGCGCTTCGTTATTGCTAGCGTAGAGTGTTATTAGCCCACTAACCTCATCTCGCACTAGCGTTACCAAGGGGCAAGATTTGGCGCGAGCGCTCGGCTGGCTCGCTGGGTGGGTCGCTGGGAAACAAGACTAGACTGTTTGAGTATTAGATCCGATTGTTTTTCACCTCCCCAACCTTGCTCAACCACTAACCCCCTGTCCCTTCAGGCCCTTCCGCACCCTGGCAGATCCATCCTTTCTTTCTTTCTCGTCTGCTCCTCCTCCTCCTCCTCTTCCCCCCCCCAGGCCTCATCCCTCCACGCCCCCCAAAGAACAGGCCCTTCTCTGTCATTGTATTGTACCAAATACTAACTGCCAAAAAGCCAAAGCCTGGCTCTGGCTCTGGCTCTGGCTTTCGCTCTTCCCTGGCCCTTCCCTGGCTGGCTCGCTCGCTCACTAACCACTACCACTACACGCTACCACTACCCTACGACCACTACTACTACCACCCCCCCCCCCCCTCTCCGTGCTACTGTACTTACTCTTTTCACTCGCTACTCCCCTCTATCCCACCACTGCTACCACCACCACTACCACACCCCCATGCTCAGAGCCCTGGTTCAGAGCCCATGCTCCCATGCTCTCAGGCTCCTCGTTAAAGTTTAGTTTAGCTTCTCTTCTGCCCGCCGCATCTGCATCTGCTGCATCCGCATCTTGCTCCTCATCCTCACTCCTTCTCCTCCTCCTCCACCTCCTCCTACTACTCCTCTAAGTGTAAACAACTCTTCACTCCTCCCAACCTCCTCCCTCTGGACTCCTCCTTCGCTCAGCCCCCCGACCTCTCTATTTCCTAGAGAGGTGCTGGTTACGCAGGTATGTGACCCAACTATCGCTTTAGCCCTGCCGCCTTTTTGCGATTGTTCCATTGACTTCGACTAAAGCGCTGACCTTGGTACCTGCAGAAGTGTGGTTGAAATATACTATCCTAACTTCCACGATTCTTCCAAACGCTGCCGCATATACCCACGTTACTCTCCTCCACGCGTACCTACCTCTACCTCACCTCTCGTCCCAATCAAAGTGGCTGTCTCTTACGACCATTACGACTTCAAACGATTTTCGCAGCCTCGAATCGAAAGCACGGATCGCCCAAACTTTCAGAAGCCACCAAGAAGCACAAGCATAACCTGCAGCTTCGCGTAAACGGTCCAACATTCTGTCGTGGAGCTTCAATCGCATCCCAATTGGATTGACTGACGATCTTTGAGAATACCAACACTGAGCCGGTATTTCAATTTTACGTCGACTCTTTAACGACCTTCAACGAGCCATACGTCCTTGTTTATTGTTTCAATTCTTTTGAGTTTTAACGAGTTTATCCAGCGGCTTTTGCATCACATTTTCAAGTCACGATACATAAACGACAATCAATTGTGCTCGCTGTAAACAATATCATAAGACTGAGCATTTTCGAGATTCCTGTTTTCCGGAAAAAAGAAAAAAGTCTCGTTCTGTACACGGGAGTCAATTCAACCGTGGTTTCTGTCGAAAAAAATCGTTGTTTGAACTCTTTAACCACGCCATCGCGCACCATTTTGGGCTCTTTTTAGTCCTCTGAATATCGGCTCTCGAAGATTTTCGTGAGTCTACTCCTTGTCCTTCTCGGACTTGACCTTATAAACCGAAAAGCTGGATCCTCTTCCGTCAATATCGCAAGTGCAAACCCGGGGACCTTCGGACGTACCATATTACAATCATCACGCTGCACAGCGACCGTCGTATGTGAATGATAGGTTGCCTCAATTGCCCCTGCCCCAGCCGCAACAGGCATACTCTTCTGGTACCTCGTCACCCCGGGTTGGCTCTCTTAGTTCACTGAGCTCTTCAATCCTGAACGGTAGCTCCTCTCATTCGTCCTACACCACCGCCAGTTCGAACGGACCCAAAACACCGTCTCCCACGATACCAGGACACACAGGCCTTCCACCGGCGCTGTCCCAAACTTCCTACAGCAGCACTCCCCCTTCCAGCACGGCTTATTCATATAACCAGGAGCCTGCATACCCGACGATGAACCACAACCAGCCTCCTCACCAAGATATGTACTACTCCCAACACATGTCAACGGGACAACCTCCACCACCACAGACCGTCACATCAGGAAATATGGGCCACTATCCACAACAGCACCAGCAGCCACCACTGCTTCAACCAGTTCCTGCACAATATGCTCCTGCGCCACAATATGGCCAATACAGTGGTTATTCAAATGGCTTACAGTCACCGCAGTCAGCGGGACACCAAGTCCCTGGTTCTGTGGGCGGACAAGGTGCCATGTTGCCATTACCAGCAATGGCACCGGGCCAAGGGTATGGCCCTCCAAGCGGGTTCGATACCACTGGTCAAGTCGCTCCTCCAGGAATGAAGCCGAGGGTGACGGCGACCTTGTGGGAAGACGAGGGAAGTTTGTGTTTCCAAGTTGAAGCAAAAGGTGTTTGTGTTGCAAGACGCGAAGGTGAGCCGGCGAAA
The DNA here is from genome assembly GCA_918026815.1 of Chalara sp. BL73. Classification (NCBI taxonomy): domain Eukaryota; kingdom Fungi; phylum Ascomycota; class Leotiomycetes; order Helotiales; genus Chalara; species Chalara sp. BL73. The sequence goes on from CAKJVC010000196.1 coordinate 243,202, forward strand.
CAAAAGTCAGATCCTCATTTCTAACTAATTGATGGCAGACAATCACATGATTAATGGCACGAAGCTTCTGAATGTTGCCGGAATGACCCGTGGACGAAGGGATGGCATTCTCAAAAGCGAGAAGATGAGACATGTCGTAAAAATTGGGCCTATGCATTTAAAAGGAGTTTGGTAAGAAATGCAGAGGAAATGCAATGGTCGAGGCTGCTAATCAGAATATAGGATTCCATTTGAGCGTGCACTTGATTTTGCAAATAAAGAGAAGATCACCGAATTACTGTATCCGTTATTCGTTCACAACATCGGCGCGCTTCTCTACCATCCCACAAACCAAACGCGGACTAATGCAGTTATGGCTGCTGCCGAGCGAAGGAAACAGGAACAGAATCAAATGCGGAATACTCAGGCACCTGGGTTACCCTCCCTTCATCAACATCATCATCATTCTATGAATTCTTCCATTGGCGGCAATCTGCCCGGGCCACAACACTCTCTGGCACCTCACCCCAATGCCGGACGCCCGGGCCTCGACCGAGCGCATACGTTTCCGACCCCTCCAACGAGTGCATCAAGTGTTATGGGTAACATGGGTAGTTCAGATGGCAGCTTCCAGTGGAGTCAGCCAAGCCAGATGAGTAGTGTTCAAGGTACCAATCCCTTGACCATTGACACAGGTTTAAGTAACGCACGCTCAATGCCTACAACTCCAGCTACAACCCCTCCCGGTGCTATGCAACAGTATCAGCAGGGTTCTCAGCCTTACGATGCCTCACGGCAAATGTACTCTGCAGCTCCTTCGCAACAGAATGCGTACCCGCAAGCCGCGCCAGGCCAACCCATGGCACCGTACTCTCAACCAAGCTCATACATCAAGAACGAGATGGGCCCACCCACAGGAAGAGCACCTGGTGCAGAGGGGGAACAAGATAGCAAGGAATCGAATGGTATGCTTCATCACGGTCAAGCAAATGGCCAAGTTAGTCATGGTCAAGGTGAAGAGGAAGCTGATCATGAACATGATGCAGAGTATACCCATGACAGCTCTGCGAACTATAATGCCAACCGTCAGGCTTATAGCTACAACAATGGCGCTCCTGTGGGATCGATACCAGGAGATCATGCCCACCTCTCACCCGAGATGACTGGATCTCCCAACCATCCAGCATCTGGTCGTGCAACACCCCGAACAGCAACCGCCCCTCAGCCATACTACGCGCAGCAAGGTGGCTACAGCACCCCTCCACGAGTTCAACCGCCGCCGTCGAGTAATTTGTATAATGTAATGAGTAGCGAGCGTGGTACTGCGAACGGGAGCGCGGGGGGCGATGTTTATGGCACACAGCCTGATATGGGAAGCTCGATAACCAATGGCTATCAATCCCAGCAATCTGTCATGAACGGCGCTCCTGTGAGCAGCAAACGGGGACGAGATGATGATGAGGACTCTCGTCCTTCCAGTCGGGGTCCCGGGGCAGACATTGGCCTCAAAAGACGAAAAACCATTCGTGAGGGTTCCGTCTCTGGGCCAAGTTACAACCCGCAGCCTCTAAATCAGGCTCCGCCATCCATCAGCCAACGATCAGGAGGCCGCCGATAACCATGTCGGAACTCGCAGACTTTCCTGCACATTCTTCTCCAGACGTAACGCGTCTGGATCCCATTACATTACCACATATCCTGTGGACTACTTTTCGAATATAACTCCAACAAACACATTCCTTGAGAAGACCATTATTTTTACTTCACGATTGTCCTTGTATTGGCCGAGAACACCCGACTCGGCGTATTACTTACTTCAGATGATGATGGGCTCACGAACTCGATTCTAAAATGGCCAAATTTAGCCATTCTAACGCTGGCTGATGAATTTTCACGCTTTGCCATGGGAGACATGGGAGGGAGTAATTCTTTGCGGCAGCGACGAAAATATCCCAGACGACCACTACTGCACATGCAAGCGACAATAAGCTGGGGGCAGGACTTTTGCAACAAACACGCGTCCTATAATGATCCTAGGGCAGGCGGGAACCTCTGTTATTTTTCTTATGTTGAACATTATGATGACTTGATGACCACCATTTCCATTTGCTTGCGCAGCTGCAGCAGCACCCGGATTCTCCTATGTAACTGATAACGACTTTATGAGAGATATAAAAGCGTTGTGTGTTGCATACATAAAAATATTTAACCAGAGTTTGCAGTCTCTTGATCATGTGATTTTGTTGTTGAATCCCGACTTATACGAGAGCGAGTAATAGATCACTGCCGTAGATCCAAGTAGCGCCTACGCTGTAACGATTATCTTCCTTGCTCTATTGCCTAGTATCGGCCATACAGGTGACCAAATTGGTTATGCGATAATTGACTCTAGCCAGAAATACATCTTCAAGTGTTTTCTTGGTGAGCAAATGAGGTCTGCGACCACCTTCGGGATCTCCCTCACTCAAGACAAAAGAGTACTCTAGAAGTTCACACTTTTGATTATTTTTAATCACGCTAAAACGACAACTTTTCATGCTTAAACGCCTTCTGCCCCTCTCCCTCGCCATATTCCAACGATACCTGTCCACCACCACGAATCTTGTACTTATATATCATCAGGCCCTCCAGCCCAACGGGGCCTCTCGCATGGATCTTGTTCGTGCTGATCCCCACCTCCGTGCCGAACCCGAAGCGCATCCCGTCCGCCATCCTGGTCGACGTGTTCCAGAATACGCCGGCGGAGTCTATCCCCGCCATGAACCACTCGGCCAGGGGTTCCGAGGACGTCAGGATGGCGTCCGTGTGATGGGACCCGTGGGCGTTGATGTGGGCGACGGCCTCGGCGACGGAGGAGACGCTTTTGACCGCTAGCACGAGCGAGAGGTGCTCGGTGTCGAAATCGCTGGGGTCGGCGTCCTGGAGGATGGCGGCGGAATGGGCATCCAGCGTTGCGGCGAGAGCGGCCTTGCTTGCTGCGTCGCAGCGTAGCGACACTCCTTTCCCTAGTAGCGCTTCAGCGACCTGAGGGAGGATGGTGTCTAGCGCTGCTTCTTCTACGAGAAGCGTCTCCACGCTGTTGCAGGCCGCGGGATACGACGTCTTGGAATCAACGATCACTTTCACCGCCATCGCTGGATCGGCGCTGTGCTCGAGGTATATTGAGCACAGTCCATCCGCGTGGCCAAGGACGGGGATCTTGGTCGATGATTTGATATAGCGGACTAGCTCGTTCGACCCTCGCGGGATCACGAGGTCGATGTACTGATCAAGGCCGAGAAGCTGGGGGATGACATCGCGAGTAGTGACGAGCTGGATGGCGGTGTTGGGTACCTGCGTTGATTCCAGCGCTTCTGAGATGACTTTTGAGATGGCGATGAATGATTCTGTTGACTCTTTTCCACCTGTGGTAGTTGTCAGAACCGCCGGGGGCTTCATAGGTAGGGTGCGGCCACACACCTTTCAATATAGCTGCGTTGCCAGACTTGATAGCTAAAGAAGCAATATTTGCAATGACTTCTGGCCGGGCTTCAAATATGATTAGAAGGACTCCTATGGGACATGAAACTCTCTCTAACGTAAGCCCATCATCAAGCTTCGTTCGTAAGGTGACTTTTCCAACTATCTGGAATGAGTATCGGCTTATAAACAGGGGATTCAAAGAAGCGCACCAGGGTCTTCCAAATCACGAACGTCAAGTATCCCTTTCAACATATCCTCCCATTTACCTTTCTTTCCAAGATCAAGTCTCGACACTATGCTCAAGCTCAGCTCTCCATTGTCTGCGGCTTTTCTTGCCAACTCTAGATCTCGAGCATTGGCGGCTAGAATCTTCTCCTTGGAAGCTGCGAGCGCGGCGTGGATAGAGCTTAGAGCATCATTTCTTGCTGATGTAGGAAGGGTAGCGAGAATGTGCGATGCGGATTTGGCGGAGTGGGCCGCATCAGCAGGGAGCGCATTCGTGAGAGACATATCCGCGATCTAATAACTTGATATGTAGACCGTCTACCCACTCAACTAGACCACGAACTTTTCTTCTTGTTGATTTCGCAATGACTCTTCCTCTTTGAATGTCACGTGTTGCTAAAGAAGCTTCGGCTAAACTATTAAGGATTGATAAACGCACACCGCCTTTATCAACTATCACATCTCCACATCAAAGAACGGCTAAGGCAGCCTTCTCGACATTGGGATATTCAACCACTTCTACTTGTTCGCTGCCAGCCCTTCCTTGGAGTTGCAGGATTTAGGTTGTGCCCTCTGCAAGAGACCTGGAGCTTGTGTCAGCACCAAATATCCATCCAACCAAACTACAGAAGCAGAGGCAGTTGGTGCTCAGCCTTGTCTTCTCACTGGACCGAGCTACTTCATAATTCTTCCAGTCAGAGCTAGTTTCCCACCAGCACGAAGGAGAATTACAACCTCTGCTTGAAGTATTTCAGCCACTCCTGCCACCATGGATGACGCTCTGCAGAAGCTTCTCACCTTCCCAGCGCATCCCCCGCCTCCACAACAACTCTCCAATGGTCAATACGATGAGGCTATAAAGGTCCATTTGACGAAAGTTGGTCGGATGACAGACAAGGAATTGCTATCACATTCTGCGGGAGATGAAAGTGGCTTAGATGTGAGTTTCTTCAAGCTAGAGGTTCAATAGGTTGCTGACTCTTGCACAAAAGATTATCGACCCATCTAAACACTCCGCATCTTACATATTCGTTCTCCTTGCGTACATACAGGCCTACAATAAAGGTGACAAGAAGGCGATAGAAGGCGATAAACTTTTCGACAAGATAGAAATATTTCTTTCTGTGTTTGATGCGCGACAGATTCGCTATGTTGGACAAGAGCTAGCAAAGGTAGTTGATCAACTTGTTCGAATGGCTGCCAATGCTGATCAGGTGAGTCTTTGTTGCTGTGGGCACGATCTTGATTCATTCGCGATGCTCCAGGAGCCAAAAGCTTCGAATTTCAGGCTAGGCGAATCTGTTTCCAGATTTGGTTCTATATGGGATACTTTCATATGTTACCATCCCAGTGCTAGCCTTCAGTCACGTTTGCTATCATAACTAAACCCTACTAATTCTTCAAAGCGTCATCGAGCTATTGCTCCTGTTCGTGATGTCATCCTGAGGATAGACCCCTCTGGCTCACTACTTACCTCGCGGCACTTGCTGATCGTCCAGCTGGCACTCGAGTCTCGGCACTTTGAAGAGGCCCTTCCAGTCCTGGATAAATCCATCCTATACTTTCCAGGGACACCCAGCCAACCGAAATCAAAGTTTTTGTGTGACATGGAGCTATCCTCAAGCTCTTATATGAACTCGAACCTTCACCAAAGTGGAAGGTTGAGATACCAAGACATTTTAGAATATTTTCTCTGGGGTGGAATGGTTTATATTGGATTGGGGAGATGGAAAAGTGCCTTAATATCTTTGGAGAGCGCCATTACATATCCTATCCGAGGAAATTCTGTGAGCCGAATTATGGTCGAGGCCTACAAGAAATGGGTGCTTGTGGGTCTCTTGGTAGAGGGCAAATTACTTCCACTGCCAAAGTCAGTTGATGGCAATGCTACCAAAGCATTTCGCATTATAGGCAAGCCCTACGAGAGTATCGCAAATATATTCGAAACAGGCACGGCAGCACGACTCAAGTCAGAAGCAGAACATGCCCAGAAGATTGTAAGCGACGATTGCAACACTGGCTTAGTCCTTCAAGTCTTGGCCGCCTATCAGAAATTCCAGATCCGCAATCTCGCAAACGTTTATAGCAAAATTTCAATTCCCGAGATCCGGGACCTGACAACAAGTGCCGAAACTGGAAAGCAATTACCAAGTGTTCAAGCCGTCAAGGATCTTGTTACAAGCATGATAAATGATGAATCATTATCCGCAACCCTAACCCAACCTTCTTCTGGACCTGCCGTACTTGTATTTAAGCCCACCGGCTCATCTTTGTCTGAAGAAGATATGCAAAAGAGCTTACTGGAGGCATCGGAGCGAATTCAATCATTGACGCAGCAGATTACTCTTACAGATCGAATGTTAACTTACGACAAGGAGTACATCAAGTATGCGCAAAAGCAGAAAAAGAATGTTAGAAACGGCGCTGCGCAAGACCAAGGCATTGGTGGTTCTGAGATGGAGTTGGATTTTGGCGACGAGGACCTCATGGCAACATATTGAGGCAATGTTGCGTCAGGAATGAATGACGTCGATACGATGACACATAACCATTTGCATAGTTATGCTAAGTGAATAAAGTAGCTATCTGAGCTTTCATGACATAGCATGTTCTCATAGACGGAGTTCTGGAGCGGGAATGGGAGGGTTGCATGCGAGGCTGGCGCATTGGACTACAGCTTTGCCATCCAAAGCTACATTCAGATAGTCAATAAAAAATAGATATACGCGTCTTCCGGCAGAGCCATTTGAAACTTTTGATCAGTGCATGCTTTGTAACTTCACTACCTAAGCAGCTGATGTACTCCACAGCAAGATTCAGGAGATCATTGTTTCTAGAATACTGAGCCGGTACAGAAGCGGTGCTCTCAGACAAGCTTGTCGTGCTATTGCTCGAGGTCAACGAAATGGAAGTACCGCTACGTTCTAAACACTAGAGCTATTCGTAGATAATCCATTTCTCATTCAGTGCCATTTAATTACTTTCTGAACGCCGGAGTCATCCGTCCCACATTTACCTCAATATAATATACAGCGTAAGCTCTACCGCGAAGGCCGTTGACAAAGTCCTGCATATTTTCTGCATAATGATATAAGATACGTCCTCATGCGCATTCGCCGGAATCAAAATCATCCTGCTAGTTCTAGGCCCATTTCTCATTACTTTTACTCTTCAAGATTGTAAGATTTGATGATAGCTGCAAGTTTATTTGCTTCGGCTGCATAGTTGATAGGAGTGGCATTCATGACTTGGTAGCGCGGTCTGCAATTTCTTAGTTATGTGGACAAAGGCGGGATTATATTATTCACTTACCGCTGTTGATCTTGGTAAGTCTCCATCTTGGCTCTGATTCTGAAGGTGTAAACTTTGCAAATCGCGTCCTCAAAAGCCTTTTCTTTTGCAGAGCTATCATTCTCCGAAAGCTCCATTAAATCATCGGCGGACATGCCCATAATCATCTTACCCACATCATCAAAACAGCTAATATACAACTGTCCATAAGGATCACTGACGCTGACTTGCATAATATAGCGATATTGGGGCTTTTCATGGGTCAGATTGCACTTCTCGCAACGCCATCCATCGCCTTGGTCAATAACTTTCTTATTGCAGCCTTCATTTGAGCATGCAGGGTAGGCGAAGTTCTCATTCTTGATGTAGGCGACGGTGCCTCTGACAGAGAATGTATCAGCGTTGTCGGGGTCCATTCCAAGGCCTTCATCACGGACTTGGGCAATTGTCTTTAACGAGTCTTGTCGGCCACCAGCTGTCCCTGCACTAGCCATCCCGGAGTGCGAGGCAAAGGTATTCGTTCGTCCTTGAGAGTCATACCATCCTTTGAGCTTGTGAGCTTCTGGAATATCAGGATCGATAACCATAGAGCCAGATGATAGCAAACTCAAGCTTCGCCCGCCAAAGTCTGAAACTTTGACGCCCTTGAACGCAACAATAGATTCGGGATTTGCTTCAAAATTAGTGGCACCTTTGCCCCAGATCGTTAGTCGCACCGAATAGCCACTGTCATCAACTAAAACCAATTCGCGTTTATCATAAGGCTTTTGTGTAGCTTTGGCAACAATCTGCGAAACTTCCTGGACTTCCTTTAAAACGCCTATAATGTCAATGGTAGAATCTTTATCGATACTCTGGAGATCCGCGACGTTGCTGAAATTGTACCTGACTTGAGGTACGCTTTCTGAATCCTCGGCCTTTTCGACAACGGTGTCCCTCTCGAATGTCATCTCGTAGTCATTCGCAAGGGTGCTGAATTGCTTCTTGGCCATTTGTACCCGACAATGGGAGATATAGTATACGGAGCCTTCTTGGAAAGTGTCATAGAGCATGTCGCACTGATCATTGAATCCAGTTACCTTTATTTCACCGCTTTCATCCAAAAGATTAACACTGAATAGCTTCCCCTCACCGGATTGCTTGTGCCAGGTTTTGATTTCAGACTTATGCGTTACCCGGGCTTTGATTGTCCAATTCTGCTGGTATGGCGATAGTCCTTCGATTGGGTATATATTCGCATGAGTATTGGAGCTCGAGGGTCCCGTGCGTGTTGGAAGCGCACGATCCTGAGCAGCAGGCTGTTGTGCTTTGCCACTATTTCCATAGAACCCACCACCTGAGATTGTAGTATTCTGCGCAACTGCTGACTTCGCATCTCTGCCATCGTCTTCGAAAGCTTTGGGCTCACCAATCTTTTCCATTTCGCCCAGGCTCTCGATAACTTCAAGGTCCATGATAATCAAGATTCTTCAGTTTTGTTAGTACCAAACGTTTGTGAAGATGTTAAGGAGGCTGACTTTTTGCCCTTGACAGAGTTTGCCTGATATGACTTGACGCGAACTATGGATCCTTTCTTGAGTTTTCCATCGTGGACAACATGATTTGCTTCTGTTGAGAATTAGAGCCATTCTTGGTGAAGGGGAAAGAAGTACTGACGGGTAGCAAGCATGCTCTGAACAAAGTTTCTGGTATCACTTAACACAATACGAAACCGCTCTGGATTCCCCTCTCCTGGGGTTCCAAGTGCTTTAATCTGAACACACTGGCATACTGGCACAGGGAAGTCTGTTTCCAGCCTGTGTGGTTCATAGAAGATGGCGCTGGAAGGCGTTAGTAAAAGCTAGAAGCCTGGAAAATATACTGACTGCAAAGCTCCTTCCGTGATCTGGGCCTTCGCGGCTTCTTTAGGGTCTGCCATATCGATTTCTACCAAGTCTGCAAATGGTCTTCTGGTTGAGTTCACAAATGTTGTCGAAGGCATAAGGGCAACGACGCGCTGGGACGCGTTTAGCTAATAAGTGGGTCACTTTAAGTGCTTTCAAGTTAGCGTGAAATGCCCCTCCTTTAGACACACACCCCGCTTTTACCCAAGTGCAGAGCTCGCTGCTCATACGACATCCAGTGTTCAGTTATATGCCTTCGAGAACTTGCACTCATTAACAGAAATGTCCGATCCAGAGCTTGCTACTAAGGCACCAGAAAATGATGCCGCGGAAGGTAGTGTTCTTCCAAATGATACGCCGGCTCAGACTGGTGCCAGCTTGGGAGTGAGACCAGCCTTCCAAATTGTTTGGAACAATACTGACATTACCATCAGGAACACTGCGTAACTGATCGACCAACTCGTCAGTATACCTAGCAGTTGTAGCCTTGAGGTCAGGTTGACTGACTTCTACAGCTTTTGGTCAGGGGCCATCTGGAGAAATGACACAGCTCGGAGGGATCGACTGCTACGTATCTAAGCCCAATGACTACCCGCACTCGCCTTCCAAGCTCTTACTCTTCCTTACCGGAGCCACAGGCTTACACTCAGAAAATAATCAAATACAAGCGGATAAATATGCCAGCGAGGGATTTCTTGTTGTTCTGCCAGACATGTTCTCAAACGACCCTCTCCCCGGCTCTGCAACGTACCAGGAAGAGAAGGACCCTTCAATCATAGAACAGATCAAGTTGCGTGTGGCAGAGACGGGTAAAGCGTTTTTGATTGATATGTGGCTTGCGCGACAAACACCGGAGAAAGTATTACCTATCATTCATAAAGTAATCGACGCTGCCAAAGATGAGTTCGCAGATGCTGTTGCGAGCGGCGGAGGCTTATACTCTGTGGGCTATTGTTTTGGTGGCAGAATGACCCTGCTTCTTGCTGGTGAGAAGCCAGATACTGTTTTATGGGGTCAAGCACCGGTTACAGACGAAGAGGCCGGCGTTGTCAAGAAGGGACCATACATCAAGGCTGGTGCTATAGCTCATGCAACTCTAGTAGGTAAGGAGGACTTTGCCGGCACTCAGGCACCCTTAGCTTTCGTATGCGTGGAGAACGATCAACTCTTTCCAGATGAAGTGAAGGAGTATGGCGAGAACTTCTTAAAAGTCAACAATGTTGAGCATGAGTTTAAGACATACTCAGGAGTTCCACATGGCTTTGCAACTATCGGGGAATACGACGATGCCAAGATCAAGTCAACTCAAGTTGAAGCTTTTGACCAGATGTTGGCATGGCTGAAGGCTCATTAGCGGATTCCGGTGGTCTATCAGGAGTATGGCGTTTGGGGGCAAGATCAATCATGGAAAGGACGCGACGATTATCAGGATTGAGAGAAACATAAAGCCGCTTAAATTATATTCTATGATACCATTTGAATGAATGTGGAGATTTACGGCTCAAAGTTTCGCTAAGTGGTGCTAGTGGTTCAATGAAGCAAAAACCAATAGGTTCATGTTGTCACGATGAGATGATGAGAATTCTGGAAGACAAAAGAGCAATATGTTGGTCTTCACAATGTATGGGCAAGGCAGTGATATTAATGTAACGTATCTTATGATCAGATCGCAGCTACTTCAGCTAAGCAACTACTTTTAAGTGCTTAAATAAAGGCTGTGACGTGCAACCAAAGGAGATGACGCACGAATGCGAAGAGTCTGATTCGCTGTTGGAATGTTCCTATGTAGGCCTCATGAAGAAGTCAATCCGATGACTTGTCTTGTCCTCCAAAAAGATATAGAGCGATTTAGTTGCTACCAAGCAGGACGCCTTAAAACTTTCGGACCAAGTACCCTACGACAGTCAAGGTAACGACGAGGATGGATATACATTCCCCTTTCTAGTAAAATTACATTGAAGGGGACATATATACACTTTCTCACCCAATCGTACATATGATTTTCCCCTTGCTCGTGTTCTTTTCCAGGGCTTTATGCGCCTCAACCACCTTCTCCCATGGCAGTACCTGATCAATATAGATCTTGAAGGTGCCATCCTCAAACTTTGGTAGGTACTCTTCCAGCTTATCCCTCAGTCTGCCCTGGTATTCCGTATCTCTGCTTCTCAGCGTACTGCCTTCAAGTTTGACTCGCTTCGTCAGAAAAGCTATGATGTCAACTCCAGCAGGGAGTCGACTGCCGCTCATTGCACCGAGTTGGATGATATGGCCATCTCGGGCAGCGACGTTAAGGTTTCCCTGGAAATAAGCCTGTCCTATAAAGTCGACGATCAGATTGACACCCTTCCCACCCGTCTTTTCCAGGATCTCCTTCGACCAATCTTGCGTCTTGTAATTAAACCCAGCCGTAGCACCCAGCTCCTTCACCGTGAAGTCAATCTTCTCCTGGCTCCCCGCCGTGACATAAATCTCCTTCGCCCCCGCCTCCCGTGCAAGCTGTATCCCCGCAATGCTCACGCTGCTCGCGCCCGCATGCCACAGCACGCTCTTCCCCTTCGCAAAGCTGCCCACCACGAACAACGCCTGCGTAGCTGTGATCCAGACCTCCGGCACCCCCGCAGCCTGCTCCCAGCTCAGGTGGCTCGGTTTGTGCAGTAGCATCTTCGCGGATACCGCTACATATTCTGCGTACGCGCCGCCGTAGGCCAGCCCGAATACCTCGTCCCCTTGCTTGAAGCCTTCTTTCACGGACGGGCCGAGAGTCTCGATGGTCCCCGAGAACTCGACGCCCAGGATGGGCCCAGCTTGTGGTGGGACGGGGTAGTGGCCTTCGCGCTGTAGAAGGTCCATACGGTTGAGGCCAAAGGCCTTGATTTTCACGATCACCTCTCCCGCTTTCGCAATTGGTTTGGGGACGTCATTTTTGATATCTATGGGTTTCTATTAGGATATCGTTGACCAATGGAATAGCGGTAAACTTACAGAGTGCGTCGGCATTGCCTGTTCCTCCTTTGATATCTGGTGTTGTGGTCAGCTTGGGTCACGGGGTAGGGAGGGGTAGCTTTGCAGAGCATACCAACTGCTCGCATTGTCTCGCCCATTGTAATTGATTGGGATGATCGAACAGATAGTTGGTGAGATAGCAAGTTGTGAAGACGCAATGGAACCTGAAAGTGATTGAAAAGGAACCTGTTTTACACAAGCTTATGGGTGTGGCATTTCAAAGGTTCGGACCAGTTAATTATTAAGCGTGACGAAATTTAGTTTGTACAATGGAGGGGCCAGGGAGATCCATCGTAATCGAATTTCATGAATCAAATCCTCGGTTCCGAGAATCTGCCTCGGAGGGACCAACAAGAATCCCATACTGATGGCTGAATGGGAAACAAAAACAATACGCATAGGAAATATTGAATGTGGGAAAATCTATGGATGCTGATTATTAAATGCACAGATCATAAGTATGCAGTCGTAAGTCCCTCGCAATTCTTTTGCCACAACTGCGTGCCAAACTTGGTTAAGAAGTATCTTCATTTATCGAACGAAGAAACACCTGCTCAATTTTACATACCTTTTGATATGACAACCATGACTCTCTAAACGCCAGCAAATGCACACCAAAATCCGTCCTGCCCTTACTGCTGTTCACGTTGTCTAGCCTGTCTCTCAACTTCGTATGTGAAGTCAAAGTATCCTTTATCGAATTGGTGGACTCGAACATAGCCATCCTCTCCCCCGCTGGCATATCCTTTCCCTTGAGGATCGGCTGCGACCGTGTTGAGAGGACCGAAGTGACCTCTGACACGGCCGACTTCCTCCTCGAAGATCTTGTGATAAAATCTGGCTTCGAATTTACCTTGGCGAGTAGATGTCTGGGTAACGTTCATGGCATCTTGCCCACCACCAAGAATGACGAAGTCCTTTTTGGGCGTGATGGCCGCGCTATTGAGAGGCGTATCGGCAACATAGGTTTTGAGAACATTGAGGTTATATGCATTGACGATCTATATGCGTTGGTTAGTTTCCTGGAATTTATACTTCTCAAAAATTCTTACCTTGGCGGTTTTGTCCTTTGATGCTGTGATGAAGTATGTCCTATCAGGAGCCCACTGTAAATCAGTAATCAGACTGTTCGAGTCTAACTCATGAACTTGAACATTGTCTAATTGCTCGCCATTCTGATGCATGTCGTTAGCCCCTGCCTCTCATCCTGTATAGAACAACCCTACCTTCGCATCATACTGTGATACAGATCCATCCTCGTGGCCGGCAATAATGTATTTTGAAAGATAGCTCCACCCAGCAACGGTAGCTTTGCTCTCTTCGCAAGTAATAGTCAAAACCTTCTCACTAGATTGCTCGGCATCCACATCGAGATTGATGTCCAAAACAACGATCGTGCCCAAGAAACCCATGCGCATTTCCGTCACAGCCAACAGTTGTGAACCATCCTCATTGAACTCGACTCTCTTGACCGCGGTATCGAAATCCCAGACCTTTAGGCACTTTCCAGTTTTTACATCCCATAACCTCACGGTGTTGTCTGCGGCACCACTGGCAAGTAAAGTGCTTGTTGGGTCGACATCAACTGTCCAGATGGCTCCTTGATGTCCGTGGTATGTTCCAAGCCTCTCTCCGTTGTGCGCATACCAGCCGCAGATGTGTTGGTCCTTTGCCGTCGAGAAAATCAGATCTCCGTCTCTATTATACCTATATTATCATAAGTACATGGCGGCTTAACAGCATTGATCTCTTTTACCTGATCTGGGTCAAGGCCCGCTCCTAGTGGGGTATTAGCAGACTTCCTTTAGAGTTTTGACAGAATACTGTACATGTCCCTGGAGTAAAATTGGTCGCATATTGGCGACTGAGATCCACTCTAATGATGTATGTGAATATGAGGTGGTTTTAAGGGCAGAGGCGGGTGGCTTGGGCTCCTCCAAAAATTCGACAGAATCGCGACGTCTTTTGAAGTTGAAGGGCAAAATGTCAGTGTTCTGGTGTGTGGCGCGCTAGCCAATCAGCATCGAGACTGCCGCTTACTGCCCCTAGCCATACCTAGTCTGGCCCTGGCCGTTCATCGAGTCAACCAAAGCCTTGTGGAGGGGCTGTGTCCACCGCCTTTCCTTCTATACACACGAGGTAATACTTTCCTGCCACACCACTTTCTCGATCACTGCCCTCCAAATCTTTATATTTGCACCTCCGAATTCCCCATGCACAGGCTAAGTAATTCGAAAAAAGATTGACGATGACTCCACTCCTGAATATAGAAGAATGAAAGAAGGACGATTGTCCATTGTTCGGCTCACCTGATTCCTTTTTCGGGCTTATTTTGGTTCTCAGATACTTATTCCGGCAGGAAAGAGTCATGCTATCTATCAATCTCTAGAGTCATCGATCAAGCCAAGACTTTTCACAATAGGATTTTTTGGGGTTAGCACTCCAATTGGCATTGGCCCTATTCTGAATTTCTGTATCTCCTTCTTTTGCATACTCGTGTGTTTGGCTATTCAGCACGACTTCACGGAAGCCCAGGTCGTGCTAGATGTTTTGCAGTATTATTGGTGTTGGCCGAAAGCATTGCTCTCGCAGGACCGCCACGACTGCCACTGCGGGTACATTCTCCGGCCGCATTGAGTCACCGTATCAACATCAGCAGAGAATCAGCAAGCCTGTGATTGCGCTCTCGCCGCAGAGCCGATCCTTCGACTATAACTCAACACAAACCCAAACCCATCCCGCCGCGTCGGGGCTTGCTCTTCGGCTCACGACATCGCGGGGTTGTAGACCAACCCTTTCCACCCCCACCTTCCCAAGGCAGAAGAGTTCTTTGCTTGTGAAAACTCTACAGTCTCTGAGCAAGCGGTCTTTCTCCAGCACAACATCCGCAATGACTGCTACTAAGATTGATGGCACTGCTATTGCAAAGCAGATTCGGGAGAAACTCTATGCCGAGATTGAGCTGACACAAAAGATCAACCCGAGGTATAAGCCTTCATTGAGGATCATCCAAGGTACACTTACGAACCCAAATTGATATGAGCCTATGCTGACCTGTCAAATAATAGTGGGTGATCGATCAGACTCGAGTATGTTGTACCTGAAACTGGTTTATATCTTTTTTTAATTAACATATTCTCAGCAACCTATGTGCGCATGAAGTTGAAGGCCGCCGAAGAGGTTTGTAGTCTGCCTTGCGTTCGTCAGATCTATATATTGATTAGTGCTAGGCAAGTATCGATTGCAAGCTTCTTCAGTTCCCTGAATCTGTGACCGAAGCCGAACTCCTCGACCAGATCGAAAGGCTGAATCATGATCCTTCCGTTCATGGAATCCTTGTACAGCTACCAGTGCCAAAACATATCTCGGAATATGCAATCACCTCAGCTGTGGCAGATGAAAAGGATGTTGACGGGTTTGGGACGACCAATATTGGCGAGCTTGCAAAACGCGGAGGTAACCCATTCTTCACCCCATGTACTCCCAAAGGTGTAATGGTGCTGTTGAAAGAAAGTGGTGTGGATCTTAAAGGCAAGAATGCTGTAGTCCTTGGTCGGAGTGACATTGTGGGCAGCCCGGTTAGCTATTTGCTCAAGAATGCCGATGCTACTGTCACTGTATGTCATTCCCGGACAGTCGGGCTAGAGGATATTGTGAAGCGTGCCGACGTGCTCGTTGCGGCAATTGGGAAAGCAAACTTTGTCAAAGGTGAATGGTTGAAGCCTGGAGCAGTGGTTATTGACGTGGGCACCAATTATATTCCCGATGACACGAAGAAATCCGGCCAGAGACTTGTCGGTGATGTTGATTTCGCAACAGCCTCAGAGGTTGCATCACAGATAACACCTGTACCGGGAGGAGTTGGCCCAATGACAGTTGCTATGCTGTTACAAAATGTGGTAGAGTCAGCTACAAAGTATTTCGAGCGACAAAAAGCGAGAGCTATACTACCTTTGCCTATAAAGTTACTCGAGCCGGTACCATCTGACATTGCTATATCTAGAGCACAGCACCCTAAGCAAATTACTCGTGTTGCTAAGGAGGTCGGTATCGCTACTCATGAGCTGGAGCCATACGGTGCATATAAGGCGAAGGTAGATCTTAGTCTTCTTAAGCGTCTTGAACATCGCCGGAATGGTCGCTATGTTGTCGTTACCGGGATAACACCAACTCCTCTTGGTGAAGGAAAATCTACCACTACCATGGGTATTACGCAGGCTATTGGTGCTCACCTGAACCGTATTGCGTTCGCCAATGTCCGACAGCCTAGTCAAGGGCCTACTTTTGGCATCAAAGGGGGTGCCGCTGGAGGTGGCTATAGCCAAGTCATCCCCATGGATGAGTTTAATCTTCACTTAACGGGTGATATCCATGCTATTACAGCCGCCAACAACCTTTTAGCTGCTGCGATTGAGACAAGAATGTTTCACGAGAACACACAAAAGGATGCCGCACTTTACAAGCGTCTAGTCCCTACGAAGAAAGGCAAGCGCGAGTTCCAACCAATTATGTTCCGAAGACTAAAGAAACTTGGTATCACGGAGACCGATCCCAACAAGCTTACAGAGGATGAAATTCATCGCTTCGCAAGACTTGATATAGATCCAGATACCATTACTTGGCGTCGAGTTCTCGACGTCAATGATCGACATCTGAGAGGTATCACTGTTGGAACTGCAGCCACAGAGAAGGGACAATTGCGAGAAACTGGATTTGATATCTCTGTGGCTAGTGAATGTATGGCTATTCTTGCTCTGAGCAATGATCTCAATGACATGCGAGAACGCTTGGGTAGAATGGTCATTGGAACATCAAGAAGCGGAGACCCAGTTACTTGTGATGATATTGGCGCTGGTGGTGCACTTACAGCTTTGATGAAGGATGCTATCAAACCAAATCTTATGCAGACATTGGAGGGCACACCAGTTTTCGTACACGCTGGTCCTTTTGCGAATATCAGCATTGGCGCAAGCTCGGTATTAGCAGACAAGTTGGCACTGAAACTTGCGGGCACTGAGGCAGATGAGAATCATAATGAGAAGGCTGGGTTCGTCATCACGGAGGCCGGGTTCGATTTCACCATGGGAGGGGAACGATTCTTCAATATCAAGTGCAGATCATCAGGCCTTGTCCCTGATGTCGTGGTCATCGTTGCTACAGTCCGTGCGCTGAAGGTACATGGAGGTGGACCGCCTATCGCGCCAGGAGCGGCACTTGACAAGGTCTACCGGGAGGAAAATGTTGAAATCCTTCGAAAGGGTTGCGTTAATCTGAAGAAGCACATCTCCAACGCCCGACAATACGGTGTTCCCGTTGTTGTGGCAATCAACAAGTTCGAAACAGATACCGAGGCTGAGATCCAGGTCATCCGAGAGGAAGCTATCTCCGCCGGTGCTGAAGACGCAATTCCTGCCAACCATTGGGCTGAGGGCGGTAAGGGAGCCGTTGATTTGGCTAAAGGTGTCATTGCTGCGAGCGAGAAAGAGAAGGAATTCAAGCTACTTTACAGCCTTGAAGGTGACGTACAGACCCGTATTGAAGCCATTGGAAAGCAGATGTATGGAGCCGAAAAAGTCGAGTTCAGCGAGGTTGCCCAGAAAAAGGTGGATACATACGCTAAACAAGGCTTTGGAAACCTGCCAATTTGCATTGCCAAGACGCAATACTCTCTCTCTCATGATCCAGATCTCAAGGGTGCTCCGACTGGCTTCACTGTTCCTATTAGGGACGTGCGGTTGGCCGCAGGTGCCGGTTATTTGTGAGTACTTTTCTCTTCCTCATAAATTCCAGTTTCGCTAATATATTGCAGATATGCTCTTGCGGCTGATATACAGACCATTCCTGGTCTACCCACAGCTCCTGGATATCTGAATGTCGATGTAGATACTGAGACTGGTGAGATTGACGGCCTGTTCTAGATTCCACTTTCTATTACAGACCTTACTTCAACGACATTTTCAAGGCGGTTATAGCGGCACATTCAACGTGCAGATAGCATCTTCAACATAGGCGTTAAAACATTTGGCATGGGTCAAAAGTGTTTATAGAGATATCCACCATTCATGGTCAACCCATGATTTATGTAGAGATGATAAAGAGTTATTATAATAGATGATTGAACAGGCGGCATGACTAAATCTCAGTTTCACCACGGTCTATTTTAATGGCCTCATCACCCATAACCCGGTAGCAAGATCTAGCAACTTATTCTCAGACAGTAAGCGTCATGGAGTTAAATGAGCAGATAGCACCTATTGTATGAAAAGTTTTCATAATCCTAGAAGGATTGATAAGTGCCATGCCTGCTCACTACATATTGAGTCGGCCTTGCGGCTCAACTGCCAATGTACCATAGTTTCCTTTAGCACCATAGTTAGGCCGTATGCATAGCAAATTCTGCACGAAGTAACAGCTCCCGCTGCTGCAGAGCTTCGAATCTGTGCAAGGTTCCAACGGGACAAGTTTGTGCACACATGGAGAACGAGTTTTGAACACCATTCTTAAAGGGAATATCGCAAATAAAGTTAGAATTTATGGTAGATTTTCACCAATATGGGATATGGTGGGACGTTAAACCCGCGGCGTCAGCTTACCAGTTGATGATTTGCCCCTATTGCGCTCGGTAAATCGCTTGGCGGATTGGCGCAAGTCACCCCCAACTCCGAACAACACGCGCGTCAAACCTCATGACCACCAGTCTACAACATCCGATAGCCTTATGACTCCTACATCTCTTTTTACGCCTACGTAACGACATCTCAAATGCTTACTTGCATTGGTTTCTTCTTTAGATTATCATTATCGCGAACCTTACTTTCTGGCCCAGTCAACTTTCTTGGATCATATATCAACAGCCTCAGCTGTTATCACTTCTTGCACTTAGCATAATGCCGTTTCCGAAGCTCAAAAATTTACATAGAAACAATGTCGATACCTTTAGGAGATCTCCTCTGGCTGAGATCTCGGGGTCACTCGGCGACCTAGGGACCTTACTTCCTCTCATGATCGCTTTGGCAATCAACGGTTCTATATCTTTATCAACTACATTAGTATTTTCGGGCCTTTGGAATATAGTAACAGGAGTCGTTTTCGGGATACCTCTTCCTGTGCAGCCTATGAAGGTTTGATTATTGATAGAACTGTGGGACTACACATACTAAAACATCATAGGCTATCGCTGCCGTTGCGATCGCCAGAAAGTTCACCATCGAAGAGATTATATCTGCTGGTTTCACAACTTCAGCAGTTGTACTCATATTCAGTATCACGGGACTGCTGAGGTGGTTCACCCACGTGATACCTACGCCTGTAGTCAAGGGAATACAGGTCGGCGCTGGCTTGTCCCTTGTCATATCCGCTGGATCCTCCCTTCTCCAGCCACTTGGATGGCTAACTCCGAATTCCGTTGATAATCTTTTCTGGGCAACTTTCGCATTTCTGGCTCTCCTTCTCACCATACAATTTCCAAAATTACCCTATGCTCTCTTGATATTCTTGCTGGGCTTACTCCTCTCCCTAATAGCCACCTCTCGAACCAACGTGCCATCCCTTAGGCTTTGGCATCCTCGAGTATACATCCCATCTGGAGAAGCTTTTCAGAGTGGAGCATTGAACGCTGGGATAGGACAGATTCCACTTACGACCTTGAATTCGATCATCGCTGTTAGCTACCTTTCGGCTGATCTTCTGCCTCATATCCAGACGCCTACTGTTACCACGATAGGTACCAGTGTTGCACTTATGAATCTCATCGGAGGCTGGTTTGGTGCCATGCCTGTTTGTCATGGCTCCGGAGGCCTTGCAGCACAATACCGCTTTGGAGCCCGAAGCGGAGCCAGTATTATCCTCCTTGGCTTGTTCAAAATACTACTTGGACTCATTTTCGGAGAGAGTCTGGTTGAGCTTCTTCGCCAATACCCCAAGAGCCTCCTCGGTGTGATGGTTCTCGCCGCTGGCGTAGAATTGGCCAAGGTTGGGGAGAGCCTGAATAATGGTGCCCGAGACCTATGGGAAGGATCTGGATCTGGCGCAGGAGACCGTTTAGCACTTCAAGAAGGCTTGAAGACGCAGAGAAAACTGTCTGATGAAGAGAGAAAGGAAAGGTGGACAGTAATGTTCATGACAATCGGGGGTTTGTTAGCATTCAAGAACGACGGTGCTGGCTTCCTTGCTGGCATGCTGTGCCATATCGCCTATCGTTTCCCAACTAGCTCTTCGGTATTCCATACCAACGCGATTAGAAACCTATTTGGTCGATCACCCAGAGGAGAAGAGGAACGACTTCTGCCGGGATCATGAAAATCATGGACTTCATTTTTAAGCCAGGGCATAACGGGATTTCGGTTTCCAATACCTAGAATACTTCACGAGATTCTATACAGCATAATAGATCCACAATTTAAAGAGTTTGATCCATCCTCGAGCTCACTCTACTTTACCTGTCATGCTAGATAGCCTTGATGACGGGCACTAACGCTAATGTAGGGCGAGGTCTAGTCGCCATATCTCCATTAGGACAGCCTTTAGCCGGAGCCCATCTGCCATACTAACAATAAGTTCATGGCGCGGCTATAAAGCCATATCCAGAAAGGACATCTAAAGCCCATACGATCAGCCTCAAATTCCGATGAGAACACCGGCATCCTTCCCACACTATGATACTACCTGCCAATAGGTATTATCTCGGAAGCACCATCTCGCACAAGATGGACGTCACGAAGTCCAAACCCACAACTGACGCTCCGCCGCCCTTTACATGCGCCTACCGCACCGCACTCCTCTCCGCCTCACGCACCACGAAGACCCCAGCCCAGCCCTCCGAAATCATATCCAACGACGTACCCGGCTACCTCTGGACCAACATCCAATACCGGCAGCAGATCCACCAGTTCCTGAAGCACCGCTGCAGGCTGTATGCGACGCTGGGGCATTATGAAAACGGGCCTAAGTGCATCTGTACCGCGTTAGCAACGGGCCATCCATAGAGCGGAACGGTGGTGTTCGTGTGGGATAGGGCGGTGCTTCAGGGTGGAGCAGGATTCAAGCTCTCTCCCTGTCTCGAGGGTCTGAGGGTTCGCTAACACGCGGCGTAATATCTGCTGCAGCCGTGAACAACGCTCACGTATCTGGTCTGCTGCGCCTTCCCAAACCATGCCTGATATCTTTTGACACATTCAAATCAAGCGGGCAAGCCACAGTATAGCAACGGTTTAAACACATCAAGCATGGGCCTTATATTCCAATAGCTAGCGGATGACCACGCTATTTTCATGAATGAGATTGGTTTATTCTCCATGATTTTTTTAAAAAAAAAAAATCTACGCACGTTATCACGTCCTGTCTCTTCACGTTGGGCACATTATGTTGTACTCTTTGTGATACAATATCTTGCTCTGTGGACTTGCGCTCGTTCGCCTGTACTGTATATATTAGCACCTATTTTGCTCAAGTCTATATTGGCACCATTCTCCTTCACAATGGCATTCCAGCTTTCAGCAGTATCGTGAAATATTAAGTTCCATATTATGACCCAGAGAGGGCTCATTCTGTAAACATGGATAATCGTAAACTCAGGCAGGAGCTGAATTACTGATACTTCTTGCTTCATTAACGTATACTCATTCAAGTTCCCAGGTCGCGGAAGTTCAAAAATGCAATGCACCGCATGTGCTCCGTTTCCTTCATGCCTCATTACCCTCGCGATCCTTAGCACCGGGTACGACCCTCCAACACCATCCACACCAACTCCTGTTTTGTCCCTCAATTTCCCTAACCAAGTACCGTCCCTTGACCCTCTCATCCCCATACTCCGGCACACACTGCCCTACCTTAACCATCTGCACCAGTTTCTTCTTCAAGATGCCTCCGATCCCCTCAATCTCATGCCTCGCATACCCCGGTCCCATGCCCCCCTTTATGCTACTCGTCGTGCTCCCACCGGGACTGCTCGATGGGCTAGCTGCTCTACTGTCGCTCTCGAAACGTGCGTCTTCAGCATCACAGTCTGTTTCTTGCTCAACTTCGCGGGCTGCGAGACAGAGGCCGCCACGGCCACACTCCACGCCACGATCGCCTTCACCGATGCCAACGCCTAGACCGCCAAGAGAGGGAAGATAGCGTGTTCGCCATTTCCAGATCCCTTCATAGTCAGTGTCTGCACTGCGAACATTGCGGCCGCAGGGTTGACAGAGCCAGACGCCTTCATTGGGGCAGGTGCAGACTGCCCTCTTCAATGTTTCGCCCGTAATTACAGGTGGAGGATCGGCTGAGGCGCAAGACGATTGGGGAGATGCGCTCAGCGTAATCAGCTTTGTCAGCGGCGCTTTCTGGCACGTCTTACAAAGTCGGCGATGGCGGTTCCGCAGCAGCACCGGGGCCGGCGGTTTAATCGTACAGTTCTGTCATATCTTAGTACATGTAGAATATATCCCTAAGAATAACGGGAACACACCCTACAAACCACTCTCGCACATCGCCTACAAGAACCAACCATGTCTCGTGCACAATCTCCCGCCTTGCCGACACCATGTGCATCCCGTCCCGCTTCCACAAAGTACCAGTCCGACGCTCGTGCGCGGTAGCGGAAGGTATGCTCGGGGTCAGGCTGGATATCCTCGTTCTCGCAGTGCAGAGTCGAGGTAATGAGCTGGGTGCGGAACTGCAAGAGGTTGACGCGGATCTGGCGGCAGGTACTAGAGAGGGCATCGAGGGTATTGAGATCGATATGCGAAGCGATCTCCACGACGACGCTACGACTCCCATCAGCCCCAGCTCCCTGCCATCACAGCAAAAAAATGCCTTTGCTCATGCGCCTACTTACGGATAACAACCCAACGCCTCCGCAACGGCCGTCTTGTTCGGATTAGCCCTCACATCACCACCATCATCATTATCCCTCCGCGCCTCCAAGCTCAACGCGCCGGGGCCACCGCCAAACGTGCTGCCGAACGCCCTGCCCTCCGCAAACCTGCTCCAATACGGCACCCTGCCCTCTGGGGGCTCAGTCTCCTCATCAAGATCCACAAAGACCACCATCTTGGGCCCGCACCGTCACCGTCACCTCAACCGCTCGCACTTGAACACGCGCAGCAGCGGTAGCAGCAGCACGGAGAAGAAATAAACGAGCGGCCGCGATAAGGGTGCCCATTGAAGCTGGGCTCGCAGCTTTTTTTTTTTTTTAACCGTCGACGAGGAAAACAACAGCAAAACGACCGAACGAACCGCGAAGGGAAGGGAGGTTTTTTTTGGCAGGCGGGGAAACAAGGGAGGTGAGGTATTATATCGACAATGCTCTGGCAAAAGAGCGCTGTCGTCAGTTTGCAATGATTGCTGAGGACCCGCTTTTGCGGGGTCGGTAGCGGGGCCCACATCCGATTAAGTAATAGCGTCGACATGGCGAACACTTTTCTATTACGGTGATAATGTGATATATGAGGTGATAGGGGGAGCTAGCGCTCCTCTTGCTCAATCATGAAGGCCTATTCCTCTTGCTATGTGTCAACCGTATGCAAGCACGCCCTGCGTTGCGTCCTTGTTTTGAGCGTCAGAGCTGTTTTGTGAGTCCGGTTTTTATATTTACGGGAACGCCCCCCCGGCCGCCCTGTATCGGATGTCCTCCCCTATGGCGCCTTTGGCGCGGTCCTATCGCTTGAATGGTGGATGGGATTTTGCATATGTACCTTTTCTATTTATACTATTCATGTTGTTTGAGCTTCCGATGTTGGAGCGTTTCACAAGTTACTTTTTTCTCTGTTGTTAGACAAAAGAATTCATGTATAATGGATTCCAAGAGGTTAACCCCAACCTTACTCTAATACATGATAACTCAACCGTGGGGAAGTTTCCCACCGCGGAAGTCTAGCCAAGGGCGGGACCGGATATAATTTGCGGTCAAATCAACGGACGCAATGTATGCTGGCACAGTCTAGTCAGTCTCTCGGTGGTTATGGGGGCATATTGGAGTCAAACTTCGTCGGCTGCAATTCTACTTTATCTCCAAAGAAGAGAAAAGGGGCTGAAGCGAGAATGCTTGCAATCCTACCTAGGTTGAGCATAAACCGCAGACTCAACGTCCCAAAACTCTTGCTACATAAAATAAGGGTACTTATCCTCCTCCCTTATCCATAAAGCTTACTTTAAGCAATTGTAATTATTTCCAAGGCCTCGAAATAATGTGGCCCATAATTAACCCTCTTGCCATGGCGACGTTTCGATACAATGCAATAGGAACGAGAGCAGCATAGAGATTCCCCCAATCTACTTCTTCAACTTCCCACTCTCCCTCAATTCCGCCAGCTTCCCCGCCTTGAACAGGCTCGTGAACTCGCGGATATCCGCAACCAGCTCGGCCGGCTTCTCCGTCGCGGCGAAGTGACCCCCGCGCTCATGTTCCTTCCAGAACACGATATTGCTCGCCACCGAGGCGTCCGCCCACCACTTCGGGATGTTATAGCAATCTAGCACCGTGAGCTACTCGCTCTACAGAGCAACGGGGAGAAGGTGGTTAGGACGGACCGTAGGGGAAGACCGACACGCCGAAGTCGACCTGGTCCGTGATGACCCTATTCAAAAAGTATTCTTTGAAGAGGGGCAGCCTCTTCCCCTTGTAGTTCTTGTAGATGTTTGCATGTCCTGATGTTCCCGGGATGATGTATAACTGCATAAAAAAATCTCTGAGTCAAATCGTGCCGGGGCAAACGAGATGTCAATATGATAAAAAACCAAAAAACCAAAAAAAAACCAAAAAAAAAACCTACCATAGCCCAAGTGATGATCTCCTCCTCGCTCCACGAGAAGTCTCGCTCGTCAATCAGAGGCTGCAATTTGTCCCGAATCCACGCCATCATCCCAACCGGCGAGTCCACCAAGCCGTATGACAGCGTCATGGGCTTCGAGCCCTGGATCTCAAAATATCCTATCTTGCTCAGCCAACCATCGACTCACCACTTTTCTCCCCTCTCCTCCAAACACCTACCCCAAAAAAATACTAAAACTAAATAAAGACGAACCACAACTCACCATTCTCCTCCGTGTTCCACCACCGCATGCGGCCCAGCTTCGTGCCCGCGCCTTGAAACGGCGCCCACCCCCAGAAGTACGCGGCGGTCAGCGGAGCGCGCAGGAAGCTCGGCGGCGTGGCAACGAGCATGTTAACATGGGCAGCGACGCAGTTCTCGGGGTAATCGAGGGCGATGATGCGCACGACGATGCTGCCCCAGTCGCCGCCCTGCGCGACGTACCTCTCGTACCCCAGCGCGGCCATGAGCTTGTTGTCCACGGCGGCGATCTGCCGCGACGAGAACCCGGGGCCTCTCGGCCCGTCGCTGAAGGCGAAGCCGGGCAGGCTGGGCGCCACCACGTGGTACGCCTGCTGGCCGTTCGTCGGGCTCGTCAAGGGCTCGAGGATCTTCTCCGCCTCGAGGAAGTTCCCTGGCCAGCCGTGCTGGAAGAGCAGGGGGACCGCGCCCGGAACCGACGAGCGGTGGTGGATGAAGTGGATGTTCAAGAGCTCGCCGGATTCTTCGATCGGGAGCGTGAATTGGTGGTATCTGTCGTTGATTCGAGACTCGACATCTCGCCAGTTATACTTTGTTGCCCAGTGCTTTTGAATAGACGATATGACCGGCGGAGGCACGCCATAGGACCACGCTTCGTCCGGCGGGAGTTCAAGCCCTGGTGGGATTCTAGCTGTCTCGACTCTTTGAGTGATGAAATCTAGGAGATCATCTGAGATGTTTATTTTGAATGGCTTTGGTTCCGTCATTATGCTTATTGTTATCTAAAATTTAGCATCAGCGTTGAAGAAATATATAAATGAGGAGAACTATATCAATGAGGAGAAATATTAGGCGGGAGTGGGGCGGCTTTGACGTCAGGAGAGCTACATTACGATTGGAGCATACTCAGACGAAATTTTATTAGAAATACTCAGTATACCTTAGGTATGGGGGGTAAGGCTCTTGTCTCACTTGGGACAAGATATTGCTTAATGATCATGTTGAATGACTCAAACAATGGTTTCAATATCTGACTTTTGATGGTATATAAAGGCTACTAAATTTGATACTGACATAGATGGAGATATCAGAAATGCATGTTCCCTATTAACTCCATGGTACACGTGTAAACTTGTGATGGAAATCCCATCAATGGAATTGATCTTCCGTCACACCCTTACCCATGGCGCTCGTACTGCTTACACCTCCCGTCACCATCTTCAAAAGCTCATCCGCGTAATTAGCACCAGACCACTTCTGATGCTTAACCACATCCACACCACTATCCATCTCTGGTTCCTGAACCAACTCGCCATATGCACGCATTCCTTGGTTGCTGTATGCCTTGGCGAATTGGTCGGATATCAATGCGGTGGTGTGGAGACCAGCGAGGGTGATGAACTGCCAGCAGTATCCGAGCTTGCTCAGGCGTTCAATATATGTCTCTTGCTCTGCACGTGGCATTGCGGTTTTCCAATTAAAGGAGGGTGAGAGGTTATAGGCGAGCCTATGTAGTGTTAGTCCGGTTTGAAGAGAGATCTTGGAAATCACTTACTTTTGCTCCGGCCAGACGGCATGAACGCCCTTGGCGAACTCTTCCGCTTGAGCATAATCTGGAAGTTTACTCTCCATCCAGATAGCGTCAGCATATGGTGCATACGCAATTGCCCTATTTATTGCGCACCCGCAGCCGCCCTTTATCCTGTAATAACCCTCACGCGTTCTTGGGCTGTCCCAGTTGAAGGGAATATCCACACCAGTGATACCACGTGCAATTGCTCTTGCCTCGGTATTACTCTTACCCTTTACGTCTTTGAGGAATTGTGCTACTAGCTCCTTCTTATTGACAAAAGTGCCAGAGTTGATGGTATCCACAACGGCCTCGTCAAAGAGCTTAAGCCCCGCTTGGGTTGTCCATTGATCCTCGATAGCTTGAAGTTCAGCACCGTTCTTGCCAGCTTGCTCAGCTGCGACCATGAGATCGTTAAGTGGCTGAAGGTTTGGATTCGTAGAACCTAGAATATAGGCGTGGTCACGAGGATCGATTGTAGTGGTGATCAAGGTCGCGGCTTCGGCATCAGTTCGAGCAATGGCCAAAAGATCAGATCCTGCGGGCCGTTAGCGAAATGACATGAAAGACAATAGTTCGGCTTACCCATAATATCAGCTTGCGCACGGATGGCGACGAGACGGTTGATATGTTCGCTGATGGGTACCAATACTTTTCCAGCCATATGGCCACACTTCTTAGTTCCTGGCGCTTGATCTTCAATGTGAATGCCTGCAGCTCCCTTCTCAATGAATAGCTTGGTGAGCTTCATAACAGCAGTCAAACCGCCATGACCGGTGTCCGCATCTGCAATGATGGGTCGTAGATAGTCGATGTTCTGGAGCTTGCTTCGGTCAGCTTTCGAAGCGGTGGTTATTCGCTCTTCTCTTTGCTTGCGGTCATGGAATAGCTGTGCCATGAAGAGATGGGCAACTTTATTTGGGACAGTTGTCTATAATTCGTTAGGCGGTTTCCATCTTCTATGCATGTATAAACTCACGTATGGGTAATCTGCCAAATCTGGGCCAGGCTCGTCTGACGCGGAAGCAGTTGATGATGATTGCCAACCAGAAACATAAACAGTATCGAGGTATTTCGCCATTTGTGTCAACATTGTTGGTTCCAAGCACCCATATGTATAACTGGCCTCGCCGTTCTGCAGATCTCAAAATCAGTATAGATCAAATCATGGTAATCGACTAGACTTCTCTTACCTTGAATCTCCCTTCTAATATCTTCCATAGCTTTTTCGATTGGGTATTGCTTGGGTACTCAATCTTCAAATTCCCTCTCTTGGCCACAATCTGCTCTGCCGTAAAGGGTCTCTTTGTATATCTCCAGCGTGAGTCAGACCACCACTTCTTTACTGCCGCAACCTCATCGAGATATATCTGCTCCTCCTTGCTCGGATCCACCGCCGGGTTGGCCATTCTGTTAGTAGCCATGATTACTGGTGTGAGTGAGTGGAGAGGGTCTATAGGAGGAATGATTGAGCTGAAGGTGCCTTGTATCACAAGCCAGCTAGATAAATGTAGCTATAAATCAGAAATCGCAGACTCTAGATCTAGCAATTAGTTCACAGGAAGGTCAGTCACAAGTAGCAAAGTAAATGGGCATAGTAGAGTCATATAAAGACGGAGCAGGCCGGGCTAGCGGGCAGAGCTATAAGCTCTAGGAGGCTTTTCTTGATCCTCGGGTCATCGAGGAGGGAGAGAGGAGGACCGCCAGACCTGGAGAAGAGCTCACCATGCCTAACCGGGCCAAGTGACGAGGCTGTTGTTTTCGGCTCAGCGGTTGCTCTGAAGAAGAGAGACCCGATGCAAAGCCGTAATTGGCTGCCAGATGCCATTGTGGTTTCCCCCACACTTTTTCTGGATACTGAGGAAGGATCCTTTTCCTCATTACCAACCCCGACATAGCCCCGCTTGAAGCATTTTGGATCAAAGCTTGAGTGGTTACTGGCCGCAATCATGCTGAAAGAAAAAGGGTATCAGAAATGTGGTTTCAGATGTGCACGTGCGAGACTTCTCCCTAAGCAGCCCTGAGCATGTGAAAGTTCAGGCCCCTCTAGATTGATTGGGGTTGTTTTGGAATGAATGCATCAGGAAAAAAGGGGAGGGGGAGAGGTATGTTCAAAGTGGTTTTTGCTTGGGGATGACGTTCTCTGGCATGTGAAGTTTGGAGGCGAGGCAAAAGGGCCAAGGCTACGGTCCAGGCTGGGTTGCGAGATCGCTGGATTGCCGAGGCTCACCCTTTGCTGGATGTCCAGCTCTCGGTCAAAGTCATATAGAAAAGGAATTACTCGGAGTATCTACACAGCTCCTCCGTTGAATTGTCGTCCACACAAACTACTATTATATCTCCCTCTCCCCAATTTTAGTCACTCGCGGGTAATGCAAAAGAATTAAATTCAAAATCTGAACAGTAATCCTCCCGCCATTTGGGAATTTGTGACGCAAGGCTTCCAGGAGGGTATCGAATCAAAGGCTTGTTATACCCGGTGCCGAGGGGGCATACAATATCACCCCGGATACTTCAGAGACCGATTACGACAAAGGGTTAATCATTTCGAATATGGGTGATTTACCAGCGATACAAAAACAAGAATCGCCTCAATTCAATCTCGATGGGGCGTAGAGCGGGTAAGCGGGCGAGTAATGCTTCGCCTCGTCATTTGAACTCACACGACCCTTACTCGAGAGATGCGTGTGAGGTAATAATAATAATACGAATAACCTGCCCAAGAGAGGTCACGTTCAATTGTGCCCGTGGTTCCTGGCTAGCTAGTCATTGATGTAATACTCTGAGTCGAGCTTCAGAGGGGAAGTCCGGTTTAGTGTTGATACGTTGACACCGTACAACATGAAATACTGATATCTAAACCGTCCACCATATATGACTCAGGTGCTGAAAAAACCGTTCTCAAACTTTGCAGCAGAGATTGCTTTGCCACTGTTAAAAGCCAGTAAGAGAAAGAACACTACGATGAAAGCGAAGATTGCCATTTCACATATCTTACTCTCAAAGAAAGCTATGACCTAGAATCTTTTTCAGGCCGTCGGGGGTTTCCTGTGGTGTCTCTCTGCAAGGTAGATTAAAGCGTAACCTTCGGACTAAGAGTATCAACCAGAAACAAAGTCCGGCAATTAGCAGTGGTAACACAACAAGAGGTTCAAGATGGGGTGGATCAAGTGATAAAACAATAAGAGCTTCTATTCTTAGCTTCTCGCAAAGGCACAGGCCGCTTTTGCTTGTCTGCCAGTATATCTGTTGCTCTATCTGCAAAACCCCCCCCGACGCCACCGGTGCCAATACAAACCAATGCAATGCAAATAATCTATGGGGTATTAACTGTAATGTAACTATCTCCACTATCGCGGTCGTCGCTGTGTTTTGTTTAGAAAAATCGTTTGAATCATCAGGGTCATGTTGAACAAGACAAATTGAGGTTGGAATGTCGTCGGTGTCGTATTGTACAAGTTCCGGTTCCTGCTGGCATGATGCTCAGCTTCTAGTCTTCATCCTCAGGAATTGCAGTAGCAAGAGCGAACTTGTCGTATGGTGTGAGCGTGCCCAAGGCTCGGCGCATATGAGTATTGACAATTTGCAAACCGTAGACATAGCTTGCATTCACCCACCCAAAGCTAAGAATTGTCAGCAAATTATTAGAATTGCGGACGCATTGTTGCGCCTTTATGCTTGTCGACTTACCCTTCCTCAGCAACACCTTTAAAGTCCAAGCCCTGGTTTCCATATTCGGCATCAACGCGGTGGGGATCAACCAGGGCTGTTACATTGTACTTCTCCACCACGACACCATTGTAATCGACGAAGGCCTTGGTCATCATGAAAAGCCACTTGTATGCTAAACGCTCCGCCTCCTCTTGGTAGTGATATCGTTGCAGGCCAGTCCAGGCGAGCATCTGTTGCGGTGCCCATCCATAGGGGTAGTCCCACTGCCGATTCGGTCGATCAAGCGAAATAACTCCTCTTGACGCCTCAGTACCAGACACCAGCCCGCCAGCTTCTTCAAACTTGGGGAGAGCGGTCTTGACAAGCTTGATAGCCTGTTCATTAGAGGCAACGCCAGCCCACATGGCCCAGAAGGTAGTAGCAGATTCGTAATGTGCTTGCTCTTTGGTTACGGTATTATAATCAAAATACATGCCCTTCTCCTCATTCCAGAGGTACTTGTTAATGGCTGCCCTACGACGTTTCGCTCTACGATCCCACGACGATGAGGATTCAATCTCATTAGGCTTCATATCGCCAACACAGAATTCCGCCGGGATCCTCAGCTTATCCTTGAAGAATGTTCGGATAACGTAGCTGATGTCTTTCTCATACTTGTACAAAAGAGAGTTGAGATCAATAGTAGCCAAGTTGGCACACACCTTTTCCAAACGGTAGCTTGTATCGTGGCCCGATTCACGAACAGCACGATCATGAAGGAAGTACTCATCTAGCTCGGGTTCAAAGATGAGGTCGTTGTTGTAGCCATCAACGAACTCTTCAAATGTTTTATTATGCTTTTTGGCATATGGTTCTAAAATGTGAGTGAAATGGGTTGATTCGGTTTCAGGTGGGATACCCTTTCCCTCTGGTCGATAGCGAGAGAGACCAGTGGCTGCGTCAAATCTAGGTTGCGCCATCCAAACGCTGTGATACTCTTTGATTGCAGCCAAGATTGCTAGGCGCAAAAAGTCCAATGCCCCATCTTCATGTTTGATCTTTTCATAGACTCGAAGAGCCATATCGGTCAAGAATGGTGGCTGTGATCGAGAGAGGTAGTATGAGCGATTGGCATTCAGAATTTTGCCATAATGCTCAATACAGAAGCAGAAGTTTCGAACCATACCCTTTGCCAAGTGGACTTTTTCATTCGCGATCAGACCGAGCGATTCCATATAGCTATCCCAGCCATACAATTCATTGAAACGTCCGCCTGGAACAACGAATGGTACACCCTTGAGGGTCTCCTTTCCCGTTACTGGGTCAATTACTTTATCCATTGCAAGAGCCAGCAGACCTGGTTTACTGTTCATATCTCGCACGGCTTCAGGGGTGATCTTAGCTGGAAGCCAGCAGACATCTAGTTTGAGCTCTGGTCGGTCTCTAGCGACTTGAGTATAGTACTCAAACTGTTCAGGGGCACCAACAGGAATGTAAATTCTGGGCCGTGGCTCGGAAGTCCAGTCTTTTGGGTCCTTGCCAGCAACTTCGATGACAGATCCATCAATAACTCTAGTGAGCTTATCCCAGAAGGAGTCTGCAATAAGGCGGGAAAGTCTGTTAACCGGGTTCTCATTCAATCGTGCCTCATCCAATAAAATCTGTTTTTGGTCGTGTTTCTTTGCTAGATGAAGTTCTTGCAGCAGATTTGACAACATGTATGTGCCTCTGATATCAAAACGTTTTAAGCCATTCGATGAAGCTGTACCGACAGCCAAAACCTGTTTTGATAGATGTTAGCTCACCTTTCTATCCTATCGGAACTGGGTCTCGCCAAGGCTGACCTTTGGCCCACGGTCTTCAATGGTTATTTGCATATTGCCATCAGTATCTTCTTGTTCAGCGAGCGACTTTAGTGTGGCATCAACGTGTAATATGAATGTTCTTGGGAGTAGCGTCAGCTCGTCTGCGTCCACCTCCGTCAGCAATTGCAAGGTCCGAGGTAGGATATGGGGTTTCACCATGGCTGCCACGTCTCGTCGGCTTTCGATTTTCAAAGTTGAATGTGGGACGACCAGCATGTACACTCTGATTCTATATATCCCACCTGTTAGCATAGTAGATGCAGCAAGGAGAGAGCTCTACCTACAGAATAGGTACGAGCTCTGAAATGATTCTTCAGCTTCTTCGCTGCCTCATCACCATAGTAAATATGGGCGGCAGAGTAAGGATCCAGCTCACTGGAAGTACGAGGCTGTCTAGGAGAGCTCATACTGCTGGTGGAGGGAGGGGGGAAGGGATGAGGGGGTTGGAAGGGTGTGCCTGTGTCCGAAAGAGCTTGGAGAACTGGATTTGATTGTGGCCAGTTCTAGAGATGTGGTGTTGGATCTGGCAAGGGCTGTAATAATTTCTTCGATGTTTTCAAGCCGCCTTCAATTGCTGTTGCTGGATCGTAAGGGCGACTTCAAGGGATGTGAGGGTTGCAAGACAATCGCAGTGTAGCTATGTTTTGAAGACAAAGTGGATTTCAAGTTTGATGAGCATTGATAAGCTCTTTTCTGTGGGGTGTGCATTATAGGGCTACGAAACAACTTTATAACGGGACAAACGCTGACTAGCAGCCATGCTCACTTGACCCAGTCAAAAGGCATGTTCGATTCCAACTCGAAAAGGCGGCTTTTTTCTCACGATGCTCTACAGTAGAAATCTTGAAGACAGGGTTCTTACACCGCTACACAAAGTATATGAGTGACCAACGATATGACGGCAGACCGCCAGGGGTGAGCCTGTGTGGACCAATGTTAGGGAGTCTGATAGAGTTTGCCAACTACAAATTCTGCATAATTTGCGGGTCGTGTGGATATCTTGGCGAGATGGGGGGGTGTGGAACAGCCTGGATATGGGGCATAGGGCATACAGATAGAGAGGTGCAAGTGGGGGTGTCCGGTCCCGTTCCGAGAAGCGATGTCGCTATTCGGATTTACAACAGCCCAAAGTCCATATACAAGTCCGCGGCACACTTCTTTTGATCGAGGAAGAATATATGGATATAGAGTCCTGCCAGGCAGTCCAATTCACCTCAAGAAGCACCTCAATCTCGAGCTGAAAGTCGGACAATGCTACGCCGCTTAGATGTGCTGTACGTAAGCTTGGAGCGCTTGCTCTAACGTGGTGGTCGGAATGATTGTGCTGATCAGTACGTAGTACACATTGGACAACAGCCTAACGACCGAAAATCTTGGATTCCGCAAGATATCTCTGCCAAATACTTCCATAGCTCCTCAAACATAAATGCGTACGCGATAACAGTTGGGACTGGGAGGAATTTCTCTACAAAATGCAGTGGCTGGCACACACGCGAACATGAGGGCTGATGTGTAATCGTATTCCTGTTTCACGACAATCGATCTAATGGACGATTCTCTGCATGCAGGTATATCGAACCCAAGATTTGGTGTCGTAGCACTGCGACAATTCCCGAATCCTCCGAGAGGCGCTCTGTGCTGCATAAATTGTGTCCCGAGGATGAGACAACTTGTAATATGACTCCTGAATTATTCCCCGTCTTGAAACTCTTCGGAATCCGACCACAATTCCTCAATTAACCTCAATATATTTAGAGGAGAGATAGAGCGGAACTGTGTAGCAGACTCGATGATCGAACATAATGGGAAGGCTCAGCTTACCTGATTGAACCCCGCAACACGGTTCTGAGTTTGCATACTGTTTCTCCGTGCAGTGCTTCAACATCGAATTATCCACGGCACACAGTTCTCCTGGTGACATACTTGTATGTGCCTCATTCAGCTGTACTCGTTTGGCATTGGGCATGACCGAGAATTTCTGCCCCAAACTACTGCATGGCCCGGCGAGGGATTCTCAGGTAAAAGCTCCTAAGCGACGATGACACGATGCATGGCAGCATTCGCTCAATTGCGCGAGCGATGAGAGGAAGCAACAGTTTGGCTCCTTGATTCTAATAACACGGTGGGGAACATCCCTTTCCCCCTAGAGCATTTCAAAAGCACATCTAAGTCTCTTGTCTTCCTCATTCAATGGCGAAAAGTATAGGACTATTTGCTATATGCCGAATTGGGTTCTTCATTCACCAATCTGCGGTCCCGAGCAAGGCCTCTGAATTGCCATGAGGTCTCCCATTGCACACAATTCTGTTAGTTCCTTTATCAAGATGTTTAATACATGCACATTTGCGTTATTTTTCTTTTGGGCGATGGATGATGGATGCGGTCTGGACGCACTGAGCTGTCACTATCTTCACCTAATACTCCAGTAGCTTTTAAGTCATCGTGGCATCGGAATAAACAGAAGTATATCGAAGTCTATAGATCCGAGGCGGGAGTTGAATACCTTGATCTATTCTTGATATCTGACACAGGGGAGAAAGGGTCCATCCAGGGTGTAGTGATGCTGCTGTCGGATGGGAGGTTGGAAAAACTATGAAATGAGGATAAGCGTACGGTTTTCAATAGTTTGCTCCACATATATGGCAGTAGTATGGCAATTTCATTATATCTCAGCTTTTCGATTCAATCTTCGCTTGAAACAGGGCTATCATAGCTAATGAATCGCGTAGTAGCGTATTATCAGTATCAATAACTTGTGGTTGTGAACTTGCTTTGGTAGCCATTTGTTGGGATTAAATACGGCATGACATAGATACTTGTATTGTTGCTTCGACTATAATAGTACCATATCAGACTAGTCCGTCCCTGCGTAGGTTGGTACTTTCCCACGTTCTATTTAAATTATGCATCAGCGGACAAAACCTTAGAAAGTGGGTAGGTAGGTAGCAACTGTGAATAAGAAAATGTTATGCCAATCACGTTACATGGTTGCCATGGCTCAGATATTTGATTTCTGTTAACTATCTCACGTATGGTTATCTCACTGAGGCATAAGTGTTCGTTTGACTCATATACTTGGCTCTTTAAGTTTGTCTGCATATCAAGATTGGGCGAGCTAGAAGATTGATAACACTGCGAAGATGGTCAATCTGTTCAAACATGGAAATTCCCATCAATGGAACATAGAGTTATTGTAGGAGCTGTGGGTAGCGGTTGTCAGTTTCTCGTACCTTGTTTATATCGAAGCTCAAAAGTATATGTAATACGCAGAGCCGCCTGTCAAGGAAGTTCCCCTTATTTTCGTTTGTTGAGTACCCACCAGGCCCATATTGCTTTGAAATTTGATTTACGCGGCGCCTTAGTTTCGAGCAAATGTCTAGCACGACTGACGGCCAGATATTCAATGGAAGTTAGTAGTTCTTCTTGTTTGCTATTGGATAGCATTAATTTTTGTTCTCAACATTGCCTCTTCTGCGCCACGTCTATTCTCCGTTATCCAACACACAAAATCAGTTACTATAATTTTCTCCTCTCTCATGTTTTTCCTCTTGAAAGAGCGTCCTCTCGTTGTTGTCTTGCTGCCCAACGCAACAGAGAATTGTTCAAGATGGGAATCTTGGCATATTATTTCCAAAATCGTGGTCAAAAGGGCAACAGTGCCAACAGCGACAAAGAAACGAAACCAGAACTTAGCTATAATGAACTGGTTATAAGGAGCAATATGACGGCTGCCTGGCTTTTTGACAAACAACGAGAAAATAAATGGTCTGTGGAAGATACACCCCCGGGAGAAGGAGTAGTTGTCAAGGTTCAAAATGACGAGTATATCTGTCTTCCGGAGACTCTAAAAGTGGATGGCAGTTCTTTTATTGAACAGGTAGCAAAATTGAATGTGCGAGTATGTAGTTCTGTCTTCTGAGTCTTAGTGTAGGCTAACATCTAGACAGAACGCCATGACCACGAATACTTTTGCGATCACAACATTTCTGCACCACACGCCGTATGATCATGTTGCGCTCCATGGGGAGACTGACCTTCAGCTACAGCTCCTTCCATCCCTTGAATACCTGGGTTCTTGTAGTAAAATGCACTATGGCGCATTTATCAGGAACCCGCCGCTGC
Organism: Chalara sp. BL73; assembly: GCA_918026815.1. Lineage (NCBI taxonomy): Eukaryota > Fungi > Ascomycota > Leotiomycetes > Helotiales > Chalara > Chalara sp. BL73. Next base: position 279,248 of record CAKJVC010000196.1, read on the forward strand.
TAGTTACTTGGGACGACAAAGCGGACCAAGCGTTGGAGCGGGCACGCAAAATTGAAGAGTTACTCATTCAACATGTATGGAGAACAGATTCGTTAGATCCCGATAAACAAGCTTTCCGTTCATCTGCTCCAAACCTTGAAAAGGAGGAAGAGGCAGTTCGGGAAAACGAAAAACGACCGACCTTAATCTACAACCCCATTATGATCAGTGCAACCATAGTTTTATTGCTCAGCGCGATTGGCTTAGGTTGGAGACAGATCACGATGGAATGTGTGGTGGATAAAACTTACTGGCGTACGCTATTGGCACTAGCGATTATACCTCAGATGTTCCTTTCGCTATTCTTCATGCAGGTCGTTGTGATCAATGTGTGCCAAATCCTTGGACCAACTGCACACGTAAGAGGAAACTCGAAATTCTTTTCTGCTAAACCGCCACCTCGTATGAATAGGAAGCAGGTCTCACTTCCTCATATCACGTTCCAAATGCCGGTTTATAAGGAAGGCCTAGACTTTGTTATCGAGCCAACGATCAAATCTATTCAGAAGGCAATCTCAACATACGAGCTGCAAGGAGGCACCGCTTCCATATTGGTTAGTGAGGATGGCTTGAATCTGATCCCAGAAAATGAACGGAAAGCCCGAATGGAATTCTACGAAGAAAACAACATCGCATATGTTGCGCGTCCCGCACACAATCCAGATGGCTCCAAGGGGATGACTCGGTATGAGAGAAAGGGAAAATTCAAAAAGGCCTCTAACATGAATTATACATTAAATTTCAGTAATAAGATTGAAGATGAATTGGCTCTAGTGGACCGTTGGAAAGATTGGACGCAAGCAGATGAAGATAAAGCTTACAAGCAAGTCTTTGATAAAGCTGTGTCCGAATTACACGAAGAGGCTGTGGTTCATGGCAACGTAAGGATTGGCGACTACATCCTTCTGATTGACTCCGACACTCGAGTTCCGGAAGATTGTCTTATGGATGCCTCTAGTGAGATGGAGCTTTACCCAGAGGTTGGTATTATGCAGTTCACGTCAGGTGTTATGCAGGTTTCTGATAGCTATTTTGAGAAAGGGTATAAAGTCATTCAGATCTGCGCTCGCCTCCCAGATGCTCTAACACATTTACAGAGTTACATTCTTCACCAATATGATCTACCTGGCAATTCGCTTCACTGTTGCCAATGGAGACTCCGCTCCATTTGTCGGGCACAACGCGATTCTTCGCTGGTCTGCGCTCCAAGAAGTCAGCTTTTACGAAGATGACATGGAGAAGTTCTGGTCCGAGTCCCACGTTTCTGAAGATTTCGACATGTCTCTGCGACTGCAATGCGCTGGCTACATCATTCGCCTTGCGTCATATTTCGGAGAAGGCTTTAAAGAAGGTGTATCCCTTACTGTTTATGATGAGCTGAATAGATGGGAGAAATATGCCTATGGATGCAACGAACTGCTCTTCCACCCACTCAAGTACTGGCTAACACGCGGGCCGTTCACACCAATCTTCAAGAAGTTTGTATTTTCTACCATGCGGTTGAGTTCAAAGATAAGTATTATGGCTTACATCGGGACATACTATGCCATCGGCGCCGCCTGGATCTTGACAGTCCTCAATTTCATCCTCGTCGGTTTCTGGAACGTCCTTCTTGATCACTACTACCTTGATTCCTTCAAGGTATATTTTTCTCTGATCTTTGTCTTTAGCGGCCTCGGAAATATCGCCCTGCCTTTCGTACGATATCGGCTCCGCGAAGCAAACCTGTTCTATGCGCGTCAGTCTCGCCCGGCTCCCCTACGCTACCTCGGCTAACCATATTCACAGTCTACGGGAATTTCAAATGGCTGATCCTCATGTCCATCTTCCTAGGGGGCCTCTCCATCCACGTGTCGCAAGCGCTCCTCTGCCACTTCTTCTCCATCGACATGAGCTGGGGAGCCACGGCCAAGGAAGTTGAGAACGTCGGTTTCGGCGAAGCGCTTCTGAGGGTCTTCTGGAGGTTCAAATACAGCTTCCTCATCTGCTTCGCATGCACTGCTGCGATATTATACTGCCGCTTCTGCCTGCCGTGGAATTGGCTGATCAATGATTTCGTGGCCATCTTTCCTCTTTCTAGCATCATCTGTAGCCATATCGCCCTGCCGATCGTCTTGAACCCGCAACTTATGATGTTCTCGTTCTAGATTTCAGGGCTCCGTGCGTACTGGATATCAATGTATAAAGGCGCTGTCATTAGTTGTAGTAGCTGGACGGGGCATGTAATTTTAGGATACATCTCTTCTAGCAGACGGTAGACTCAGCGAAAGGATCTTTAAATTGGGAGGCAGCGTTTTTCAAGATGAAGCTTTATATAGATACTAGTATGCGTGGTCTTCGTTGTTTACATTATCCTTAAAATGGTCCAGACAACATGAAATAATTTGTTCCCGAAATACATTCAGACATATGTCGAATAATCTTCCTCGCTCTCCAGATCGGGTCCCTCTATCATGGCCTGCACGCTCCCTACACCTTTCATCCCTATATCTACACTCGTTGGGCTCTTGCCATGCCCCCTGACAATCCTGGCATTGCCGGCAGTACCCACCAATGGCGAACTGGCAGGGCCTAATATCGACTGGTTAGAGGCTCCGGCAGCTATGCCAGCTTTTGATATCCCGGCCCTATTACTTTCAGTAGGCTTCTCAGCATTCGAAACGATGGTCAGCTGGCTCGACTCGGAGCCGTAATTCGGCACCTTCGGCCGGGCTCCGGGGATATAGTCGGCAACGTTGGCCCGGCTATTACGCTGCGAGTCGTGGTGAGTCTCCCAGCTCCCGTCGGAGCAGTTATCCGGCAAGAAATCCTCATACTCGTCCTCCGCATCCTGCATCTCTGTATCGCCCTCGCCGTCGCGCTGAAACCGCTGCATCGACTGCATGGAGGGGCTTGCTGACTCGAAACGGCTATCCCTCGAAGCCGTAGACTTCATGCTGGTTTTTGTGTTGTTGCGCGAGACATGGTGTTGCAGATATGATTTCAGCTGCTTCGTGCTCTCGCGGGTCGACGAGTAGCTCAGGCCAGGAGTATGCCGGGAGGCGACGGGCTCCTCGTTCGTGGGATTCACGTGCTGGTCGTTCAAGCTGGTGCTCGATCGGTCTTCTGCGATGGCCGGAGAGTCTATTGCTGAGTTTCTTATCGTCTTTGGGGACTTCCTGGACACCACGGACTCTGTTCTTCCGCTGAAAAACGGCGTCGACCCGATGATTCGTCGGCTTATTGGCCGCGAATGTGGTCGTTGCTCGGTATTCTGCGGCGAGGTATGACTCAGATGAGCAGAGTTTCGTGGATGTAGGATTTCCGTGGCCTCAGTAACATTTGTTGAGTTACTGCCGGTACTAGGTAGGCTGCGCTCGTTAGGATCCATGGTAAGCCACGTTCTGGAGTCTCGACGAAGTCCATGACTTATCGCCCAATCCTGGCCATGGCCTATACTCCTTCTTTTGAAAGTTCCACTAATTATCGAATCTATTGATTCTCGACTTCCATGCCCGATTCCGCTCCTTGTCCGATCTAACGGCGACATGAGTTTGGAATTTCGTCTTACTGCCTTGGGTGGCGTCGGCGATTGGATGGGTGATGAGTCGGTCTCCTGTTTTTCTGCAATATCTCCTTTTTTCGGCAGGGCACTGAAATTGGCCAGAGGCATTGTTGAAAAATTGCTATCTTTCAGATTCAGTATTGGCGATGTTGCTTGGCCGCTAGACGCAAAACTATCACGTTGTTGGGGTTGGTCGATGGTCCAAACACGTCCGGAACGTCGCTTATGCCCTTTCCTCGAGTAATTCGAGTACGTTCGGGAGGTTCGCTGCGTTGAGGCCTGGATGGAATTCGCTCGTGAGGGCATTGCCAGATATGAATTGTCTTGAGTATATCTCCAGTTGGCACTGCTTTCGGACCTAGGGAACGCATTGTCGGAGTTTGCTCGAGTCCTACTTGCCAAATTTCCAGACGTTGTGGTTCTTGACATCGAAGGGCCAGACATAGAAGACACACCAGAAAAAGTCAGAGATCTCCGAAGGCGGTTATCAATATTGCTTCGTGTGCTTCGTCTACTAAGATCGCCTGAGTACACAGATGATCTGTTGTCCACACCAAATCCAGATGTATCTAGCCGAAGGGGAGGTGGAAGAGCTGTAGGAGCTGGTTTTTGAACTTCTGCAGTCGTTTCGTCCGACTCTAGTGGCGCAGATATATTCATCTCAGGATTCTTTTCTTGATCTGGTTCACAAACTCGCTTCCGGCGCCGACAGCAAAAGAATATCAAAAACAATGCTAATGCTAATAAGACAGAGCATCCGACAACAATACCAATGATTTCTCCTGTACTCAAGTTTTCGTGTGTCACATCGGTGTTATCTGTGGTAGTCGATGAAGCATCCGTTGTCCCAGATGGAGGTGATTGAGCCATTGTCGACGAATCTGCGGAGATGATTGCGAGATTGAAGGACTGAGAATTTGAATTCTGCGTAGATTTCGATGTGGCTTGCATATTCAGGTTGACTTGGCCAACCTGGGCAGTTGATGGAACGTCTCCAGATAAGTTGAAAGTTTGCGAATCAAAGTGCAGCCAAGAAATTGAGCTGTCAAACACCAGTTTCATGTCAATGTCGGATTTGTTGCGAAGATAGGTGCTCAAATCGTACGAAAAGAAAGACCCAGTGGAAGCGTTCAGGGTTCTGACCTCTGAGGTAAATATGGTTAAGGCAATATCCACAAAGATTACTGCTTTGGTGGTATCCCCATATACATCGGTGGCTTGAACCGTGATATTGGTCGGAATGGCATCCTCAGAAGGGGTTCCACTTAAGAGATATGTGGAATTATTGAAAGATAGCCATGATGGCCCTTGCATGTCTATTGATGCTACCACGGATGACGTAGCTGGCTGGCTGTCTATCTCGAGGTTATTTGCAAGGCCGCCAAACGTTCCTTCTACACCTGCAGTGAAATTTGCAGTCATACTTGAATTCTTGAAGGCGAAAAGGTGGACTCCAACCTCAATATCAAAAGATACTGTGGCGCCCGAAAATCCTGCCACATCAGAGGCAATCACCTTCACACCAAACTGCTGAGGTGGTTGTATGAGAGACGCATAGTCTGGAGTCTGGCCACTGAATGTGAATGAAGCCTGATCAAACGTTATCCATGAAGGTAGAGGTGTATTATCGGCGGTCACTGCGTAGTAGGTGAGTTTTGAGCTTCCATCACCAGCACGAAATGTTTCAGGGTCCATGCTGAACTTGAATGGAGATGAGGGGTGGTAAAGAACTTTTGAGGGTAGCGAGAATAGACCGAAAGATGGAAGTTGTGATGCTAATGGGATATTGACTATTGGAGCAGGATCTTCAGAAACCACGATTGTTGCGTTTAAGGTAGTCGATCCTGATTCATCTTCCGCAGTGATGCCAATATTAACTCCAGCAACTTCCCTAGCCTCAAAATCATCGGCGGACGGTGTACCCGATAGCGTGCGAGTATTGCTATTAAGTGAAAGCCAGTTAGGCGCCGCTGTGAGATAATATTTGAGAGGAAGTGTCGAAGTAAAAGTCGAACTGGAAAAGGTGTACTGGAAAGGTTGGCCTACTCGTGCGACCGGAGGCACCTGTGAGTTCAAAGGGAAGGTAATAGTTGGTGCAGCTTGAGCGACTATTACTAGCAAGGCGAATATAGGATAGATATTAAGTGCGGCCATCTTGCGATGAGAGCTCAGCTTGCTGACCAGAAGACCTGAATATATTATCGTCCGCGTTGAGAGAAAGTTCAAGGCCTCAACAACATGGCATTGACATGATGAGAAAATGCGGTATACTGTGGAAAGATGCGCCTAATACTGGATAGGGAGAACATAACCATCATGCAGAAATTAGAGGGCGCAGTGGAAGTATGCTTATCGAGTAATATTGCCTTGCGTTGGAATGGAGGGGTATCAAGAGTCTCAAACGTAAGGGATGAGGGCAGCCAGCTCCTGTATTGCGGAATATGGAATAAACGTATTCATCGCAACTACCTGGACGTAAATTGCTGGAGGGCATATCTTGTAGAGGCTGATAACGAGCTTACCACACTCAGGAATTCCTCGCCCAGCCACCCACATGTAAATACTAATATCTTCCATCCATACACCGCGCACGAGCGAAGTGCTTATGGCTTATAGTTCTTTATATTCTAAGTATTGGTTACATTGGAAAGGGATAGAATCAAGCTACTATACTTTTGGTACAGTGATCCATGATCAAAAGTCCTCCGTTTAAAGCGATTTTGGAAGCGAAGTGACCACCGCAGGAGTTTTGAGAATGTCCTTGATTACTTAGGACATTAAATATTGAAAAGAGATACCCCTGTGACATGTTGGTATAAGGCACAGGGAGTGATGGAAGGCTGCAAAACGTTTTCTAGGGATGAGGAAAGCGAAGAAAGGAGGTGATTAGGTTGCCGAGCCGAAGCCACCGCATTTCCGGGTAATAATATTTTAACCGAAGCGGCCGCTTCCGACAATCCTTTTGTCTTACTGTTTGTGTTATGCCTCCAACTACTCAGGGAGTTACCATCTAAAAAATGTTATCACGTTCACCATCTCCAGAGTTCTCTCCCCTCTCTATTGGTGAAGATTTCACTCCTCTACCAGTTTACAAACAGGCATCTACAACATTGATTGACTTCTCCTCGCTACTGGAACCTCCATTGCAACTCCATGAAGATCTGAAATCAGGCTGTGGAGGGCAGTTATGGCCAGCGGGAATGGTGCTAGCAGAGCATATGCTGAGGTACCAGAAGAGAACCTTGAAAGAAGCAAGAATGTATTGATCAACCCTCTCCGGTTCTAAACATCACCAACTGATCTGGTATTCCATAGCCTTGAGCTCGGTGCTGGTGGGGGCTTGGTTGGTCTAGGAGTAGCTCTTGGTTGTCCTGTTGATAGTATTCTCTACGTCACGGATCAGGAGAATATGCTTTCCTTGATGAGCCAGAATATCAAGCTGAACAATTTGGAGTCACGAGTAGCCCCTTTAGTCCTAGACTGGTAAAACTAAATCTACCTCATTGATTACATTTTGCGACATTAACAAAATTCTAGGGGTGAACCATTACCAGACGAGATATTGAAGCAAAAGCCAAACATTATTCTTGCAGCTGATTGTGTGTATTTTGAACCCGCCTTCCCCTTGCTTCTGAAAACCTTGGATGAGCTTCTCGAGCTCTGCCCGGATGCCGTCATCTATTTTTGCTTCAAGAAACGCAGAAGGGCGGACATGCAATTTATGAAGAGTTCTAGAAAGAGGTTCATCGTTGAAGAGGCTGAGGATTCAGAACGTCCAGCGTTTTCTAGGGAAGGTCTATTTTTGTATACTTTCAGACGGAAACAATGAACAAGCAAAGAATCTAGCTTAGAAATCTACTTTCAGTGTGTCAGATTCATTAGGAGGCATTACTCAGTGCCAATATTTACGCCAAGCAAGAAAGCAGGCTCGTCAATTTTGTGATGCTCATAGCTCAGCACGCCTACCGCTCCTGGTTCCAGCATCATCGGAAGGGCCCGTCCTAATTCGAAGCCAATCCACCGCTTCGCGAAAGCTCGCAATATGTGGCCATGTGCTACCAACACAACATCTACACCTTTCTCGCCATGCATATATGGCCCTTGGATTTCTCTAATATTCTTGATAACCCCGTCGAGTCTAGTGGAAACTTCTTCCGCAGTCTCTCCATTCTCGCAGCCATCAAGCCAGATATTCCATGAGCGCTCAGTGTCCAGGCCCCGCTCCTTTCGACCCGCTCGAATCTGTGCGGTGAGCAGACCTTCATACGCTCCATACTCCCATTCTCGAATATCTTCTGTAATTTCATGCTTTGACTCCAACACTCTCTGTGAGGCACCATCAAAGAGTAGCTCATACGTTCGGCGCGCACGAGTCCGAGGGCTTATGTATACATGGCCGACCCTCGCAGGGTCAATAAGCTTTCCTGTCCCAACAACCTTGCTCGCAGATGAGGTGACCTGGCGCTCACCATTTGTTGTTAATGGGATGTCACTTCTACCTGTGTAGCGGCCAGAGATTGTCCACTCTGTTTCACCTGCCAATAGTCAGTACTTGAGAAAATGAATTTGAGTTTACTTGATTTACCTCACGTAACAGTTGAGGAACTCAAATCTGACCTTACCATGTCGAACCAGAAACACTCTGGGTGTGCCAGCATCTTTGTCGGGCATCTTGAGAGAATTCTGGGGTTGAACCACCCAATTGTGGCTTTTGATTGTTCTGTATCTGTGAATAAAAAATATGGCAATGGGAGGAACCTATTTTCGATGATTCTAAGTCAATGAAAATAGAGTGGAGCAGCCAAGCCCCGAAAGGCTAAGGCGCTGCCCACATCCAGCCGAGACGAGGCTGGCAGATTCAACTTGTGGTTTGAGTATGTCAGTCGGTTCGGTTCCGTGGAAAAATATCACCTGTACCAAATCATCATCGATCTCAAGAGTTGTCCGCCGTTTTTGTCATCCACATGTGAAAGCTTTGCGCTTCGGTCCTCCTTCAAGTGTTCGTCAGTGAACCTCCGCTTTTCTATCAGGCATTAAGTATTATAACACACTGATCGTAATACACATCTCGTCGAGAGTTTGCTCATCTACTTGGCGTGATTGAATACTCACCGAATTATCTTAGTAATCGAAGCCAGGACAGAGGGTTTTGTCTCCACAACATACATTTTACTTAACAATACAACAATAAATTGAAGCTCAGTCATACAGTTTTGCCATATTTCTATTTGCAATGTATATATATATATATATATATTAAAAGAAAAGTTACACTCTCCCGGCCTTCTTTGCAAAGCGTGTAGCTTGATTCGTTGCATCTAGGCCCTTTTTTGGGGGGGTTTTGTTTTTTTTGGAAACCTAGTATTCCTATGCCAAAATTACTATGTGATGCTTCCTGAAGATCTAAGGATTTGGATGTGTTTCTCTTCTCCCCGGGCATCTTCTGCAAACTTCATATTATTATCATAAAAGATGTCTGCACAAATAACGGTACTTTGGTACAAAATTCGTTGTTTGGCATGGAGAGATAACTGAGATGGAGCAAAAATTAACTTGTTTGCAAGATGCTATATAAAATACGGCAAAGTGTCGATTTGAGAGCAGTCACCTACAGATGGTTAATGGTTGCTTGACCAATTTGGTGGAGTGTAGGAGCCTCCCCAACCAAAAAAGTTGGAAAACTGTAAGGGACATAATCGGTCTTGAAATTTTGATGGCTGTCGATCTTCTCCAGCTTGGCTACAAGGTTAACCCAGGGACTCCAGAGGAGCGCAGCCCCCGGCAGCAGCATAGCACTATTCTCTTCAGAAGAGTAGCACAACATCTTAATAACGAGATTAGCCCCGGCAGATTCTTCCAACAATACCACATTTTGAGGCTCGACTTTCACAGCATTTAACACGGACGAGTAAGCCGTAATATCATCTTGAAGCGCTGACGGGAAGTAGGAGTTTGGCTCAATCGCAAGCCGATATTGACGTTGTAAACTGGACAATCTAAAGGATTGCTTAGGGCTTTAATACTCAAACCGCTCTCGGTTTGATGTGCACCGATGGTCACCGGGTGGACCACGGGGTCTTTGTTGACGATGTCGCGATATGGAGACGATCCCGCAACAGATGGCAGTTTGATTACAATAAAGCGTTCTTTTCCCATACCTGGATTGAAAGACTTAGCTGTGGGAAGTTCGACAGCTGTGCAATAGCGCCAGTAGAAGCTAAAGACCGCGGTGCCGACTGCTCGGTGATACGTCGATTTCGGGTGTTGGCGAAGGCCCTTAGGAACAGGGCACGGGGGGGGTAGCAAGGGAGCGGATTCGGAAAGTAGTGATCGTCCAAGTTGTATAGAGAATCTTGAAGGGTTGCCGGGTGAAGAGAGGCTTCAGGACGGATTTCGACGAAGGAATTATGGTGGGTCGACACGAGAGACATCAAAGTCGAGGCCGCAATCAAAGCCAGATAGGATTGCCGCCGATAGGGTTGCCGTTAATAGGATTTCCATTGATAGGGCTCCCGCTGATTGAGTGATGATGGAAAGACCGCTATTGTGTCTGGCTTTCTTGATATCTCGTGTCTGCGATTTGATTTCTGTAGTAGCTGACTACCAAACAGGTAGCCCCAATCGAGGCTCATAAGCTCTCAACCGTAGAAATCTAAGATGCTGGTAGTTAGGTGAGGAACTTCTCTAGAAATTTTGATTTCATGTTAGCAGTAACCGTAGGGCATATCTCAAATACGAACCTCACAATGCGTTTTGAGGACAGGAAGCTAGGTTACAATACTTTTTTATATGTACAATTGCGGCAGCATAGGCGCTGGACTTGGAGTAGCAAGTCCAGAAGTTGATATTGGCGTTGAGAAATATAGACTTGTTGCTAAGTGGGTTAGATCGTGATCATTGTAGTTGAGGCTTACCCTTGTTGTCTCTGAGCTACAGTAACCTCGTATGTAAACTAGGCGAATACAGGAAGGGATGGCGGCCGCCCTGTAATACTGGTCAGTGTTACAGTACTGTATCTGCTGCTTGATAAGCTCCAGTATATCTAACACTACCGTACCAGTACTTACTCCACTAAGCACACCCAAGCTACTTTGAAAAAGCTAGATTATCAGCTTTTTTAAACATGCAACTATATTTTAATACGCGATGTATATATTTGCGGTGCAACTTTTTTTATGCATCGTGCAATTAACTACTTTTTATATAAAGTGGTTTTTATCTTTGTTTTTATATATTTTTAAAGCAAGCATTTCTATTGTTGGTTTTTAAAAGTCGAAAATAGTTTGTCCTTACAGTTTATCTGGTAAAATAGGGTTGAGATAAGGATGACCTCACATTTTTATAGTAAGCACAAGGAAACCTATATAGCCTTTCAAAATATTGCTGACAAAGCCCTTTTTTGGACCGGGTGGGCAAGGCTGTTCAGGAGCAGGGTTTCACATGGCTGTGCATCTCCTTTACCAAAAAGGAAGGAAACCTTATGAAATGATACTGTATTCTGCTTCTAACCATCGAGCTCCCACCGAGCCATCCGCTACATGAAACTCCTTCTATTCAACAATATCACACCCACAGACCCACGGATACGTTTACACGTCAGATGGGGCAGCAATCTCGCCGCCATGCAGGAGTTCAATAACATGAGTGTCACCCTGGTCTGATCTATACTTCTTCTCTTGAAACACAACTAAATTAGCCCTCAGCCAATCTCTAATGAGGTCATTTCCGGTGGAAAACCTCTCGCCGTCCCTATCCGCAGAAACATAAAGCCACGCATTTATGAGGGGGTATTGTTGGAGAAGTGGGCTGAGTGTACCCCCGACATTTTTAACAAGTTTCGGGCCCTTCTCTTCATCATTGAGAGTCAGAGAACCGAAGTGAGCCATGAACCCCATGTCATTTTGCATATAGACCGCTAGTACTGTACAGCCGCTGAGGTCGTTGGCGGATAGACAGTCTCCAGGCTCCGACAATGGACAAGCCTCGAAATCGTCCATACTGACTGATGTTATGTCTGGCATGTTGGCGAGTATAGCTCTTCTTTTCGCGATAAAGGGTAGAGATGGTGTCTGATTGAGCAGGAGGAAATGGAGGATTGGGTTTGAAGGTTCTGGTAATAAAACTCAAGTGCTTGGGGACTCATGACTTATATATATACTCTTGCAGGACTGACTAGATCGAATCTCACAGCAAATAATGAGCTTATATGTCTAGTACTCAATAGCCATGTCGACTGCAGACATAGGAACACAAAACTTAGGCAAAAATACAAGGAAAAACTATAACGCACTCTGTAGGCGAGCGGTCGAGCATGCCACTTCAAACTAACTATATAGATTGTATTAAATGGCTACAGAGGCTAGTACTATTTGCCACGCCATCGCATCATCTCTTAACCCTGTTTCATGGCGACATATTCCAAGAACGGCATCCGCTGGTCGCAACCCTGGCTTTGAATCGTGCGTGAAAAGCAATACAGTACCATTTTGGGTAAATGTCTTTCATGATTGCAGAACCCAGGTCCCCACTCCCCTCCCCCCCACTTATGGCTCCTGCACAGTTCAATATTTCCGCTGCATAGTGATTATCATTTGCCATTCCAGCTTTAGTGCTTACCCTATCGCCTCCTTTCCCCCACCGTGGTTGACACAATTGTATGTACACTCTTGGCATGACTTGGAGTAACTTCTCGGCGTTCTCGCTTAAATAGCACAACCAATATATTATGCTTATATTCCTCAGCCCTAAGCTAGCAGTCAGACACAATCACTTGGCATGATCCATTTTAGAGCCTTTGTCTGAAGTTGCCCGTGCCTGGATTACCATTACTCTCATGACCTTCTATTCCTATCTGGTAAAGACTCGGAAATTCTTGGACGACGACGCTGTGAGAAACGAGGATCAAGTCTCAGCTTCTTGACTCTTGCTGACGAATACAGTTGTAACTTGCATCACAAGACCACAGAGAGCTCCAGGACTCTGACTAAATTGGAGGCTTGAAATTACCAATCACACCTATTCTCGATGGCAAATATCGAGCCTGACTATGTTGCTCGCTCTTGATGCTGCTTCAGGCAAGCCTGGCGTCGATGCAATGAGGGCCAGAATGAAACCTATTGGTCCTTGCACTCTGAAAGTTGGCAGTGCAACTTCAATCTTCAAGGAACTTCTAGAATAATGAAAAACGCTATGCAATAGGTAGTCTAGCGTGCATATATCTAACAAATAGCTATACGCAGCTGAATATAGTCATACATAAGTAGTCATGCGGCAAACATGACAACAGGATAAAGACGAACATTTCATATAGTCAAGGTTCGATACTACAAAACTACAAATATCTAGTTTCGGCGAAACCCGAGAAATCCCCCAATCGGCCCTCCTAAAGAAAGGCTGTTTTCGTAATCTAGGTTGGTCGTGTGTGTTATAAATACAGCCTTTGCCCTTCACTGATCTCCGGTGTTTTGCTATTTCACTCTGTACCCAACTTGAGCGAGCACTTCGTTTTTCTGAATCTCCCAGACACACACCTATAGTAATAGAGTCTCTAACTCATTTTATCTATCAACGATGTCAGGTATGAACCCTCCATCTCTACTTTCCATATCATTTATCCCATTCCACCCGACTAACCCTTTCTTTAGTCGTGGCAGGCGCCGATGCTGCTTTTGGAATTGCTAACCAGGCCAACGATTTCGCTAGCAACTTGATCAAAACCATCGACCAAGGTAGCGCGACTGCAGTGAACGTGACCAGGAATGGAATCCAAATTAAGCATATGATCGAGAACGAGGCAAATCGCGAACAAAATGTCAAGTCCGTCAAGGAGCACACGATTGCCTGCGCTATAGACATATTGCGCACAAAGTTCGAAAACCATTTCAATATTGTCGTGTGCAACGACTACGACCGCGACAAGCAATACTTCGAAGGCGAGTCAAAGACTCTTAAACGGATCACGGTTGTTTTCGGCGGGACTGTCAACGACGTCAGCAACTTCCGCATCTTCATGTTCCGTGGTGGCAAGTATGAGCGCGGTTCTGCAGATATCGGTCAGCCAGGTTACCGATGGGAGCGCGACGGCATTCAGTACTACGGTGTAGGTGGGCAGAAGGTGCAAGTCGAGAACCCAATCGGCTGGCTGGTGCTGAATTTCCCCTCGGCCCAGGGCGAGGCGTTGTCACCGGAGGAAGTCGAGGCGATGGCCGTGGAGATTGGGATGAGCGCCAATGCTGAGCCGCCTGAAGGTGCTCCTCAAGACGCGGATGCTGCACTGTCGGCAGACGTGCCGGATTCGTACGATCCGGCTGTTAATACTCCCTCTCAAGGCCAAGGGGACGCAAATCAGGAGGGAGAGTGGGGTGCTCAGCCAGATGAAGGGCAGGACCAAGGAGAGTGGGGTGCTCAGCCAGATGAAGGGCAGGACCAGGGAGAGTGGGGTGCTCAGCCAGATGAAGGACAGTACTAAGGAGAGGAATGAGGGACTGCAGTAGTGAATGACTAGTCTAGTTAATCTAAACCCATGTTCGTTTTTCGTACTTGATTCCCCTTTTTCTAGCACGAAAATTGAAGTTAGGTCCACTCTATTTGGACTGCGGAATGGTGGCCTGTTGGGTTGCCAAGATTTTATTAATCCTTGATATATAAAGCTATTAAAAATCTTGGTTATCTATCGGAGAGTTTTGGCTACTTATTCGAGAACTTTACCTACGTATTTTAAGTTTTGGCAACCTAACGGGTCTACAATGAACCCGATGGGTCTGGTGTCTATTGGTTTTTTTGCGGCACCCAATGGCTCGTCCGCAGTCTAACTACATTTAATTCTTTATATAACGTAGTAGCGTAGATTAGTCAAAGAGGTCAATTTCATTTGGCCAACTTTATTTATTAGGTCCGTTCAACTAAATTATGCTAATACGATTTGATACGCAGCACATATTGCTGAAAAAAATGCGAGACAATTTAGCTAATGTAGAAGCCCTTTAACCAGACTTTTTTGTAACAATGATTGGCTCTCAGGTGCAGTCGATAATTCCCAGAATGAAGCGCTTGGTAATATTTATCTTCCAGCCTACGCCAATACAGTATGACATCTGTTGAAGCTTTTCGGCAATTATTAATTAACTCTCTGCAGGTCTCAACTGGAGATTTGACAATTCCAGCTACGACGTTGACTGGCTCAATATGTTTCTACAAACAGCACCCGGTCTCATTACTTGCGGTACCACTAAAACAGGCTTAGAGGTGGTAGGCTTCTGCAATTTGGAAGTACCCTATGAGAGAACAAGCATCATCACGCTTTGCAATACCCCACTCGCTAATATGATAGGTTCTGGAATCGCCCTGGCTGCCTTGGTAGCCTTCTCCGACATATTTTTTTGATGTCTACGCCTCGGCATAACGCATCGCTGATGGATGATCTAGCACCACCAACCATCTTTTTATTTCCTCCAGTAGCTGGGCACCATCTCAGAGACATAAATGAAGGCAATATCTGCATCCGTGATGTTGCCAACACAGCCTGGAAGCTGCACAATCGAAATTTCCTGTGACATGCTCAAACTTGTGCGTACTGATCTACAACGATGATTTAACTAAGGAGACATTTCAGGGAAGAGATGGAACCCGCCTAGCTTGAAGCAAGACCCAAATCTCCGGTTTGGTCTTTGGTATCCAAGATCTCGTGAACATGGTTGAATTGGAGCTATGCCATCGGCTGGATATTACTCGACACCAGCTGCTCCTATGCGACTGCCAACCATCAGTATAGTCAAATAATCAATTCGATTCATCAGTGGTGCAACTTTCGTGCTGATCAACAAGTCCTGATTACCAATGCGCCGTACTGTCTCTCCGAAGGGCTGTCAACAAAAATCTATGGTCCTTTGAGCTTGAGCATGCGACCTTGTGTCTCAAAGGCCGCATTATCAATTCCATCAACTCGCATCAGCCAGCCACGGCTATACCAATAGTAACAGCCCCATTAGGCCGACTCGGCCACGTGTATACACCTCCCCACTGACTCCCTCAAATCAAGCCTGTGCTGAGAATAGTGGTAACACGAGGTATCCTAGGATGACTCTCGAATAAGTGTCTTGCAGCTAGAAAAGTATACTTTCTCAACGATCAATCAGTCACTAGGCAGTGCACGCTAGTCAGATATCTAATGTTTGCTCGGCTTGGTACTGAGGACTTTTGGGTGTGGCACACTTTGTGTCACCTCACACTGCATGATACCTTGGGCTCTTATTCGTGAGAAGTGGTGTTGGGCACCAATCGAAGGGTATCTCCGTGGCCATTGATGACAGCTTGATAAAGTCCATACCATTACCAGAAACAGACGTTGTGGAACAGACACTTGGTTATCCGGAAATGAGAAGTGAGAAGGAGGTGTGATCCCTGGTCTACAGCACATATAGGGGTAAGAGAAATTAAGCGAGGATGAATTGAACTAGTGACTCACGGAGGAATTGCCGTCCTTCATACTCAGCCGATTGGCTGGTCGCGGCTAAAGAGTTCAAGCCCTTGCAGTATTGAAGCTACAACATCACTTGAAGAGAATGGGGAACTTGTCGACCTACTGTGCAGGCGCGCTACGATACTTTATATACTGTTCATATATTTGTAATATTAGCGTTGCATAATCTAGTCAGCACTGCGAGTCACTAACGGTGATTTCCACTTATGAGGACTTGACTAGAATTATCGCAAGATTCTGGTGTTACCAAAAATTACAACCTGTAGCAAGTGAGTCCCTCCACTTGCCCGATTAAACCAAACGTAGCCTCGTCCAACGATTTGAGCTCAGCGAGGAAGAAATAGGAGATAGACAAGCACAAAGCGAGCGCCAGCATCTGCCAATAGCCCAATCAAAAATAGAGATGAAGCATAAGACACCTATCAGTGACCCTTCACATATGTTCGTTTATGAGAGAGGCGATTCTGCGATCCAAGTGTATGTACTGTCCTTCTAAGAAGCAAAAGCGCGCTAGATTGAGTCTATGCTCGCCTACGCAGAAGGAAGAGCAATAAGGATGCAGGATTGTCTGCTCAATAACCGGTCGTGGGTCTATATCCATGGCTCTCATTATCCCCATAGCTCGAGGTGCCTCTTCCTCCACGGTAACTATCATTGCCGAAGTAGCTTGAATGACCGCCATATGTGCCCTTTGAAGCCTTATAGGCACGATGGCTGTTCGTATACTTTCGTCCCCGTGGACGGCAATGGGGACACGGAGACGCAGTCAATCCAGACCCGTTGCATCTGCAACAGGTACTGGAGTGGTTGATTTAGTCCTGCTTACCGTAAAAT
Source organism: Chalara sp. BL73 (assembly GCA_918026815.1). Taxonomy (NCBI): domain Eukaryota; kingdom Fungi; phylum Ascomycota; class Leotiomycetes; order Helotiales; genus Chalara; species Chalara sp. BL73. The sequence goes on from CAKJVC010000196.1 coordinate 296,143, forward strand.
GAAGAGAGCTAGTTGAGACTTACTTTCTGCTGTGGCCTCCGCAGGACGAACATGTGTTGTATATAAAACCTCCTGTACAATCGCACATATTGAAGGAGATGTATACAATAACGTTAGGGATAGAGGATAAAGATAATATTGGCGCAATAGAAGGGGGGGAAACCGACGCTGATGGATTTTGCTCTGTTGTGGAATTTAAGGTCTGAAATCTGGATATCTAACTGTCTGCACTAGAGTGCAAAGATGGTCTCTTCACAATCTGGTGGTTATGAGTCTCTATCTTGGATCCTATCTTCGCCCGAAGAGGGTCGTTCTTCTTATAAGAATTGAGAGTACCTATTCTTGCATTTTGGCTGTCAACTCAATACATCACTATCCCGAAGATCGGACTCAGGCAGTCCATCTCAATCTGCTCTTCTCATCTCATTCTTCCACAACTTCACACCGCAGAATTTCCAGGGAAAGTATTGTGTTTTATTGGAGACAGTTAGCCCAATTCTTGCATGTTCATGATTGCAGATGGCATGTCTGGCGATGGACAACCGTCAGCCATGACACGCCACAGAATCCTCTAAATCATAGGCTGGACCTCCCGACGACGTAAAGATGAGGGATTTGTTCGGGTCTCAAAAGGCAACGAGCCTGGGCTCTGTTCATGGTGCCATATTGGAGAGAATTAGTGGGAGGTGAAAAACGACGCACGCTCTCCGTGCATAGTCTCGACATAGACGGAGAAGGTCATGTTGATGCCACTCAGGAATGAGGTCTCACTCGCTGGCATATTAGGCTACGAATCGGTGGAATATCCAGGAAACAGCAAGCAATGGAACGCTATAGCTGCTGTGTCCATTGTTTTCCATGGCATCTTCTGTATTACAAGTCGCCAGATTCATGCAGCTTCAGGCGCCGCTGGCTCACATTTAGACTAACGGTAGAACACACTTGGGTGTTGTTTGTTGATCGTTATGTAAAGAGAATCCGCATATGTGGCTGGTCTATACCATGTTGTGTACTCTCATGTGCATTTCTCCAAGCCACAAAGTATCTCTCCCACCTTTCTTTAAGATGCGCTGTCCTCGGTCTAACGCTGCATGAGGCTATTTATCGGCAAAACAAAGATCAACAGGGTGTATCTAATGGTTTATCTAACATCTACCGAATCATGGGCTAGGAAAGAAACGAAATGCCTTCTGCTGGCTTGGGAAGAGACTTCGCAGAGGGTGTCAGCAGACACATTCTTTAGGCCTCAAGTCAAAGATTGGGAAGACGCAAGGGATTGCTGAATGGGAAACTACTCTCTGAAATCCACTCGAGGATAGGTGAAACGCGACATAATTTGGCGACCCCACGTTCTTCAGGCTCCTTACACTCTCCATGCATCATCTATGAAATTATGACAAGTCGCAAAACCTGCACGCCCTTGTCCTAGATGCCCCTTGATATTGCCAGAATAGGGAACTTGCAGCCAGCAGAATGGTCACCCCATCTCGTTGCGACCCGACGGCTGATTTTTCGGTATGGAAATTCGTTTATACATGGCCACCAAGATGTGCTCTTGAATAGTGAAATGCTCTGATTGGGTGAGTAGTCTGGCTTCTTACCCACAGAAAGGTTGGCTGCGATATGGCGATGACCTGTGTAACACAGGAGGTAAAGAAGGCCGATAACAGAGCTCTCCTTCATGACGATTCGGCAATGCCAGACGCTTCAAGCCCGTCTTACAGGCAGCCACCCGGATCATATCAGACCCGCGGCATTCTGCATTTCACTTTCCACCGAGTGGTCAATATTTATTCCCGGGAATGGATTGTGGCTTTGTAGTTGTTTAAATCGCGCACTATTCTATCATAAAAGAATCAGAATCAAGTGGCGACTTCACTCATGGTTCGCCAGGCAAGTCAATTATTAGCCACGTCAGAATATTTAGTGATTTCACAAATTCTAAGGGCATGCTGGGGATGGATATTGCCTTACAAAATTAGTGGGTTATGGATATTTAATCACTGAATCATTGCAGAGATCTAATTGGGCCGTCGCCTTGGTGGCTGCAGCGTGAATGCATCTTCTGGATCTGAAGTTTATTTGCCAGTCTTGATGCGCATATCAAGAACTAGAATTATCATCAGATAAATTGGTAGCCGAAGATCGAATTACGTTTAAGACATCGGACGATGGGCTTTGAAGCTGAATGTCACAGCAATACATGAATCATTCGATGTAGCTGGAAAACAACATCCTTAGTTCTGGGCTTGGAGTCCCGAATTTGCCAGGCACTATGATACATGAAACTTAGGCAGCTTTGCTGTAATCTCCAGGAAGGTAATTACACATAAAAACGAGATCTAGCTAGCTATTTTTTCTACCACGTATCATTCGTCTTCACGAGTTAGAGCTTGAAGTGGGCAGCCGCCTCCCTTTCCTCCCAATCCCCTTTCCCTCTCAGAGTATTGATTCTTTCTTCATCTATAATCTTAGAAGAAATCCTTACCTTCAAGCAAGGCCTTCATTCAGCAAACCATTCCAACCCCGCCCTTACAATACGGGAACTCAAGCACCCTAATCTCCCACCCAAAAATCGCATTTCCCACGTCAAGCTTAGAGCATCCGCTGTCGATAGAAAGACTACCAACCCAGCCAAGCACAGGCCGAGAGGGTAAAGGCCGAACCAAACTCATCTCATGAAGAATTTCATTCACAGAAATAATAAGCTAAACCCTAGCTATTTTTGCCTCCCATCAGCCTTTTATACCTCACCAGCCGAATCGGGCATCGGGAGGAGATCGAGCTCTATATTCACGCCAGCAGATCAATCCGTATATGGAATGGTAGGCCTAATTTTCAGAACATCAGCCTTTCTGCGTTGGCTGCTTACTCAATTCTTGCTCTAAAAATTAACTTATAAGCCCAACAAGCCTCGAAGAAAATGCGCCTCCGGCGACGAGACTGCTTCATATCGCGCTACAATGTGCTTTTCCACAATTTTGTATCTTTCCTATACCCATAACGTAGCTATATATCAATCTCATCAAGGCGGTTGGAAACTATGTCGAAGCTAACTACGTCAAAACCAACATCATAAGATTCTTGCATGAATGTACTCTTCGCTACAGAAAGACGAAGCTTGTTTGGAAAGCAACGTGATATTTATTCCGAGGGTCTCATTACTGCGATTGACGATTATAGCCAACGCCAGGACATTGCCATGTCGCGCAAAGCCTTACACCACCCCTTCATGGTGCTCAAATGCAGAGAAAATATACACGATAAACCTGTCCCTGCCATCCGTGTAAACCCTAGTTGACTCCTGTTTCAACGCCTGATTCCCCACGCACACAACACCATGAATAGCCTAGAAAAAGGGAAACCGCTCCATGGGTATTGCCACAGACCATAATTGCGACTCTTACACAAAATCTGGAGCTGTTGCTACCAAAACCGAGAAGAGAGCACCGCCGACGGCTACACCCCCCAAGGCCGCATATCCCAATCGTTCTACGAAGCGCTTCAGTTTCTTGGTTGGCCTCGACACTGTTGTGACAGGCAGATCACTAGACTCGCTCGATTTCTTCGCATTTGATGTCCAGTTTCCATTATTGATGGAAGCGGTATTCTCAGCGCACACGGGTACCGCATCAATTTCTTCGGCTTTCCGTTTCAGATTTGTGGCTGGTTGGTCAATCGTTTCTTTGTCAATGATATCGCGGATGCTGATATTTGAACGATTGGACGATGTTGTAGGTATCTTGTTCATAAGTGCCGCTTTACTCTGGTTGTATGCCACAGCGCTGGTTAAATCCGGCTCAGGACTGGGGTATGTATTGATGACTGGAGGAGCCATCGCATGGTTGTCCAGATAAGAGAGGGGTGGGAAACTACTTAAGCAGTCGTTGACGTTAAGCCCTGTGCTGTTTCGCGATGCCTGGAACTTCCGTGCCCATGAGCCCTTTGGAGTTGCAATAATTCGTGGATTTTGAACTTGATTAGAGATGCTGGCGGGGGCATTTGACGCTTCATTTCCCGGAAGACGGTCAGAATTGAATCTAGCTTGATTGTGATGCCTGGCTTCGAAGAACTCGTGTTTTCCCGTCTTTTCACCCAGGTACTGCGCAGTGAGTTTTGATTTAGACGAAATATCGGCTTTGAACGCCTCCATCGGCGGAGCTGCAGGTTTGACCATTGCAGCATCTGAAGGGCTTGGTTGACGGTTGAAGAGGCCGGGAGGGCAACTGGTTTGATTTGGCTCCGCAGAGGTTTCCACTGTTTGTAGATTGGAAGACACAATATACGTATCGGGAATGACATAGGCCGTTGAATCTTGACCACGTCCACTGGCGTGGTCATCGTCCTTATCAAGTAGATTATCGTCAAGTAGGATTTGAATACCCTCCCTTCCAACCTCAGAAAGACTGACATCACTATCATTGTCTAACTCGTTGGTATCCCTCGATATTTGGTGGCGAATGTCAAAGCCAGGAGTGAAACCAGTGTCGACTTCAGCAGCAGCTATGTGACCTTGATGTACCGCCTCCTCAAGATTGGCCTCAAAGCCTGCATCAGAATTGAAGTCACCATCCTCATCCTCTGAAAAACCGGACTTGTAGTGCACACTGAACGGCCCAGAGGATGCATCGATAGGACCATCATCATCTGACCCGTCGCCAATTTCAATAATGTCACTGTCAGATTCTTCGCCATAATCTACGCAGGACCCAGCATCATCAGACTCATCTAATGAATCTTCTGATATAGATCTAGTCTCTTCCGATTCGGTTGAAAAGCCGTTATCTTCGTCATCGTCACTTTCAACGATGATAGGCTGGCTCGGATTGCTTGATGAACAAGGGACATGGAAGTGCCCAACGACAGGCTGACTGGCCATCAATTCCACGGTATTATGCGCTGAAGCTGTGGTTATTATGTTCGAAGATGTAGTTTTTGCGCATTCAACAAAACCTCTCTCTGGCGAGTCGTCTCTCGTGAGGTCGATGTGGTCATGTAGTTGTGATGATGTACTTATACGAAATTGGTCAGGAGATATCGCATCATTACTTGAGGGTGTGTCCTTCGCCTGCAAATCGTCATCACTTGTGTCATATTCTTCCTCCTCTTCCAGATCCGAGGATTCTGGGCAAACGTAACTTGTAGATGGGATTGTCGACCTAAAATAGATAACATGAGCACAGACTAGAATAAATGACCATGGGTTAATCTTACGTATAAGGTATTAGTTCGCAGTTAAATATGAAAGAACAAGCTGGAAATATTTCGCTTCCACGTTTCACCTCGATGCCCAACACCAAAGTATCGCCGTTGCTCAAATTATTAGTCACATGAGGCGAGAGGCGGGTGCTGTTGACAAAGGTTCCGTGCATGGAACCAATATCGCGAATTGTAACTGTCTGCAGAATGTCAGCCTGTGCCTCAAGATGAGCGTTTATGAAGCATACACTATTTTGGGGGTGAAACTGGAGCTCAGCATGCTCGCGGGACATGACTGGGGAGTCAAACCATGCATTATCCGCTGCTGCGGTCAAATTCTTATTGGGGCTTTTTGATGCCCGTCCAATCTGGATTGTGTTTTCGGGGCTGAGAACTATTGCTCGCTCGGAGATGTTGATATCGCCATTCAAGGCTCTGAGAAAGACCTTGGCTGCCTATGGTTAGTACGAGGACATGTAGAAGGGAAGTCCGCAGATCCAGCAAGCACAAAGCCGAAAGACATCGAGCAATAAGATATAGCTGTCGCAGACTTTCTAGACCCGCGGCCGTGCACTACGCATATGAGAAATGAAGAGCATAGCTCAGGTAGAGGTTGGCATGACTTGACAGCCTCGTGTGTCGGGGAACTTGGATTTCAAACAAAATATTCTTTTGGCATACCTTGACTCTCCATTATGTAACCTTCGACCTCTCTTCGTAGAAAGGTAGCGGGATCGTTGACAAGGTCGGGTCAAATGATGGTGCTGGATATAGGAAGATGAGGTGATGATGGAAGATGTCGTGGCTACCCAGGCGAGAATGGTGAAACCGTTGTCAAGGCTAGGAGTAGGCTGCTTTGCAAATGGCTGAGCTTCACGATATCACGAACTTAACGTATAGGTGAGCGTGGTTGGCTTTAGGAAAGACTTTTTGACCATAGTCCACTCGGAACAAAGTTGGTTGAATGTGATGGTGATGAATGTTGAACGGGGAGAAGGAGCCATGCCATCACATCACACCAGGAGGGGTCGATTCCAGGTAACCTTGGCTCTCTTAGGCAATCAAGGCTTGGCTATAGCTTATCGATAACGATATCAGGTATCAGGTGGGGGGATGTGACAGACAGGGACATGCCAACAAACAGCCTGTGAAAAGAGGAAGATCAAGAGCAGATGATACCTTTATCGCAAAATTCCTTAAACCCTGGGCTACTTGAGCAGTGTTTTGCCCGTGTTGACTTGCATGTATGAATTCTTTCTACTTGAATCTTTACTCAAAATTCTTAAACATGAAAAGATTATGGCATGCTTTGATCGTCCTCGTGCTGCTGGCCTTTATCCAAGCTCACCAATGAGTGGGCCGGACATTCTAGCCTACCAACCTACCTTAGCTATGGCCCGGGGGGGGGGGAGGGGCCACAGTTCCACTGACCGCCTAGGTAGAAAAGTGAGTGAAATGAATGATTATATGCCACGCCCCTGTTGTCGCCCCCCGATAAGTAATTTTCTTCGCTCCGACTTACAGTTTGACTCACACATATGGAGGGAATATTTCAAATACGTAACCAGACTCCTTACGCTCTAGGCTTGCCATAGGAACACGAAAATATCATCTCATCCCGGTCCAGGCCAGCAAAAACGTACCCCGCACGCACACTGTTCCATCTATTCCAAAGAGTACAAATTCACGGTACATCAATATTTGCCGGCCAAAAAGCTCAAAACTATAGCAGCTGTTGGAGCGATAACCCGCCAACATGCACGACCTGAGGCGCCAGGCTCTAGAGAGCGGAAAGACCGTTTCAAGGAAAGCAAAGGCTCGTATTGGCACTCGTACTCCGTCCGCTACAAATTCTCGAACGACTTCAAGAACTCAGAGTCGCCATGGATCTGATAACGAAGAGGGGGATCTCAGTGACAGCACCAACTGGAGCGTCAACTCTATTGACGAGATGTTGTCTGCCGAGGATGTTCCTGAGGGTTGGAAGCAAGACCTGGCTGACCGGATAGAAGAGATCATCGACAGGAGGCGAAGCAGTACCCAAGGCCGAGAAACCACCCTCAATATTTATACCCACATCCTTATGAGTAGGTATGTACACGATGAAATACAACACAAGACTGCAGAGTTGTATCCCGCCCTTCTAAAGAGCGTGAAGGGAGAGGATAGTGAAAAAGAAACGTGTCTGGCTTTGAGAGGTAGGCGCATCACTCTCTACCTAGTGATATATCAAGCTAATGAGAATAGCGATCGCCCTTACGATGATTACTGTGCCTTCCGAGTCCGTCTATGATGCCATCTACCAACCTCTGAAGCAAACTTATACAAATTCCGAATCGCTGAGTGTGAAAGCTGTGGCAATTCACACCCTCGCTGCAGCGGCTATTTTTGGCGGCGCCTCCGATACCGAGATCGAGGAGATAATGGACGACTTCTTAGAGATAGTTGAGTCTGATGGAAGCTCCGCAGAGGCCGCGGATAGTGGTGAAGTTGTCACGGCAGCATGCGAAGCATGGGGGTTCTTGGCCACCATGATCGATGATTTGGAGGACAAGACAGAGGCAGCCATGGATGCATTCGTAGACCAACTGGAAAGCAGCGACGTATCTGTACAAGTATCTGCAGGCGAAAATATCGCGCTCCTGTATGAGAAGAGCTATTCCGAAAGAGAGGCTGATGATGGTCCTGTGAGTGACGAAGAAGACGAAGACGGGCAACCTGTCGACAAGAGATTTGTAAAGCGCTACGAGGTATATCGGCAAAAGAGTCAACTTGAGCACACTCTCAGCCAGCTTGCTAACGAGTCGTCACGAAGGATTGCCAAGAAGGACCGAAAGGCGCTCCATGTAAATTTTGCGGATATTCTCAATACGGTGGAGCATCCTTCCTGGGGCCCCAGGTATCAAAAAGCTATAGATCAAGAAACCGGACGGAGATATGGTTCTAGAATGGTCATTAGGATTCATAAGACTGGGAGCATGAAAATTGATAAATGGTGGAAGCTACACAAGCTGCAAGCACTCAGAAGAGTCCTTGGCGGAGGGTTCGTCGTACATTACGAAAACAATGAAGTCGTCTTCGACAGTTTGCCGTATGTTCTCTATTATAATTTACGATATGCTTATCTGTCGGGTAAATGCTAATTAAACCATAGAATTATGATGCTGAACGAAAGCTAGTCCCGTCAGCGGCGAAGTTCAACAAGACAATAAATAGTGAGCATGACAGCGGGCGTTCAACGGATAGGAAAAGAAAAGGAGTTTATTGAGGCATCGTCATTAGAAACAAATACCCTCCTTTTCAGTAATGCAAATGTTCATAGCTTAGATAGAATCAATTTGAAAAGAGGATGGTTCTCAGTCTGAGTACAAAACACATTCGGTACTACGTACAGCAGTATTCATGAAAGCCTAGATTGCTTCCCACATTCTATATCGTCTAATTCAGGTTCCAGGAAGCTGCTATGAGTGGATGAGTAATATTAATTCGCCTCTAACAAAACGCAACCCACATGTGGCCTGCAAATGCCAGGCCAATGTTAGGTTCTGGAATGTCTGATGATGAGTCTTTCAGGACTTCCCGCGAAGATGCAGCGGGTGCCATAATGTTACTACCGTTATTCATTCTAGTCGGTTTCCTCGCCTCCGTACAACATATACAAGTTGCCAAATATATCTCTCTCATCATGATGGATGCTGATGACCATGGTTTGCTCATGTCTCCCTAGCAACCGGGGGTGGGTACTTACGAAAATACAAGGCTGATCTGCCTACAGTATTAAGCGCTCAAGCCCCTGCTGTTCCAATGCAAGGTGCCCGCCTGATGGGTCCACGAATATCCAAATCTGTTTTCTCATCTTATGTCCTAGTATTGGTAGTTTAAGAGACTTGTATTCGGAACTGGTACAAACTGATGAGCAGATCAGTTCACTACCCGAGGGGCGTTGAGTGTGGTAAGGGGTAGCATCCGAATTATTCCTCATATTAAGAGGAAAATTCCAGGAAGCCCAGTCTCATGCTGATGCAGGAGGTACCTGTGCATACGCATCTAGCCGGAGGAATCGACTTCCACTTGATCATTGGTGCGCGCTGTCGAAGGGGCGAATTCACTACCACCAGTCGGTCGAGTAGCAATAGGGAGGACTTCGGCTCGGTGAGTGCGCAATGTGTTGTACGAAGATTCAAACGCAGAATCAAGACAATTAGAAGTTGGCTCTGTTTGTTGTTCTCGTTTCCCACTGCTCCCCGTCAAGATGAAACCAAACAAAATACGGTAAATAATAATGGGAACGCTGTGACCAGTTTTGATAGCAGTATCGATACTGCAAATGGGACGTGAGCTGTGGGCTGAGTGGGATTCGACATGGCCCAGCCAAGCTTTTGACGCCTTGACCAATAACATCTAACATCAACAAATGTTCTGTATTGTGCAGACGATTGCCAACACATCATCCCAGCTTGCTCGCCTTCATAATAGAGCTTCTATTGTTCAGATCGCAACAACTCTACGCTTCCTTTCCCAGAGGCAGAGGGTCATTGGGGATTTGCGAAGTCTCTTCTAGTGAAGCCATACATATACCGACGATTTGTTTTTTTGTTTTTCTTGTTCATTAGCTGCGCAAGGGTAATTTTCCTGGTATCTCAAACATACATCGAAAGTGTCCCCAGCCTCTTCAACAAACACACGCAACGCAACCACCACATAGCATCTTATGCATCTCTACAACAAGGTAACCGTTTATTGAGGTTGCAAGGATGGGCGTCGAGTCACGAAAAGGACCGCCTCTTCCTGCACCTACTGAGTCCGACAGCAACACTGGCAGAGACACAGAGCTCGATACTGGCAGTCGTCTCACCGAGAAATCGACCTACTCATTGCCCTCCGACGGCAGCCCTATCACAATTGCTACGAAAAAGCGGGACAAGAGTTTGGGTTCGAGTGGAAACAACAAGAGCCAAACATCTTTGCTGATTGAGTATTTCGAAGGTGGCAAGGACGGGAAGTCTGAGTCTCGCAGACCTTCGGTCCGAGTCAAAGTCACGCCGTCATCTAAGAGCCGAAGTAAATCTGCCATGAATGACCATATTCAGATTACGGAGCGTAAAGGCGCTCGCAAACCTTCGTACACGAAGCGAATACAGTTGACACCAGACACAAAAGGCGATAGACATGCGGATGATGGTGATGATGTTAGTGTCCACTCTTATCGCTCAGCGACCGAGGAGTCAAATGTGACATCTCGAGGAGGTGGACCAATCGAGGTGGAGATAATGCCTAGACGACATGGAAGCCCTTTGATACCCACCGAAAGTAGTTCCAGATACATACAACAAAATGCGTCCGATATCTCTTCAATGCCCGCCGACAGCTTTTTAGACGGCAAGACTCGCTCTCCTCAACGAAAGCGCAGCCGAAGTTTGAGCAGAGGGGAAATATTAGCGGCCGGCGCAGCCAGCGGGTTGGCGGCTAGCGCTTTGGCAGATAAATTATCAACGCCCTCGCGTAGACGAAGTCGAAGTTTGAGTCGCGAGCGAATAGTGGCACAAAAAGCAGTAGAAAAGGTTCGAGGAGAAAAGTCCGAACGCCGACGCAAGCATAGGAGTCGGAGCCGCAGTGTTAGTGGCGAACACCTAACCGAAGGTATCAAGTCTCCGCGAAGGAGATCAAGTCGAAGCCATCATGAGGAATCATCCTTGTCTGTTGGAGATTCGAGCTTGCTCAATTCTAAAGTAAGCGGAAGATCAGATCAGTACTCAATTCGATCTGGGACCTCAAAATCATCTATCAACAATCCCAAGTTGCTAGAGACTGTAGAGGACGCCATTCGCAGGCTTATTCTTCCTGAGTTGACCGCATTAAAAAGAGACGCAAGTAAGCGCGACCAACGAGAGCAACGTGACAGGCAAAGAAGAGGCTCGTTGACTTCTGGGAGTGGAGTTTCCAGAGACTCCGTGGACGATTCATCGAGCACGCGCAGGGTTTCAGAGCGAGGCAGTAGCACTGACTTGTCAACGAGTAAACCAAAAGTTACTCTGAACGATGGGGAAGTGCTATCTGGAAATTCTCTGAAGGGCAGGAAAGAGAAGAATAAAACCATCGATCGTGTCAAACTTGAGGACTCTCCCCGCGCTTTTGAGCGTGAGACTTCCGAGGAGACTGTCACTCAGGACACTGAAGGTCGTTCACGCAGGAAGCGTAGCAGCGACAAGCATCGGGGTTTGGAGGCAGCTGTGCTTGGTGCGGGGGTCGGCGCGTTAACAGCTGCGGCTCTACAGAAACATCACTCGCAAGACTCACTTGAAGAGAAAAAAGAGAGGCGACGGAGAAGGACGAAAAGCCGAAGCCGCAGTGATATCAGTTATGAAGAACGAGCAGAAGAGCTTGTCCCCCCAATGCCCCTGATTAGCGAGATCAACCCATCTGAGTTGACCAGGAGTTCCATCCTCTCGGCGGACACTGAAAGGCCTCATTCAGCCACTTACGAACATCAAGTCACACCTGTTAGAGAGGTTTCGAGAGGTGTTATTTCACCAGTTTCGCCATCGCCTACCCGAACGCCCGTGGCACTGCAACAAGGCCTAGGTACCCACTACTCAAACTATTCAAGAGGCAATCTCCACGATAATCCCCCTGAGCATCAATCACAAACTCAAGAATATGAATTGGATGAACATGGGAGGAAGGTTCCTATTTACGAAGAAGAATACGAAGATTCTGTCATCGAGGAAGAAACCAAGGGTAGCGGTTCTCATGCACTAATCGGTGCACTTACTGGTGCCGCTGCTGGAGCTGGAGTGGCGGCTCTACATCATCACCAGGAAGATGACCACGACGACGATGCCGATTATACTGCAGAACATAACCGGTACGATTATTATCACCAGGAAGTACCACCGCCACTAAAATATGTTCCCTATGGCATAGACCGTCGAGGGCTGAGTCCAATTCAGAGCGTATCTGGCTATACTGAAGGAGATCCTGACCCACAGCAACGAAATTCTAGGTTGACACGCAGCACTGGGTCATATTCATCGGTTGGAAAGTCTCCCCAATACAGAGACTCTAGATCCCTTAGATCTGTCGATTCTCAAGGCAACGTGCAGGGCAACCGCCACGACTTTGCAGAAGTCCGACAAGGTGGTCTTACGGACTCGGAGCTCACTCAAGATGGTGAATACTGGGAAGAGCAACATAGATTAAATGGCCAGAAACATGATATGGATGCTGAGAGCTACCGCAGTTCTGGCGTTGATTATAAGCATATGACAAACTACACTGATGAGAGTGCTGACTCACCAGGATTGAATCGAGTGGCTACAGGACAGGCTGTTCGAGGAATTGGCGCGAATCCGGACTACGTTCATACTCCAGTAGGCGTAGAATCTGCAGTTGCATCTCTTGTCAATGCATCAGAACTTACTGGTAACTCGGGTCAGTTCGATAGAAGAGCTTCTTATGCCTCTTTCGAGGATGGATCTGAGCAACATTTCACCAGCCGTGGGAATAGCCCTTCGAAGCGAGATACATTCGGTGCAGGCCAGCGTAGTCCTTCTAAATGGGCTGAGGAGTACGATGTAGATGAAGAGGGCCGGAAGATTGCGGTGCCTCGTAATAAGAATGTGCACACAATGGAGAAAGCGGCATTGGCGGGAATTGCAGCTGGGGCTGCGGCTCATGTTCTCAAGGGACGTAGCAAGACATCATCAGCAGATCAGATTAATTACGAGCCGGTTCGTGAAGATACCGGAGCACCTCTGAATAAGTCTTTCAAAGAACGAGCGAAAGAAGCACAGGTGCCAATGCCCTTATCTCCGCGTGAGAGCGTTATAAGCGAGGCCGCAAGCCAGGCGAAAATGGGTATAAGTGGAATCCCAGATATGCATGATCCTATGCCTGAAATTGGGTATGGCGATGGCGATTCAGATGCAACCGCTAGCCCCAGTCGGAAACCTCGCAGCATTGCCACAAGTCGATCTCCCTCGCACGAGGCAAATCTCAAGGCTGCGGAAGCAGCTTTGGTGGGAGCAGCTATTGGTGCAGGAGCCCCAGCTGCTATTTCTGGACATAACCGAAGTGTGAGCCATGACAATGACGAGGAGTGGAGAAGAACTTCCGAGGACCGCAAGCGGGATACGCTCATCACCAACCCATATGAGGATAGAAGTCCAAATGGCGCTATTGCTACACATAAACTCCTTGGACAACCCGGTTTTAAGGATGTCAACCACCAATTCAGTGGCACGAAGTTGAACTATCACACCAGCAGCCCCAATGCTTTGAATAAAGATGAAGGGTATATCTCCTCCGCGCCAAACGCTCGATCTCCAGGTGCTTTCACTCCAGAACAGAGACACAAGGACGTCAATTTCCAAAATCAGGATATGGGAGCCGCAATTGATGGCGCTGATCCATTTTACACGCCACACCATTCTCGACGTGTGAGCGGTATGTCACAGGGAATGGAATCACCGTTTTATGATAGTGCCACCGGAAATGGCATAGACCGAATCCAGTCGAAGGATATCATTGCTCTAATGGATCATGTGAGACCTCCTCATTTCGTTAAATATCTAGAAACGAAAGGCATACTAACTCCTTATAGCTTACTGTCAGAGATGCTCAAAGAAGCGCCCGTGATACGGAAATCCTTGTCACTCTTGTTCGAGCTGCCGCCGAGATGAGAAACTCATTTGAAGATATGAAGAACATACTACTCGACACAGAAGAAACAATCATTACGGAGGTTCAGCATAACACTGACAGATCTGTTCAAAAGGCCATCAATGGACCACGACCTCAGCCTCCCAGCGCACGGTCACTTCGTCAAACATCTCAAGACGAGATGTACGAAGACTTGCCTACAAAAAGGCGAAACGTGTTTCGACGAGCGCTAAAAGGGCTCACAATGAAGAGCAACAACGATCTTGGAAAAATCGAAGATATGCTGATTCAATTATTGGGCGATGTCGAAGGATTGAAAGTAGCGCAGGGGTCAAAGTCCTCTAATAATCTCGATAATGCCTATGATGACATTCGACAGGAGGGCAATTACGAGATTGATCACGGATATGAGCCAGAGGGAAATGCAGGTACATCAACCGCCAGCCATGCAAGCCAGTCTGGTCATCTCTCGATTCCACTACGTGGATCGAGCGGAGCTAGAGGTGGACTTGATGCCAGAAAGTTCTCAGACCATAGAATCAGTACTGTACCGGAAGGAGATGAAGAAGACCTTGATCATCAAGAGGAAGCCGTTCTTAGCAATCAATTTGAGAACAGTGAGCATCTTCTCACACCAACCAGAGAAAATGTCCGCGGAGGTTCAGTGCCTGTAGGCACGCCTCCTCCAAAGGTTGTGCCTGCTTCTCTAAGCAACGAGAACACGCCACGAACAGGAACAGACAAAAGCAAGAAGCATAAATCGAGCAGTTCGTCTGGATGGATCCCAAAGGTCTCCCGTTGGTCCGAGACTACGGCTTCGACGGTTTTCAGAGGTTTCAGGAGTAGTGGGCGAAGCAGTGGGCGGAAAGCCGATGATCAATACAATGATCCTCCATCTAGATCTGGTTCTGATCTAGCTAATTATGCGGATCAAGATGTGAATGATCCATATGGTGACGATAGGCTGCAATACTCCCCAGACCGGCAACAACAAGAAAATCAGCCTTTATCCCCCCTTCTTCCTCCGGAAGATCCTAAGTATAAGGCCCATCGCAATTCACTCAACCTTCAACATCCTCAACCACGTCCTGGACCTACACATCGATACCAAACTGCTCTCGAGTCTCAAGCAGTCAATTTCGATGCTCCTATGTCACCAGCAAGCGCAAACTGGTCTCAGACATCGCTCAATCGTCTCCCTGCGCAGAAGCTAAATCGCTACAGTGATCAAACTAATCATACTGGACATATGTCACCAATGTCTGATGCAGATGATTTAAATCTCCCTGTTAATCAGCCACCTGCGCGGCCACCGAAGGAGCCAATCGTACCTCAGCTACCTCCAAAAGCTAAGGCAAACAAGCTCCAGAAACCAAGTCCGCTAGGAAACTCTCCAACTACCAACCGCCTAAGTGCTGATGATCGTCCATACAGCCCAAGCCCCAGCTACGATCATGGTTCTCTCAGACCTGCGTTATCTGGGAACTTGACTGGTGTTCCAACAAGGAAACCTACGGGTCCAAGAAGCATGTCTTCTACATCAAAGAGCGGTGACCTAAATAGAGATGATGGAACAGTGCGGAGAAACAAGAATAGGGGTATGTGATTATAAAAGCAAAGTTGTTGATTACAGACTAAAACTCTTTCTAGACACATTCGGCACTGTGATGAGCAACCACAGCGGCGAATCCGAAATATTCTAAATAGACATTAGGTATAATATCTCACGATAGGGATTTCCATCTACAAGGCACAGATGGCTGCGGGTTAGCGATCTACCTTAGTTATGACAACGGGACAGAAGGGGAAGCTTTTTTCTTTTGTGTCTATTGTATGGCATATAGAGAACAAAAATGAGCGATAATTCTAGGTTTGGTGCATTGTATTCGACGATTTGGACAGGATGATGAGACGAGACATGACCCCCTTTTTGCAACTAAAAGCCTGTATTGGGCAATAGTGTTATGACACAAGCGTGAGGCTAGGCTGGATACAAATTAGCCTTCTAATGGATATCATTCTGTTATGTTTCTTGTAGTCTACTTTGATTTAAATATGATTCTGATGATTCAATATCCTGTATACAGACGTCGGCCAGGCAAAATTCACCAAGCACAGCTCAAAATGCTTCAAATTGAGGACTCACTTAAAATAGGGGTGATCTCCTCCCAAGCCTCAAAATGCTGGCATCCATTGACCGACCAACTTGCCAACATTTTCGCTTTGACTATAAGCATACGTTTAAGCAAACTGGAATCAAGCAAATCCACAAGATTTGTCTAGATATAATTCGGGTTACAACGCACCTCTGAATGTCATGGTAACTTCGGCTTCATTTCAAAGATAACTAAAGCATGTCGACAATAGCAAAGCCTCATGTTCAACTACAATATCAATTAAGATGTTCTTGGCTTTCTAGCTCATGAGTTTCCATTGTGTGGACCTCTATGACCCCTTTTGGGAGCTAGCACCGAATTTTTGGGCATTTCTAACTCTTCCCCGCCAATGTGGAAGGTCTGGCACTGTATGCATAGCACAAGCAGCTACCGGGAACCTGGATGCTCGAGAATATCCAGACTCTCTCACCCACCTTTACTACGATCTTCTTCATCGTATAACCCCTCCCGCAGAATCCACTCCGCAACACCTTTCGTAACCAACTTCTCCAGCGCATCTCTATCTCTTTCACACGCCGCCTTCCTAACCCTCGTACTACTAATTATTTGCTCCCCATCTCGCCTTCCCTCCACCAATTCTATCCGCCCGTCCCTCACCCACTCCCCCTTTGCCCCTTCAATTCCTCTCTCCCCTCTTCCCAAAGCCGCCAAATACCCATCCTGCTCATCCCTGCTCCCCCACTCGTCATCAGTCCTATACGTCACCCTCAGCCTATTCCTCTCAAAGAACGCATCCAGCACGCTCAACCCCTTGTCGCCATAGTATTTCGGGTCCAGAACCCGAATAAGGGTATCGAAGCCCGTCATATGCACTTGCTCTACTTCTCCCGGCTCCCCATACACCCCAGACCGTGCTATCGCCGCCGCCTTGTCAACGAAATATGGGAGCTTGATGACGCCGATATCGACCCCCGCCAGGCCGCCCTCTCCCTCGCTCTGCGGGTTTGCCTCGGAGGGTAGAGAGGCGATAAGATCTTGCGCCAAAATA
This sequence comes from Chalara sp. BL73, assembly GCA_918026815.1. Taxonomy (NCBI): domain Eukaryota; kingdom Fungi; phylum Ascomycota; class Leotiomycetes; order Helotiales; genus Chalara; species Chalara sp. BL73. The sequence goes on from CAKJVC010000196.1 coordinate 313,168, forward strand.
TGCATCATGCACAGCCTCTGCTCGAAGCCCGCCGGCTTGGGCGCTTTATCCGCGTTTTGCGTTGCTAGCAGGAGAAGCAGACGTTTTCCGGTCGGAGAGGCGAAGGAGGAGGAGCGGGAGCGCCAGTCTTGCAAGAGGGCCGAGGTTGCTATGCGGAGGTGTGCGAGGGTTGGGGGGTTGAAGGAGGAGTCAAGGACGTAGAGTGTCTTAGGGGGAGGGAGTGATTTCGAGGACGCCGGAAGAGAGTGGAGAATCTGGAATTTGGAGGGCGAGGACGTGAATGACTTTAATAGGGAGGTGTAGTTTTTAAGATGGTTAAGCATAGTCTCCGTGTCAATGGACATTTTTGGTCCATAATGTGAGGAATAGAGAATAGGATATCCCAGCTGTTCTGTAATATATACTCGATTATGTCGAGGTGCAAGGCTGAGGTATGTGATTTCTGCCAAGACGAGGCTGTCAGTGTGTCTGCTCGCCGAAGCTTCCATTTTTGTGTGATAGGACGAACAATATATTGACGACATCACCCCAAGAACTAAAATGTAATAGTAAAGCGCTTCTCTCCGCACTTAGAAAAATTCTCAGGACCTCGAATATGGCGTTGATACAGGATTGGCTTCCACCAACGCGCGAGAACTGGGAATGGGCTGTGTTCATCTTCCAACTCTTCCCTCTGGTGAGTAGCTTAATCTATTTGTCAAGAACTTGCATCGTTCCAAGCCAAAACGCAGGCAATGAGTACCGGGCAATTAATCTAACATCTAACAGATTACCCTGGCCCAATATGTTCCGTTCATCAACGACAATTTCTACAATATGGGCAAAACCTCGAAAAGAGAGAGTAGTTTCAACTTCCCAGGGAAAATAGGCTGGATCACAATGGAATGTCCTGGTGTGCTGACAGTGGTGTACTGTTTGAATACGCTTCCACCGGGAGGGTTCTCGTCGTTGCCGCTTGAAAATAAGGTGTTAGGAGGGCTATTTATTATTCACTATACCCACCGTGCCATCATTGGCCCCCTGGTTGCACCCTCGATGGCACCTATCTCACCGTTCGTCTGGCTTTTCGCGATCTTCTTCCAGCTCTTCAATGGGCTCTCTATTGGTGGATGGCTAGGTGCATACGGACCAACAACACGCTTGGATTGGAAAGCAAACAATGCGTTTGGTAGTGCACGTTTCGGACTCGGTCTGATTATCTGGGCTCTCGGTCTTATTGGAAACATCTGGCACGATGACGAACTACGAGAGATTCGCAGAGCAGCGGCGAGGAAGCAGAAGAAACAAGAGGATAATAAGGGGGAAGGTGTTGAGAAAGTGTATATGATTCCTCAGAACGGATTGTTTCGCTGGATTTTTTACCCGCATTACCTGCTCGAGTGGATCGAGTGGAGCGGCTTCTGGTTAATGGCCGGTAGAGGTTGCACCCCAGCGAGGAATTTTCTTATTAATGAGATCGCGACTATGACACCGCGAGCACTACAAGGGAAGAAATGGTATGAAGGAAAATTTGGAAAGGAGAAGACTGAGGGCCGGAAGGCATTGATCCCTGGAATTTTATGAGAGTAATAACATGAATATTTGAACCTTGAGAGATTAGAGATGAGCTATCTTGCTCAGCTAGACGATACAAGACACATACTAATCTCGGGACCTTTCTTTCGAACGATCTTCATTATAACATAGAGTTATCGACATACCCATTAAATCATCAACTCACCATAGGCATAAAAACCAATTGTCAATCCATAATAATTAAGCGTTGACGCGGAACCAAAAACACGGACGACTGGAACATCAGAATGTCTCAGGGGCATCAAAACATAGAGTGGGTTACTTTTCTCCACTTCCACTCTATTTGAGCAAGCTTACTCGGGAGAATGATGGCGAGGCCGTTCTGTCACATCCCTTCGCCCTTTTGGCTACTACTTACGGGTGCATAGATGCATGCCTCTCCAGCTTCATCTGCACTCGCTTCTCCTCATTCTTTGTAGGGTCATTCAAAGGATCACCGTCTTGTCCAGGATTAGCCATCTCATACTCCAGGATCTTGATGACCTTGTAGAAGAATACCGCAATCAGACTTCCAAGCAATGGGCCAATCCCTATATATCATTAATCCTACTCTCCGACCACCCATCCAGAAGTAGTATGTTGAGAACTTACAGTAAATCCAGTGCTCTTTATCAAATGTTGCCGTCACAACACAAGGCCCTAAGCTCCTGGCGGGATTCAGACTGCCTCCAGTGTAGAACACACCAACCATCTCCGCAATGAATAGCGCGAGGCCAATGCCCACTGGGGCAATAAACGTAGCTTTATGCTTCTCCTTGGCCAGCATAAAAATCGTAAACACTAACTCCGCGGTCAAGATCCCCTCGATGAATACGCCTTGCACAAGGCTCGTACCAGGTCCAAGTGTGGTGCGAACATTGAACTGGGTAGGGAACATTCCCAGCACCATAGCAGAGGCAGCGATACCGCCGAGGATCTGCGCCGCAAAGAGGCAAATGGCCCGCGGAACGGGGATAGCACCAACGAGAACCATGCCGACGGTCACGGCCGGGTTGAAAAGCCCGCCGGAGATACGGAAGAAGACCCAGACGTTGACCATGAGCGAGAAGCCGAAGATGACGGAGATGTAGAGGTAGACGGAAATATCAAACCCGGTGCTGCCACCAGTCGTAGTTCCCGCAGCCGTTCCGTTTGCTGATGCGGTTGATCCAATGTTTGCTACTTGGGTCCCGGCAAATGCGAAGAAGAGGAACATGGTTGTGCCTACAAACTCTCCTGTGGTGGCAACGAAGTCTGCTAATGATTAGAAAGCGGCTACAGCACCGCAGGAGACAGAACTTACGGTTCTTGACCTCGCTATTCATCCACTGCGTCCATGGCAGCCTCAAAACTTCGGCTCTCTGCTCTTTGGTCAAGTTTTTCAGATCGATAGTATTCTTCCTATTATGTTTATCGTAATCATACCCGTCAATGCTCTCCTCGGAGCGCTTCCGATGGCGAGAACGCTTCGAAGGTGAATCGAGATCATCCTTGCCTCGCTCGAGGTCAAGTCGATACTCTCCTCGGGACTCATCAAAATACGGCTTGGAGGCGGAACCTGGTGCTTGCTTCTCCCAATCGACATTTCGATGCGATCGTGGCGGCCTAGACCGCTCGAAAGAGTCTGGATGGGCATGCGACATATGTTCTTCTCTCCTCAGCGGAGCCCTAGAGTGATCGCGGTCGCGGTCGTCATCACGATACCATCCATCATCTCTCGAGGCTCCGATTGTCCTGGATCCTCCAGGGTTCCCTTGTGTAAAACTTGGTCTTTCGCGATCATTGTCATCGTCAGAATATCGTCGACCTAGGTGCGTATTATTACTAGGTCGTGGTCTGAGGCCGGGGCGTCCGTAATCCTGGCCATGGGGCTCATCTATATCTGCAGGATGGGCATTTTCGGGAGAATACGTGATATTGGGAGGAAAGTAGATCCGTCGTGGAGAAGAAAGCACCTCTGGGGGTGTCGCAGGACGTTTAATCAGCTCACCGTCACTGGTCTTCTTGCCATAGTGCTGGGGAAGTTCGCTGTTTGACATCTTGTCAAAACAGAGAGAACTACAAGCTAGTCAATCAAAAGGAGATCTATTGGTAGGTTCAGAATTGGTTGGCTATCAATATGCAACTTATGATAAGAATGCCAATCGTTTGTCTTTCCAGAGATATCTGTATATATATCACAGGAGATATTGGATATTGATAAGTGCATGAATGGCTATCGCAAACTAGTTATAGCCTCTACTAACTGCTCGCATATCGAGATCTCCCCCACCCATTACAACTCATGGCTTCCTTGAAATATTGACTTTAATATCGAGCCACACAAGTAGAAATGGCCCATCAATCAAAACGACAACCAGGAAAGAGGCTGGGTGACCAAAGCTTAAGCTTCCAAGTAAATGCGTTATAAGAAGATATAACTGGCTGATAGCGAGATCCAGGGATCCGGCGGATGGGATTGCCTCGTCCGCATCAATGCGCATCAACGGTTTCCCTTGCCGAAGTCTTCACCGAATTTCCCGAGGATCCAAGCGCATCCCCAACATGACGAGCTGGCCCATATTTTAAAGATGAAACACTTCATATGACGTTCGCCACATGGGGTGGGAAACGTGGAGGCTGCGAAAAAGAGGTTGGTCAAAGTGGGCGGGGAAAGTGGAAATACGATGGTCTCAAAGTATCGGAATTTTATATCGAAGATCGAGATATAGGGGTATCGCTAGGATCAACCTAGCGCCTCGCTTAAGGTTACATATTTTGTTGCACCATTGCCTCGTTCAACCCCTCGATTGCAGAGGAGGATGAGGTTTCTCCATCTATCAATGAGATGAATCAAGGACGCGATCTGAAGATTCATCCACGGTCGAGTCAGGTTTAATGCTTACTATGCAAACCCGCATCATAGGTCCGTGAACCTTCTAATAGAGTTACGGTCGTAACCTGCCGATTTGAACACGGCAGTCCAGTTGAAGCGAGCCGTGAAAAGTTTATTTTACTATAAATAAGATTTTATACCCTCCATCTGCAGAACACTTACGTTGGCGAGAAGGAAAAGTCCAAACACATGAGAAGAAAGTATAGCTCAATGCATCACGTGCCGAAGTCAGGAATGATTGTCAGTAATACCAGACAAGCATGAGTGTAGAGAGCTGGTTCTACAGAGGCGCCAATGACGGAGGTGAATTCTTGGAGCATAACGGATAGTACATCAAATGACTAATTTACACTTGCTTGAATAGAGTTCAGCAGGTACCCTTCACAATCAGATTCAAATATGAGAGCCTCTCGCCAGATATGAGTATTTTATACGGATTCAGTAGTTTCATTTTATTTCAATTTAACAGTATTTCTATATCCAAACTTAAGCTTTTCACGTCAACTATGCTGACAGGCGTTCTTACCCATTATCATCTCAATTTCATACTGATGGTGAGTAGTTCGCCAGCGTAATCGGGCACTTCTTCTTCCTTGAAGGTGACTTTCGCCATGCTGGGCTCCTCAAAACCATACGGTCTGCCTGTCATGAAGATTTCCTCCTCTATAAAACTAGCATTATCTTGCGTCAGAGTAGCCAAGGGAACCACCTTGATGCTAACCTGCCGGCTAACCATGATACCACCAAGATGATGTGCACGAAGTTCTTCGAGTGTTTCGTTGTTGTCCATATTCTGCCTGAATGGGAGCCTGTCACGGATTTTAAACAATCGATTGCGAGACACATTCTTCAAATGCGATGGTTCTTCTTCAGTTAAGGGACTCGCAAGGGGCGTCTTGAAATATTCAGTATTAACCCGAGGATCTAGATCCAGTATGTTCGAAAACTCTTGATAAGTCTGCCTTGCAAATATAGCATGATCTACAGCATTTTTGTACACATGCTGATATGTTTTGAACAAGACCAATGGCGTGAACTCCAACTTCTTTCCAGGGGCGCGAGCTTGCAAAGGCGCCACCATCCTGAAGGCAAATAGTAAAGCTTTTGCTGGACGCGATCTATCTGTAGCGCCTCGACATGGCACCTCAACAGGTGTCCCAATGAATCGAGCATCGTTGAAGAAGCTATCATCGATTTCGTCCTTGAGCTGTTCAAGAGAGAATCTTAGCTGAGATGCGAACAGCTTTTGAATTGGTGGGGATGCTTTAGCCCTGGCCGATTTGTTAAATGCCTTTAAGCACGTGGAAACATTTTCCGCGTCCAGTGATTTGAGGAACTCGATCTGCCATTCTTCTAAATTGCCAAGAGGTACTTGCATAGTAGGAAGCAGGTATCTTGCGTCTCGGCGAGCCAAGATTTCAAATCCTGCAGCGACCGAAGCCCTGGCACAAAAGAATCCTAAATGAATACCAGGGTCTAACATGTGTTTTTTCGTGGTATACAAGTACATTTCCTCAAGATCTTTTGCAAGATCTACCCGTCGGATTCGGAAAAGAGCCCCCAATATAGGAATCAGGTGCTTTATATCTGCGAACCTATAGCCAGCACCCTGAAGAGAATCAGCCTCATGCTGAGTAACCTTCCGGACCAGAAAAAGCAGTTGGCCTTTGCCAATTGCTTCTAACTCTATGCCTTCTTTTTCAAGATCCACTGAGCTGCTTCTCTTATCCATCATGAACCTATTTTGCTTCGGCTTCTGATCTGTGCTAATGATATTGTCGAAGATTATACCCAATTTGTTCAATGGCTGGTGAAGGTCGTCTGCAAGGTCAGCAGCAGCCGTGCAGAACAGCTCCCTAAATATCAGCTGGTAATCTTTGATTGGAGTACCTTCGTCGTTTGTATAGTTGGATTCTGATCCAAACCGATTCTTGAGTCCCGAAGCAACGAGATGATCCCGCATGGCAGGAACTAAATCCTCGACACTTTTCCAATTGTGTGTCGTTCGCAATATCCATTGAAAGGTTGGATGCGAGTTATTAAATGTATCGTTCAATCCCTGTCACTGTTACTAGCCTGTATCTCTAGTATCAGAATTCACTGTCGTACCTGTTCAAGGTAGGAGTTCGTGATTTTTCTGTTAGGCAAGACACCTTCTGCCGTAACCATAAGCCTTCCATCTTCATCGAACACTGCCGTGGCAAGAACAACTTGCTGTGCTCTATGACTAGAGCGCACCTTTGCTGCCTCTTTCATAATGGCTAGCATAATGAGAAGGAAACATCCTAGTATTGACTGGCCAGTATTAAAAACACGGAACCCAGCATTAGAAAGACCGCGTCAACTTACCAACACAACGACAATTACAGTAGTTGCATCTCTAATCCTCTCACGTGAAGGCGTCAAGTAAACATCCTTCTTCAATCGAAAGAACGTGCCTATCGATGCAACCCAATACATGCCAGATACAGCACCAGCCATCAAAAATGCCGAGATTCCTCTCAACCAGAATTTTGCGTTCCAGATCGACCGCATCCATACGTAAATGCCCACTGCTGCGATATTTGTTACCACGGAGATTACAATAGCCCCCAGAACATATGGCAGATCGTAAAAACAGTCATAGTTCGTCATTTGAGCCTGTCCGCCATAATGAGCAGCAGAGTATCCTAAGCCTGCTAACGTACTGCCTAGAGCCACTCGCATGTAGTATAATTTGTCCTCTGGTCCCACAACCGCAAATGCTATCTCTGTGAAAATGACCGGAAGAAAGAAGGACAAGGCTGTCATTCCTGCGCTGAACATAGGCTGAAGTTCAGGCTCCCCGTCTCCAAGGATAATTGCACGATTGCCAATGAATCGCATGCACCAGATCGCCATACCGCCCATGGAAAGCGCGCATCCTGACAGGAGACCCCTTGCAATTATCAGCTGCGTGAACTCACATGTGGGGGTTCTCGACTTACCAGTTATACCAGCCTTTAAAGTGCGTTCTTCTATGAAAAAGCTCTAGGGTTGTCCACGACCCAATGAAGCAAACTATAAAGGAGAGGACCACGATACCAGGGGCATGTCTCCTTGGCACATAACTCCCCTCTATATCCTTAAAGTCATGGATGTCTCTCATTGTTATCTGTGATGTAGTGCTGTGGGAGGGGTCATCATGTCCAATTCTTGAAATTGGATCGCAATGTTAGCACAATAATGCTATATCAAATTATAGGATGAAAACCAAACGCAAATCATGGAAGATAATAGTCAATTAACAGTCCCTCAAGAGGATTAATAGGATTGAATCTTAGGTGCATGGAGTTAGAAAGTGTTAGAACTCACAACCAAGATCTTGACAGAAATTTTGGCAGATCAAGGACCCTTGGGGAAGGCACGTTTTCTAAGACGTTTCCTTCGCATGTTGCGATGAAAAGAAGCCCCCCACGATCTGATGGGATATGATGCATTATTAAAAGTTCCAGTAATCCCAATCCCCACGTTTATTATTTCCTCTATAGTCTCGAAATGAGGCATCCTTCATTCGTGGTTTCAGTTAGAAGGAACCCACTGTAGGTCTATCATTCTTCCGATATATTACAAGTCTGTGTAAATCGAGAGCAGATTTATACACCAGATGTCATAATGGTGATAAATATATGATTATTTGAGCAGTGATCACCGAATAATCATACTATGCGAATTCTCGCTCGGTATTTCAATGGTACATAGAGCATGGTTTTGGCACCCGAAGTAACTAGAAGCGAATAGACACTTGCCAATTTTCAACCGTACCCGATAAGCTGCCAATGCCATGACCGGTTCCACAGCTGTGTGATTAGAGCCTTGAAAGAGCTTACGGATGGTTCAGGCTTGTGGTTCAAGTTATCCATGGCCAAGCCCGAAATTTACAATTAGATGCCACTAGAAGGCATCTCCAACAGGAATCTTTCAACAAAAAATGCAACATTTTCGCATTGCAATACATAGATATCCAAGTTTGAAACTGAAAATGCTGCCCCTCCACTATTGAAACTTGAGATAGCTGAGAAGTATGAGTTGGAATGACTTTGTCAAATAAAGTGCTCCTTCCCATTCGTGTTACCTCTTTCGATTGCACCTATGCTCCACTTATTGACAGCCTAGAACTTAATTAACATCTAAACCAGACTATTTTCCGTACTACCCAAGTATGGAAATTTGGAAATATAAAGTTGAGCCTAAGAAAGGAAATGGTTGAATTTTGATTTGAACTGCAATGACGGGACTAACAAAAAAAAAACTTCATAAGAGTGTCTTACTGCCTCTGCTTAACCACCAAAAAAACACAATCATACAAACACAATCGCCCTTAAGAACAGGAGAACGAATCCCGTACAGAACGGTGTGGAGACGTCCGACATCTATACTAATAGTAACAAAAAGCCTTTCTGGTTTGAAGAGCAACTGAAACGCCGTGCTATGTCAGCTGCTGAAGGAAAATTTAGACCGGTAAGTGTCCTAAACATTAAAATCTGACTTGGAGAACTTTCTATGTCAAGCACTATGATATATTCGATATATTCGATATCTTAATATCATGATCAAAATGGCTCTCCCATGGAGTGAACTTCAAGTCTGACAATAACTGCCAGCTTAACCTATGTTTTATGAGACATACTCCTCCATCACTTATGCAGCGGCTAACAAAAAGAATATACAGACAATAATTGATCCCACATGCCCTTCCTTATCCCCTCTTCCTTTCATGCGTTATGAAAGAGCTGATCGCAATAAGTCAAAGGGGCAAATTGAATTTGAAACACTGGAGGCTGAATATTTCGACGACCTTCTAAGCTGGGTGGAAAGGCTCATTCGGGGAAGCCGCACAAGGAAAAAGAACTATGTTGCTGGTGGGTTAGAGAATCTAATGGCAGCGCGTCGAGCATGGGTTCAATCGAAAGTGAGGTCTCTTGGTATGTATAATTAGCGCTGACGACTGACACACCGTCCTCGGTCCTATCATGAATAAGACTGACTCTTACGTAGTACGCATACAACAGATAATCCATAAAGCATTTAGAAACATAAGATCAGCTCAAGCAAGGGCCATCGCGAAAAGAATCAAACGGCCCGCCGAAATCCCTATGAAAATCAAGTCATTGGACGAGTTCCATCGCAAGAAAGCCGAATATCAACGAGAGTACCGAAAACTGAACAAGCATGAGAGGGACCCGACTGCGAGACGCCGTGAGAGCTGGAAAAAATTCAGTTATATTAAAAGGTTCTGCGAGATTCTGACGAGCTGTAAAGACGACACCCGGATGCAATGGGAGCGGCTTGTGCAGCTCCATACTGGAATTCCTCCTGAAATGATACTCGAGCCAACTTGGCGAGGAACCATCATGAAGGTATGGCAGCCGCACTGGGGATATTTCTATAACATGGAACCCGAAGCCAAATGTCCCCTTGAGATACCATATCAGTACCCTACTCGTGATGACGGTATATCGGATGATCCTTACAAATTGAACGAACCGTCATTGACGATGGCAGGTCCCAAGGGGTATTTTCCGGCACAGATCAATTTGATCCATGGTGGCCAGATGACAGAATCAGATTTTGAGTAGTTTAGAAGCCTGAGTTTCTTTCTACATGGGATGCGTGTCTGGTTCTTGAAAGGGCACATTGTTCAGGGACGAGGGAGAAAATCCATTGTGGTAAAGTTGGAAATAACGTATTTTGGTTATGTACATGGCATCTGCGGATAAATTAGGTGATATTGACTCCCAATCAGATCCAAGCTATTACATGTATACTGTACTTTTAGTAATGGCCATGGCCAGGTCAAATTAAGCATTTACAGATGTGCATGTGCAGCAGCCCCACTTTCGGGCACTAACCACGTGATCTTGATGTTTCATGATGTGGTAACCACCCCGCCATTACGTATTGTGCTACTACACTGATAATTTTATCTCATTTTATTTTCTACCGAGATATCTACAGCATGGCGACGAAAACACCCGCTCCGATGCCGCTACAGATTCTGCCTATCTCTGTATTCAAACCCATCGCATCCTCTAGAGCTTGGGTCTCAATTCCTAACCCAAACAACCTGCCCCTCATTGCGACGGGTACCAGCGATAAGACTGTCCGGGTCTACTCCCTCAAGAACTTCACCTTACACTCTACTCTTGAAGGAGGCCATATGAGATCGGTGCGATCAGTAGCATGGAAACCGTCGACCAGGCCGAACAAATCATTGGAAATCGCGAGCGGGAGTTTTGACGCCACAATTGGTCTCTGGCGGCGGCAAGCAGACGAGGTGTCGGCAGAAGATGCGCAAGGAGCAAACGGGCAAGCTTTGGAGCAGGAAATTGGGTCTTTGGGGCCACCAGGCGATAATGATGGCTCGGAAGCCGAAGAAGACTGGGGGTTTATGCTGGTGCTAGAGGGTCACGATAGCGAGGTCAAGAGCATAGCGTTCTCCCCGTCTGGACAGTTCCTGGCGAGTTGTAGCAGAGACAAAAGCATATGGATATGGGAAGAAGTAGGAGAAGAAGGCGAGGACGAGTGGGAGACGACCGCCGTCCTTCAAGAGCACACAGCAGATGTCAAATCCGTGTGCTGGAGGGAGAACGACGGCAACGGGGAGGTTCTTGCGAGCGCGAGCTACGATGACACGATACGATTATGGAAAGAAGTAGAAGAAGGCGAATGGGGATCCTATGCGGAGCTAGGGGGAGACGAGTCGCAAGAGAGTCACCAGGGAACCGTTTGGAGTTTGGCATGGGAGCCGGCAGTCAGCCAAAGATCGTTTGCAGAACCAGATGCAGACGAGCTGGGCCCAGCAAAGGTAGCCCGCCTCATGTCGAGCTCCGCAGACTGCACAATCCGGGTTTGGTCGCAGGTGCCGTCACCACCTCAGCCAAACCGCCCCTCATACTTCAACTCTTCCATCCCGAGCACTATGCGTCCCGCGCCGGCAAACGAAACCTGGGTAGTCACAGCCACATTGCCCAAGATCCACAGCTTTCCGATCTACTCAATCGATTGGAGCAGGAAGACCGGGCGCGTCGTATCTACGGGAGGCGACGGGAAGATCGTGGTATACGAGGAGCGAACCAAAGGCAGAACCACGGTGGGAGGGGAAATAGAGAGGGAGTGGGTGGTGATCGGCGCTCTGGATGGCGGCCATGGGCCCTACGAAGTCAACCATGTCACCTGGTGCACAAGATATGACAGCGGAAAGACCCAAGAGGACGAGGAGATGATCGTCACGACAGGCGACGATGGGATTGTCAGAGCCTGGGCCGTTCACGAGCTTTCTCCACCGCCAGCAGCCTCCAACACATAGAATAGAAGACAGATCACTAAGAGAAGGGTACAGGGGAGGAGAGATAATCTAAGGTTGCTGAGATGAGCGATTCTCGACATGTTGGTTTTAAAGAGATCGTTTATAGAAGAGCCCACGACTCATGACGGTTACATCAAAGGCGTTTTGTCAAGGTGTTGTTCATCGAGATGAAGATGTATAAAAACGGATCATACGAAAGATGCATAGCGATCGGAGTATGGCTGCATTAGGGGGGTGTTCATGTTAGAGAAGAAGAAAAAATAGATTGGTATATAAAGCTATTTATCTAATGGATGATGAAATACATGTCGACATCTATTCAATGCTGACGAGCGGCCTCGGCACGAAGATATCTGATATCCAGCGTAACGTTGATGAGGCACGAAGGATTGCGTGATAGAGCATGTGCGGTGACTACAAGTGAGAAAGGTCGCATACAATACAGAGGCCCGAAGTCAAGAAAGAGCGGAACATGACATGGAAAGATGGCGGATTGATGGTGAAAAATATCCTCATATTCCTTTATCTGATATCCTACCATATTTTCTTCACTTGATCTCGCCGTCCATCAATCAGTAACCCGCTTTCCTCAAAGCTTAGCCAAGTCGTAAATGTCAATCAAGCAAAATCAAGCCAAGCCCGGCATGCTTGAACCTTTCGCCGCTCTAGGTAGAGTAGAATGGTGGTCTTCGCGGTAGGATGTCATCCCTTCTATGTATATCATCCAGACGAAAGCTAGATTAAGCAATCCAGTATAACCAAGATCGGATGATGAACTGCTGGATTATTTCGAAGAAAAAACTACAGTCTGGAGTTACGTACAAGACACATATGGGGCTCTGCTATATTGCTTGGTGACACACAATCACAATTCCGGATAACCCTCAAGCCCTCCAGTGAACTAGCTATCCTCACCGTCTCATAACTATGCAAGGGCTTCGCAAGGGAAACCAAACCACAGACGGCCGGACATCGGGTGCAAGGAAATGCTGAAACCCACACATGAGCTGACTTTGACTTTCAGCGTGATCTTCGGAAAGAGACCATCCTCGAAGTTGGGGCCCATTTTGAGCAGTACGGAACAAAAAAAGTAAAACAGACGTTATACTTCGGCATCAAGAAACTCTCATGAGCCGCCATGTGACTTGGATAAAATCAAAATCAAAATCAAAATCAAAATTACTTCCATCCATCTCACTCAGGAAAGTGGCGATTTTCGTGGCCATCGCCTCGTTCCGCTGCCCAAAAAAAACCCCACCACCTTCCTCATCGCTTTGCGCCGGCATTCGAAACTGGGAATAAGGAGAAGGGGAAAAAAAAAACTTTAGTTAAAAAAAAAATCTCTTCCAAACACTCATGTAACGTATTCAGACTGGGAAAGTAAAACCAACACGATGAAAATTTGCAGACCCAGCAGCGTGGCACGATGTGCAAGGGGAAAACAAAAAACAAAACAAAACAAAAAACGCCGGACTACAGTAGCTCTGCACCGGATCGGGGCGGCTCGCACCCAGTGCAGGGCAGTAACGCACCTTGCTGGATACCAGGCACAGCAACTCAAACCTCGGAAGCGTAACTAGCAGGACGCAGAATCACGGATATGGTGATGGATAACGTAAAGGACAAACAGCCGGAACGGCGAGCGTGAGGTTTTTCTCCTTCCCCTTTCGCCGCCTGCCCGTGATTCCCAGGGCACGTGGGGATGCTGAACACCTCCCTGTTTGCCAGATCATGTCCGCGCTCTGTGCCGCCCGCCGTAAGACTTCAGAGGGAAACTGGCTTCATTCCGGATCCTTTTTGGGCGGCGGGTCTGATGAGGGGGGAGGGACTTTCTGGGGGGGGAGGTTTTTTTTTGCGGAGATACATCCTTTGTTCCTAAGACAAGGAAGGAAAGCGGTAATATTGAGGCTATCTCAGATGGGAATGCATAAGCGCGGCGGTTCCGGATTGCCACTGGCTAAGGTACGGTAATAAGCGGGAAATGACAAAACGCGTAACAAACTGGATGGTGCACAGTTATTGTTTCCTGCTGTCACTTGTCATGTCATTGTACAGAGCGTGGTGATAGATGTTGTAGGCCTGCATGGGCCGGACGCATCGGGAAGAATTCTAGAAGCTTAGAAGCATGTGGGACCCAGGGAGAAAATTGTTCTAGCGGTTTTCCTGTCCCGGTAACGTGCAGGTGCGAGGGAAGCAGAGTCAGGGATGGTCGGCCAAGATCCTTACCTGTGAAACATCAGGACGCCTGGACCGGCCAAAGTCATTGAAAAGCCAAGGTTATACGAGAGTGGCTCCTTGAGCCTGAGAATGGTCAAAAGTCAGCATAGGAAGTAAAATGAAATGAAAAAGACCCAGGAGAAACGATCAGCTTCTAAGCTGATTCTGGCATGTCGTAAAGAAGGATTTAGAGCATCCAACGTAAAGTAATCTTGAGCAGGCGAAGCATAAGATATGATTCGCCTGTGGGAAATCTCACAATACTTTTCGCGATTGCTTCATCAGGGTCAGCTCCGTCGTGATCCAGCCCCAAAACCTGGCGCTCTCGCCGTAAATCTATTCCCGAAACCCTTATCTTGGCAGATACAATACCAGTATTAGTGTAGGGGATGGAAGCATTGACGATACCACATCGGCCGGGTGGTCGGAAGTATCTTGCAGTTGTCATTCGCCCAAATGCTCCAACTTTCATGTAAAAAGCACAAGGCGCGGAAGCGTATTGGCTTCCACAACTATTGCTCCGATAATGCTTGCTTATTTGGCATTCATCATCGTTCTTTATCTCATGACCATGATTGGGAATTGACCAGCACACAAAAATGAGAACAAAGCCACCGGAATCACTATCTTGAAGTGGAGCATGGCAGGCACTTTCGTTCAATTCCCAACTCACTGGCATGAGCCTAGGAGTTTCGCGATGGATGGATGGATGCCGTAGCGACAAGACCTGTGAACATTTTGGTTTGAGGTTTCATTAACTGCTCCGAAAGTGGTGTGCGAATGATTCAAGCTTTGCATGGGTTCGATGAAGGAGGGAGTCAGTAAATCATGCGTGGTGTTGATTCTCGGCCTTGGGAATTAAGCATCTGATTAAAAGGCTTTCTAGTGGTTGGCAATGACCACTCAGGCACCTGCAAAGGCTTAATTTCATAATTACCAGCTTGGGGAATTATGGTGCTATACGCATCTCCGTATAATAAGCGTGCTATTACCTTGATGGAAACCCTTTATCTTGGTGCTGTCCCCCGATGTAACTGGTTGACCAGTATTTGCATAGGCTGAGCTGATGCATTATATCCGCATAGCACACCTTCTAACATTGGCGTAGCTTGCAGGCGGGAGCAGGCATACGACAGCGACAAGATGTGAAGATGCCAGGTGGACAGCGGGGGCTGAAGACGATAGGAATGAAAGTTGTACACAAATTCGTAACGGATAAATGTCGCGCATGATGATCGACGAAGAGGTTGGCAGCTCTGCAATATGATGCCACTATCACAAGTGCCGTCATGGCATTATCCCCCAAGACTGGAGAGGTGGCAAATCGCAGTTGTTTTGATTTACAGTGCATCTGAGAAGACAGATTTTAATGAAATATTCATATAAACATGGTGTGCGACTTGCTCATTGATGCGTCGGCACTTGGGGAATTGTGGCATGAAACGTAACTAAAGACGACACGGCAGATGAGCGAGGCGGTTCCCAATAAAGTCTGGGGATCTTCCAAGCTACAAGATAACCTTTCTTCCTAATCTAGCAGTCATCGTCGGGAACATGGGAATCACTTGGCCCCAATATGCAACTTTGGTCTTGGAGCCTTATGTAGAAGTACAGTAGAGAGCAAGCAAGTGGTCGATAAGAATCGATCTGCAATTATAGGGCCAACCTTGTCGTGAGGTTCTGACCATCGAGGTCGCCTTAATATCGGTGTGCAGAAAAGATAGATTAGGCGGCTTTCTCATGTTCAGGAACACGGCTGACGGGGTTTGAGACACATACCGACTTGGTCGCTCCTCTCCAGGCGGCTTGCTGCATACAGAGCTAAGCACTTGATCCATGAGGCTCAGAATTTAAATATAAGCACGGGAGAGGTGTTAGACAAAGGTGAGCTGTGATGAGATAGGCAAGTTGCAAGTTTTGGCACTTGCTCAATAGAGGGTAGTCAACGGTGTTCGGAATACAAGGCAATAAGGAGCAAGTCGGAGTCAGAATATCCTTCCAGCGTGTTCCTGGTAGATACGAACATTATTTGAACTAGATGAACTAGACGTAGAGTGACTTTGACCTCATGATGGTCCTTTCTTTTCTTTCACTAGGAGAATTCTTTGGTGTCGTTGTGATGATGATCATGATGGAACAAGGCCGATTTAGATCCTGATCAATTAGAGGAAGCCAGTAAGGGTAAGGTTTGCCGGCTTCCGTTTGTTATCTTTGTCAAAAGTTTGCAATCCACTTGCCACCAAGGTACACGACGGATGAATAATGGGGGGCGAATATTTAATGAATTAGATGGGCTTGTGGCATGTTCATAATTTGGCTGTTAGAATGCTTGAATCTGAATGGATTGATAGTAGGTGGATGAGATGATATTGGAGTGAGCGGAACCCAAAGCAAATGCATTATGTTTGTCAAGGTATTTTCTTCCTCTTCTTCTTCTGGTTGTCGTGGTTATTGTTGCTTTTCCCTTTTCCTTTCCTGTTGTGTTGCGGTACGTACTTTTCTCAGGCCATAGCATTCATTTCCATGGGGCGGGGCTTGCGCATTGCCTGCTGTACTGGCCTGTGCTGTGTGGATATTGTCCTGTAGCCTACTACTGTGAGTACTTACACTATTCAACACGCTAGCCGCAACCTGCACACCCCCCCTCCCCCTCCCCCTCTTCTCATGTCTCTTGTCTCTCCCTCTCACACCTTCCCGCCAAGAACGGAGACCGTTCTTTCCTAGTCGTACGCCGCTTTGTCATGACTGGGGCGATTTGGCCTGCACCTTCCTAATTCCTGGGCGCAGAAGCATCTTCTTGTTCGCTGCTAGTCCCAAAGCGGACCGCTAATGATGATCCATTCTGTTGATTGGGTTGGCGTGACACAAATGACAAAGCGGTCCACTTTTCTCATCTCTTGATTCGCCACTAACGCCTTCTGGTGGGTTTCTGGAACTTAATGTACGGACCCCTGGCCCCTGCAAGCTTGGCTCCTGGCATGGGTTGCTGCCGTCTCAGGTTTCTTCGTCGCATCCGTTACTTTTCCACTACTGACTGACTTACTGGTATCCTCTTCCTCTCTCTTCTCCCCAGGGCGTGGCCGTGTGGTCCATGCGATACCATACCATACCAGTCCATAACCACCACCCCCATACCTGAACTGTCGTTCCTCAATTCCCAATCTTCTCTTCTCCTTTCTGTATACCATCCCCCCCCTCTTCCGAACCAAGCATTTGTCGGAAAAGTGCTCAATCAATCGACGAAAGGGACTTCACGCTCTGCATTATCGTCATCATAATAATCATAGTAACTAACTCCGGCTCACGGCGACTGTAGCTGGATATCGTTTGTCTGGTCCAAGTCTCAGCACTCCACGGAACCGACAATACCAAGATTGCCCGCATTCCCATCAACAGCTGCTGCTACTGCTGCTGCTGCTACAAGCAGAAACTATCTTATTCTTTTCCCACTACGCACGTAGTGCACCATTATCTTTTTTTTTTCAACGCCAGCGACATCGCGGATCTGCTGTGGCTGCTTCCAAGTCCAGCACTAATAAACAGCCTTGCGTGCCAGCTTCTTTGTTGGTCGAAAAAGAACCTTCGACAGGAAAAAAGCCACTCACGAGACTGACTTGCCTCAGCGAGCGTCGAACCACTAAGCTTCTCCATCGCATTCGCCTCATCATTCAACAACGACAACTTGAACAACAGCACAAGGCCTTTGGATCATCATAGGGTTAAATCTTTCTGTTATCACTCGTCTTTGACAGACTGCATTGCTTTGTTCCCGAGCCGAGTTGCACCACATTTAATCTGCGCCGCTTGACCCGCATATTACCAATACAGAGTCAACCCACCCCAATAAACCATCACCATCGACGCCAATCCTCCATTGCTCGACTGTTTCAGAGCTCCTAATACTTTCAACCGTTGTTTCTTCGCATTATCATCTCAGCTTTCCTTTCTCCAAAGATACCCGAGGTTTGATTCAAACTTCAGCCATTCATTCCTGTCATTCAATCGACTTACGGCTCTCCCTACCCTTCTCAGCCTGGTCTCCTTTTGGAAGGTCGCATCTTACCGACAAACCCTCAAACATCTCTAACTTCTAAGGCCATACAGCCTTCCTATTGTCTGCGACTGCTCTTCCCTGCGGATCGTGTACCCGAGACTCGGAGAGTCAGTTCCAGAAACAATTCAGCATACATCACCACCTGTCGGTAGCCGTGTTGTGTTCTGCCACGGTACTTGATAATTGGACAACATCTCTGTCACGACTCGGCATTGCACGCATACCTGCAGACAACGACGTTGCGATTCTTTATTCTACACGCTCCTGTGGCGGGGTTACGAACGTTCCAAGAGTATCGGAAACAAACCCTCAACTCGACGACGCTCCAGCAAATCCAATACGCCCTTGGATCAATGCAGACGATACGATAACAGTTAATTTTGTGTCTGATCTGCGAACGAAGTCGAATACCCATTGACGGGAATACTGGAGCAGCAACCCGTTTGGCGTGGTGATATAGTCCCGTTTGCGGTGGGAGAAAGGAAGCAGTGTCCATGAAGCATCTGCGAAGCGCGATGCGAGTTTCAAAACACCGGAAACCTCCCTCATTGCATCTCAAGACGGATACAAGAGAACCCTCACCTTCTGCGTCATCGATATTCTCGGATTGTGACGCTGACGACGAGGGCTTCATGTCAACAGAAGAAATGCCTTCGAGACCACTCAGCCTGGCGATCCCGACTGGTCCATACTGTCCTCGACGCCCAACACTGCAAGAAGTCCTGACAAACAAAGCACCTTCGCCATGGACCCTCAGCGCCTTTATGGCATATTTGTCCCAAAATCATTGCTTGGAAACCTTGGAATTCACAATGGATGCCCAGAGATATTCCACACATTACAAGAGTTTATCACAAAAAGATCCTTTAACACCTATTTCTCCTAATAGCCAAGATCGAGAGTATATGTGTATGTTATGGCAAAAACTGATGGATGCATATATTGCACCCAATGGGCCAAGAGAAGTCAATTTACCTTCCGACGTCCGCGACCGGTTATTGTCGTTACCGTGTAGCGACTCGCCGCCTGATGCTGCGGAACTGGAGCCAGCTGTGAGGATAATCCACGAACTTATGGATGAGTCTGTTCTGGTCCCCTTTGTCTACTCTGTCGCGCCAATCCATATGACCGATTCCTTCATGGGTATGGCCGCTTCTATGGTGAGTTCCTTCGAAGAAAGGACGGTCTCGCCTTCCCGATCTTACAAGAAAAAGGACCCTATCGTTAGCCCACCACTCAGTGGCTCTGGAACTGATGTTGTATCTCAGTCCTTATCGCCCAAGGCATCTCAACAATCTAATATAACAGCTGCCTTTAACCGTTCTAGGACCTCTGGAATATCAACATTGGTAGCAGCTTCTTCTGGGGCTTCCTCTTCAACTGAGCCACTGGACAGTATGACAGATGATAGTACTGATTCTGCATCACCATCGCTCTCTGGCCCTGAGCCAATGACTCCACCAAATACCCCACCGACTTCCCACGTCGACTTCATGAGCCCATCACCCACCTCAAGTTCTCAAACTGTTCGACAGGACAGCGGCTGGAAGAAAATGGGCGCTAAGTTTGGATGGAAGAAGAGTAGTCGGCCTGGTTCCAGCACAAGCAGTGCACGACATGCTTTTGATAGAGGGAGTAATGATGACGGAAGTAGTTTATGAGGGCGGCAGGTCACGTCGTCACCATCCGAGATCTTTTCTATCATGCCTCATCCTGTTATTGGACCTATGGAGCACCCTGTGCAGAGTGGTCGGTGTCGGAAGCCGCCACCACCTCAGCTACATGGTGGAACAAGTTTGAAGCTCAGTGATGCTGGACCTTCACCAGTATTGGAGGCTCATCCTGGTTCACCCGTTGATATATCACGCGCGCGTCGTCCTTCATTAGCAGCGTCGTTGATATCAGCGCGGTCTCCTTATGGTAGTACGCAGGATCTCTCAAACTCTGAGAGGTCACCGAAAGCAATTGGGCAGGTAGAGGAGAGTATTGGAAGGGATGACGTGGCCGCAAAAGGATTACAATCCACTCCGAGTGTCATTGAAGAAAAAGATCACACAAAATCACTAAGAAGAGTACATCTTGGTGGGATGCAGCCGTTTTATATTCCAGCCAAAGTTCCGGAGAACGAGGAGGTTTCCATCACTACGAGATCTGTGCACGGAGACGATAGCGCATCAGTCGATACAGCCATGGATCACGAAACAGACTTGCACTTTGAGACTGATGGTGGCACTTGGATTACGGCTAACCCGATTGCCCAAGAATCGAGAACTAGCCTATCTTCAACCACGACTGTTACTAGTACCTTGATGGATGGCAGCAGATATAGTCAAGGGTTGACGCTTGATACCAGTGTTGCTAGCTCAGCTGCAAGTATGATGTCCAGTACTGGAAGTACTTATTCCGCATCGACAAATCCATCAGACATCTATGGCTGGGAAGAGGAGCTCGATCGCAAGTCAAGCATAGAATCCACGAATCCTTGGGAACGGGACCTTGCTCGACGGCTACCTAGCGGAGGTCGCACACATATGGGTCCTCGGTATCACGGCTCACACGCTGGAAAAAGGAAGAGTTTATTGTACAGGGTTCTGAGCCTCTCTGGGCGTCGAGGAACGGCGGTTTCTGGCGTACAAAGTACCGCTCCAGAAGTGCCTCCGGTCCCCACTGTTTGAACGAATTATTTGGAGCATCGCAAGGCGTTAGGCAATGGTGGGGATTCACAAGAAGATAATGAGATCTTTTTCTTACATGCCTTGCATCGCGTGATGCAAGCATGGCTTGGTTTTACTACATATTCATGAATTCACGGAACGGTCGGTCGAGATGCATACTCAAAACGGACAAAAAGGGCGAGGGTTCACATCATCTCGATGATGTTTTTAGTATTTGGTGAGGCGCATTGCAAGTCCACATCTTCAGATGGGATGATGGACACATACATGGACGGCGTTGGGATACCTATTTTGTGGTGCATTGCATGGCGGAGATAGCATGGCGAGATGAACATGAGGTAGAAGAGAGATAAAATATAATACTATTATCTACCTACCTACCTACCTACCTACCTACCTACCTACCTACTCCAGCTTTGGTTTTTCTTTCTCTATCCCCCAACTGTGAATTTGGGTCCTTGTCGAATGCAGCGCGTGACTTGAACTCCGTCCACCTTCTCATCGAATTCCTAACTCCGTGCACTGGTGCATCGTTTCCAAGGATCGCCTCCCAAGTCGGCTAAACATTAACCTATCACTGCCACATTCCTCTCAGCATAATGACATAACGCCATATCTACGCCCTACATGCCATACCCCCAACCACGCAACGTTCTAGGAATTTACTGTTCTCCACACCGCATGAACAAGCCATCTTGGACAACCAATCCCCATCCGCCCGCATAAACAATCTGTACGCGTTGTCCATTACCCCGCAGATTTCATTTCACCTCTGACAACCCAAAAAAAAAGTGCTAATAACTGTACAGTAAAGTGCTTTTGCTTTTTTTTTACTTTTTTACCTTATGCGCTAGCCTCCCTAGCACAACATGGGGTTTCCCAAGGCCCCCCCCCCCCCGGCTTCTTCGGTACTCACGGCTTTCCCTCCCTTCTTTCCCCTCTTCTTAGCACCAACCAGCCAACCAAAGAAAAAAAAAGGAATAAAAAGGGGGCCTTCTCCTCCCATGATATAGCGCATTCTTTCGAAACATGTTGCGCCATTTCGTAAAGAGTATATCTTTCATGCTCTCTCTCTCCCTCTCCCTCTCCCTCTATTTTTTAGGGGCTTTTCACGTGCGCGTGTTGCAGAGTAAGGCAGGCAGAGTCATGCACTTTCTTTCTTTTTTTGGCCTCGGCCGTAACCAATTTTTTTTTTTTTTACTTAAGGGAAACTCTTATGGAATGCGTCTGTGTGCGGAGGAATGCAGATGATGTAATTTTTACAGGTTATGTCTCTTTTCTTCTCTCTCTTCCCTACAAGACATTTTTTTTTGGGGGATGCGGATCTTGACCGCCGAGAATCCACGCCCCCCCTTGCCTGCTGTAGCAAAACAGAGCAGTTTGTGCTTTGTTTTGTTATAACGGCGTTGATGCTGCGTGGTACTTTTTTGCTTGTATGCTTGTCTCTTCGCTTACTGTGGGGTTAAAGGGGGCTTTTGTGAATGGGGAATTAGGAGGCTACGGAGATAAAAGGGCGCGCTTGCTTGGGTTTTCGTTCGTCTTGTTTTACTTGGTTCTTGCGTGTATGGTATGTGCGTGTGTTGGTTCATTTTTTTTAGGCATGGTTTAAATTCCCGACATTGTGGTAGGTGTCAGCAGTTGCTTATGACGGGCGGGTGTGTTTGTTGGGTGTTCGAGAGGGGGGATGAGGGCGATCTTATTGGGGTGGGTTTGAGGCCCTGGTGGGAAGCTTGTTTCTTACCCGACCTGATGGGTAGGATTGGTGAGCCGGACGCCTCCTTTGGAGACTTTTTGTGCACGGC
Organism: Chalara sp. BL73; assembly: GCA_918026815.1. Lineage (NCBI taxonomy): Eukaryota > Fungi > Ascomycota > Leotiomycetes > Helotiales > Chalara > Chalara sp. BL73. Next base: position 335,672 of record CAKJVC010000196.1, read on the forward strand.
CTGATTAGTGAGCGAGCTGAACTGATGTGTTGGAAGGATCATGCCCATATTTACGTGAAGAAAGGATAGATGTTCCTTGGCGGGTAAGTGACCGCAAAGTAGTTAAAAGTACCATCCTGGATAATCAGGTTGCCATTTTGGAGGTTGGGATTAGCAGCTTGAATGCCCATCTACAATTTGGGATAGCTAATTATACAAATCTGATATCTTATCATATTAAGAGGCCATTCCAACTGCTTTTACAATGCAAGAGTGGGAGCATAAGTACATGAATATTTATTGAGTTACCTCGAGCCCCTCGTTTAATCTTACGAGTTCAGCAGCTTTGGAAAAGTCTTGAGTTTCCCAATCCGGCTAACATATCCTTCGCATACCGCCTCATCTCCGAGCGCCTGCTTAAAGACCACAATGCACACGCCTTTTGCGCTTTGTTGGAGTTCTTTGTTTTTTGTTGCACATCGCAGTTTTGAAGCTGCGCCGCTGGAGGATGCTGTATGTCTGATGTTTCTGAGCGGGTCGAGGAAGTGGCTTCGAGTGCCCAGATGCCCTTCAGCCTCTGTCTGAGCTATGTTAGAGCCATGAAAGCCTCAGCGAGCCGCATCCTCTTGGTATCACTTACTGGTCTTGCCCTTTGATCGATGACGAGCATGCTCATTCATTTTATGTCGTTTACGGGTTCATTTCTTTACGGTCGTTTAGGTGATATCCGAGCAATCAATCTCCTCAGTCATGGAACAATAAGTGCAAGTTTAAGCAACAGTGTGACGACATTACAGATCTAGAGCCGATGGTCGAGGAAATCCTCCGCCAGATATAAATTTCTCTTTGTTTATGATACGATTATGATATTGCATCACCTAATCGCCTGAACTTGCTTGACCGTTGTCTTTGTCTTGAAGACAAAGAATGAGCCTGTCCCTTCACAGCCAGGTTCGAGAACGCCTCCATTGGATACCATTCAGACCGCACATTCGTCAGTGCCAACGGCGCGAGCTCGACGAATGAGCTGTCGAACAATGAAGCGCTGAATGAGTCGGACCTGGAAGTATATACTTCGGCGAACTCGGCGCATAAATTGGAGAACAAAAAACGATTGCAGGATTCGGGCCGCGAGATATCCAATTGTGCGAGCTCAACACATTGACCAAGAACAAAGTAGGCAGTTCGGAACTGGAGGTTTCTAGTTGCCTGACGCCGAGATGGCTCGTGCATACTATATTGCAGGAGCGGTTAGGCGGCCTGCGGCAACCTGGTGAGATTCGTGGACTCTGGCAACGTAGCAGAACAGGCAGACATTGATATATATGAGGGCGAGTTATTCTAGTCTTTCTTGAACGACCGCTGCTTTTGTTTTGCTGGTGTGGTGGTATTCAACATCCCTTGTGACGAATATGGATGCCTTGATTATCTCTATTACCTAGGCATCTCATTCTGAGTCAAATGCATAATGCAAATGCGATGGAAGAATTTCTGCCTAGGTGTCAGTCTCGACTAGATTATGCCTCAGGTTCAAGCGGTACGACGATCAAATGGCATATCTGGTCAAATCCTGCAATATGTTGTTCCATAGAATCGGAAGCATAGGACCACTGTCTCGATGCATAAATATTTATTATATAAGTAAGAGTATTATTCTCCCTTGTATTAAAGCACTTCATATAGAATAGTGACTCCGGGCCAAGATTTGTGATGGTTAAGGCCTTTCCTTTTTTCATGAGAGAAGTCTTTAGAATGCAATAAAACAGTAGCCTTATGCTCCAAACTACATTACGCTACTTCAGAACGTTTATTTCCACTACACGCATGTTTCAGATATTTCCACCACAATGATGGCATGATCATTCTTCTATGCAGTATCACCACAAATATGAATCAGGACAGCAGATGCAAGTGAAGCGGCTCCTCAAACGCTTCTGCGCCTTGTTGACCACCACCACCGCCTCTCAATACAAGAACAGAGCATAGCTTCCAAGAGCAAAAGATAAGAAAACCACGGCGGCAACCCGCCTTCCCTCTCCCCCCCTCCCCTTTTCCGCCTCGCTTATTTCCAACCCACCACCAAAACCCACGCAACAAACGGCGGCAGCCCCTCGTCAGAAACACCCAAAACCCAAAACAAAAGCTATCAAACCGGCAAAACGATTAAACCTGATATTGACTTAAAAGTTTAGGTTTTTTTTTTTTTTAAAAAAAGAAAAAATTGACCAGATTGGGGTTCGATCCCAAGACCTTCTGCGTGTTAAGCAGACGTGATAACCAACTACACCATCCGGCCACGTTTCTTGATGGATGGGATGTTGCATAGGTTGGTAAATATTTGCGTATTGGAGGGGGGGGTTTATGGTCCCCCCCCGCTTTTGCGGTGTAAGCGAGGGTTTAAGGGGAAGGGTGGGGTGGTGGCTGAGAGGTTATGGTGTGGGTGGGAGGATGGTTGTGATGTGAGTAGCGTGGCTTTGTTCAGTTTCTAAGGAAAAGATGAGGAATGGGTTCTATGTAGTGGTGGGTGGGATTTGCGGTTGAATATGGGTTAAATCTATATGAATATCGGGAGAGAAGGGGGAAGAACTTGTAAGTAGGCTTTTGGACATCAAGGGATGTGCAATTGTGTATATTCGTAGCTCGTTAACTTGTTTGCTTTTTGCTTTGCCTAGGTGTTGATGTCCCTTTCATAGAAATATCTTGAAGACACGTTACTTAGTCCCGAACTCCCAGGATCCTTCCCAGCGATACTTCTGACCAGGACCAAAGATCTGCTTGTCAAGTCTCTTCCACTCGGGACTGCATTCACATTAGCCCCCTATTCTGCTCACCCAGTTACGGAAGGGATTACTCACTGATTAATCCCATCAATCCAGTCATGCGCCTCGATAGCCACACACCCGCTACTCTTTACATTACCGTCGCCACCCGCCCGTCCTTGCGCGCTCTTGACCTTGATACCCCCGTCCATCCAGTAACAGCTATAAACCACGATTCCCGCCTGATTCGTCCTGAAGCTCGCGCTGATCCCGCTCCACTCACTCTTCAGTTTCGCCACTACGCTCTTCTTGCTGGGGACATTATCGAGCAACCACTCTCCGTTATAGCCCGTGCAGGCCCCCCCACAGTGGCCCTGGAAATCGGGGCGCCCAGTTGCGAACCCGAGTTGGTGCGGTGCAGACCAGAAGTCGTCGGATGAGTCCACAGGGATGGTAATTATTTCGCCAGTGGGAAGGGCACCTGCGTCGGCGGCGAGGTTACGCTTGGAGTAGGGCAGGTGTAGGGTATGGTTCCAGATCAGGTCAGTGGAAGGGTTGGCGAAGGCATCGAGGTTGAAGTAGGGATGTTGGGTTACCATGATGGGTGTTCGGACATCTGGTGAAACGGCGTTGATCTCGATGTTCCATGTGTTCTTCGTCAACGTGTAGGTGACGTTTGCCTCAACACGGCCAGGCACTACGATTTTCCAAATCAGCTCTCCGCTACAATACCTCCTTTCTTCTGAACATTCATTCACTTACTACCAGTTGAGTTCGCGGGATCATAGATCGAAAATGTAATAGAATCGGACGAAACCGCAGTCAAGTTCCAGAAACGGTATGACCAGTTGTTTGGTCCGCTGTGCAGAGTGTTATTCCCATCATTCTGTGGGGTGTGATAGGTCACGCCATCCAAAGTGAAGGTCCCGTGGCCGATGCGGTTTGCGTAGCGTCCCGGGATCGCGGCATAGACGGGGTGATTTGGATCGACGGCTATGTAGCATTATGTCAGCGAGTGGATTGAAGTAACCGGGACATAAGGGCTTACGATAGTATGATGCATTGTCGTAGCCAAGAATCACGTCTCTTTCCACGCCATTCTTATCTTTCACAAAGAGGTTGGTGAGGGTAGCGGCGTAAGGAATAAACTGTGTAGGAAATCAGCGAATTTCTGTTTTCCACGAATAGATTAAAATAAAATGTCCTTACCTGTGCTCTAATACCCGGTGCGGTCAAAGTATACTTCCCGTCCGGACCAGGAGGCGGCAAGTCCGCGCACGAAACTACAGCAGCAATCGCCGCCCAAACAGCTAGCTTAAACTGCATCTTTCAATTCCAGAGTCAATCCTCAAATATACCTCTTGAGCAGATCCTTTCACGAAATCAAACACGCGGGGTCCATCAGCATCTTAAATGCTGAGCCAACGTCAGCACAGGTGTCCAAACATGTCAGGTACCGGTACAACGGTTCGATGACCGCCAGCTTTACCCGACAGGTGCCTGGGCGGGAGAAACATTCATCCTCCATAAGCAGAGCGTTAATCTCCCCTGAACGTAGCATCCGAGGGGCATCTCATTTGAGGAACATATCCGGACAGGATTAATCTGGGGAAAACGGTGTCACGGGGTGGTGTGAGGTGACAAGATGGGGTCCCATCTGCATGAGTCTTGGTTGTCGGTGTCGCCGGATGAGAGGTACTTGTACAATTTTGTTGGATGGCGAAAAGCTTGATCTGAGCAGGTATATGCAATTGATAGTGGTATGTAGCGAAACAAAGTTGATCAGAGCAATATATATTGATGTTCGAGATGTTGGATGCGGGGTGTAAAGAGAGGGGTACAGGAGTGCCGAACGTTTTTCCGGCACCTAAAGATTTACCCCTGAATAATATCCTGGGGTAAATAGCTCAAGCCGAACCACTCGAACTATCACGCTGTTGGATTTCATTATTCTAGCTTATTAAGTGCAACAAGATAAGGGTCGTGATGCTTGGTTACTGACAGAGTTGCACGCGGGAGCTACTATGTCTTTCGTGTTACGTTATGCCCCAAGTACCTAGTTGTTCAGAGGGGACGAACGGAAGCCTAACCTTCGCCTCCCCCGAATAAAAAAAAGATCCATTGTATCCTGAAGCTCAAGAGGGGAAGAGCCATGATATGAAAAAGCACTATAAGACTCATTTAAAGAAACTAACAATCGCGGTAGGTGATGCTCCCTCACACACCAAGCTGCTTCTCCAACTCTAAAACCCTTCTCGCCGTATCCCCAAATGTTTCGTCCGTGCTCCTCAACTTTAGGTCCAGCTTTTCATTCCAATCATGCACGTCACCAAATAAAGACACCTTGGCTACCTCATCATTTTCCTTTGGCAATCTTCCTTTGAGTTCAGGAACGGATTTGAAGGAGTTAACTGCAATGGTTGTAGAGTATGGAAGACCGCCAACGAGGAAACGTTTGTTGAATACCTCAGGAGTTGTGAGACTTTTAATATGTGCTGTTGCGAGATCACGGACGTCAATCTTCATCCTGTTAGCTCCATTCGCTTTCGATGAAAATGATATGATAGTGGGAAATGAGTGTACTTACATAGCTAGGGAATGATGTAGGGGGGACAACCTCAAATGTTCCATTAAACAACTCATATAACCTATCCGTTGAATAATTCATCTTCTTCACGCTCTTGATAGGCTGTATAGGCGGTCCGAAGATGAGGGCTGGTAAGAGGACGGAGACGCTATATGCTGGTTTCTCATCCTCCAGATACTTCCAAATCGCCTTCTCAGCCTCCGCTTTGGAGACGCAGTAAGAGATATATGGATTCTGCGCCTCAATAGCGTCTTTGATCGCAAGTGGCAGCCATGCGTTGGAATCATAGACACGTTCTCCGACATCCTGGCCTGTGGTAACAGCATTGATTGACCCCGTCACCACGATAGCCTTCACACTCTTGCCGTACTTGGTGGCTGACTTGAGAATCTCAAGAGCTCTGATATATTGTTAGCCTAGTTCATGATATGATAGGAAACACCGAAAAGAAGAGCTTACGAATCAACGCCCGGTTTCAGGAAATCCCTCTCAAAATCTGTATTCCGCTCATCATCCAGCAGCGGCGCCGCAGTATGGATCACATAATCCACATCATGCTCCTGGAATACTTCATCCCAGACTCCTGGTTTGGCATAATCGGCGACAGGAACAAACTTCAACTTTGAAGCCCATTCTGGGTGCAAATCCAATATCTCCTTGCCTTTGGCGCCGGTGCGCACGGAACCTACGATATCGTGGTCTGAGGAGATAAGGGCATCAATTATATGTGCGGCAACGAAGCCATTCGCGCCTGTGACGAGTGTTGTTGGCATCTTAATATTTGCCTTACAGATAGGAAAGAGAAGCAAGTACAGAGTCCTATAATGCTTCGTGAATAATTACTTTGAGTGGAAAGTGGATAGAAGAAGCTAGCTAAGATCGGAAGGTAAAAAGGGTAGAAGAGAGAAAGAACTACCCCTTTTTATAATTGTCATTCTGTAGAATATCTAGGCTTTCGTATTTTCTCTATCCTTCTTGACACCCCATCTTTCGATGCAAAGTCATTATTCAGCAAGATCATGCATAACGTACTTTATAAGCAACTTGACCAACCAGTTTTACATACAAAAAAAAGCATGTGCATAGCCGTGCACTTTATTTATTTGTTAATGAAAAAAGGTACTATTAGCATTATAAAATCTCTATGTTATAAATATTTAATAGTTTAAGTTTTGTAATAAACTGATTAATTCAATAAAAATTTATTAATAAAAAACCAATTTACAAGGATTATTTAGTTGGAAAATTTAATATGTTAAAAAGTATAAACAATACAGACTTATAAATCACAGCATCTCTTAGATAGAGTTCAAAGAACTAAAACCCAAATTTATAAGCTTTTTATAAACAAATAAACAAATAAACAAATAAACAAATAAACAAAGTGCACCGACATTTTTTGTACGTAAAATTGGTTGGTCAAGTTGCTTATAAAGTACGTTAGCGTATCTGGACCATCACCAGTGTTTTCTATGGAAAAACGCCATTTGTAGCACAACCTGGAAAGCACTACGCACCTTCTAGATCAAGTCGAGATTTTCAACCAAGCACTGGGGTGGAAGCCGGCTCTACAAGGCTGCCTCTCTAAATGCGGAGAAAGATATGATGGGGATGCGGGCTTCTAGACGCATTACTGATCCAATGAGATTTGCCCCTAGCATGAATGCTAGATGCCTTTTATTACTTTGATAGCTAGAAAGCCTGTTCCAGCCGCTTTCCGCAACAGGGCGATTTTTGGTAAATGTATCTAATGCGAGATACGTTTGGTCTCGTCATTATTTTATGACAGCTCATAAACAAATGCCCAGTCCTGGTGTCCTTCCCCCCGGCTCGAAAATGCCCATGTTCTCGCCGCGCCATAATACTCCCTTATATGATAACTAAGCAGCCAGGAAAATGCAACGAGTCCATAAAATAAATGTAGCGAACTAAAACGCCTTTCTTCCCTTCCCACCTGACTTTGCTCTATTTGCCCTTACAATTTTGGCAAGACTCTCGGTATCCAGACTTCGATACCACTCCTTCAAAGCCTTAATGTGGTTCTTCTCTTTAAGATCATACTCGACGGGTGGTCCTCTAACCTCCGGCTCCTCCTCTCCTTCCTTAAAGACTGCCCAGCTACATGCCTCTTTCTTATCGCTACGCAACACGAACCCTTTATCCCTACTCGCATGAACCACGAAATTCCGTAACAGCACGCCGTCACCAGCTTTCACAACCGGTAGTGCTTCTTTGAATGGTCTCGAGATCGTGACTTCTGTCACGCCAGCTGGCGCAGTAGAAGCGTCCGTAATGTGAAATGTGGTATGGTAGTGTCCTAATCCGCTTGCAGACTGGTGATGCTCGTCAGGAGTAGGCGTTGTCGCAATGGCTAGGATATCCAATGTCTTATTGAGGTGGTATCGTAGAACTTTAAGACCCGTGTATTCGGCGAGCTCAGTGCGCAGGTTGCGGAATAGGCGCAGTTTCAGGTCCATGGTGGGATCATTGGTGCGTAGGTCATAGGTGTGCTTTGTGGGGGAATCTAGGGCGGAAAGGGCAAGCTCGACACTGGCGTCGTGACCTTTGGATGATTTCTCATTGTCGAGAATGGGAGAGAGACCCTCGAATTCTTTATCGGCAGGTTCGGCAGATTTACGAGTGTGAAGTGGCGTTGTTGAGCGGGTGGCCTTTGGTTGGCTAGATATCGTTTTGCCAGTACGTTGACTTCGCCGAGGATTAACCCGTGCGCTCTCTTCTTGATCGGGAGCCAGATGTATGGAGTCTGCCTTTGCAACTTCCTCTGTCTTTGAGTCAATTACAACGGCGGGCTCAGGACTAGTGCCGATTTTGTATCTGTGCCCACTTCTGGTCTCAATTGTTAGTGCATCTCCATCACCTTCATCTTCACGTTCGCCGGGAGATGTGCTAGTCTCTGCATTTTTCTGCGGAGTTGATGATTGGTCTATAACAACCTGAAGTTCGGTATTTTGTGGGTCGGATTCAGCTACCGCTACTTCGATTTGACTCTCGTTATCTGACTCGTCTGGAGCAGTGGTAAAAGATTCTAATACGGCATCTTTCTCTGAAGTTGATTCCTGAGATGCGCTTAGCTTGGTATCTTGGGTGTCTTCGGGCACCGAAAGTGCTCTATCTTCGTGGACTGGTGTAAAATCTTGTAAGAGCTGTGCAGAAGGAGAAGGTGCGTCAAGGAATTCATAATCTTCCTCGATAGAAGAAGAGTATGCGAGTGGTAGGTGGGCTGTTTCATCTCTGGTAGGTTGTTGTTCCGTAGAAACTTGCGCAGAATAGTCATGGGTGCCGTCCAAACCATAAATTTCGCCATCTCTTCCAGGAGAGAACCTGTGCTGTATAAAGTCATCCACAGCTGAAGCTGGATCACCGATCACAAGCTCATTCTCAGCCTCAGAATCATCTTCACCATCGCTGGTAGGTGCGTGATTTTCCTTATCTTGCTCCGCGTCTTGAAGTGCTGCAACAGGCGAAGGAAGGTCCAGATCCGGGCTGGTCAAACTTTGAGTAATCGCAGTTTCAACCCCTGGAACATTCGCGCCAATGTTGACATCGGGTATTTCTGGAACTACGACAGGAGCATGTTCTGGTAGTAGCGATGGTATGTTTTCAAGCGGAGGCCGACTGCCAGATCTCGATCTCAATTCGTGCGGTATAGGAGTGGTGGCCATGGCGTCAGCGAGAACGATTTCGTCAGCCTCCATAAATGCGGCGGATCCGATTGTTTCTCCTGCAGAATAAATTCGAGCTTCGGTCTGCTCCGATAGCTCGTGGTTGTCATCATCGATGAGAACATCCGCTGGCTCAGTCATGTCTATGATAGTGGTTGATTGAATCTTGATCTGTTGCAAGCCATGAGGCTGTTCATGGACGTGAGAATCTAGTATATCATTGTCCGCTTCCAGTGGTTCTTCCTCAATGTCCTTGATACCGGCGATTTCTTGTTCTCCATTTTGTGGGATTGAGGTTTCCTCTATTTCCATTAAAGTACCAGTAGCGGTTTCTACTTTCCCGTGTGAAATTAGAACAGCTCGAACTTTAATATCTGATCAGCTTCAATGAGCCCATGTAATTCAAGAAATGCATACCTTCGTCTTCCTTAACAATGTTGCTGCCACTTTCGCTCCCATCACCCTCTGCCTGAGCATCCTCCTCGATTTCCTCGTCGCTTTCACTCTCTTCCTCTTTTTGTTGCTCTTCCTCGTCACTATAATACATGTTTTCTTGAACAAGGCGAGGAGAAGGGCTCCGAGACGGAGAAGTAAGCCTAGCTGTTTTTACCTCGGCTGTCTCTTCATCGTCAGACGACAGCAGATCAATAACCTCCGGCCTTCCCTGTGCCAACGGTTGTTGGGGATCTTCCTCTTCGTCATATATCTCCTCATCTTCCATACCCTCATCAGCCTCAAAATCATCAAATTCGCCTCCTTCGGAATAGTAATCCTCTGAGTTCCGCTCCTCCTCCTCTTCGTCTTCCTCATCATCTGAGTTGTCTCCTTGCTCTCCATAATCAGAGAAGCGTCGGCTATGAGTTGGCTGTTCATTCACATACAGCTCCTCATCCTCTTCGTATTCTCCCTCAGAACCATATTCGCCTTGATCATATTCTTCGCTAAATTCTTCACCCTCTGCATCTTCATCAACCAAAACATTCTCATTCTCCTTGTCAGATTGATCCTCAAACATGCCATGCCCTTGATCTTCTTCGTCATACTCCCCTTCTTGCTGTTCGCCATCATCATCAGTTTCCGTCAAATCAAGTGCTGCAGACTGCGCACTATGTGATCGTGACATGACAGTAGATTTTGCGCCTGGATATGCTTCGTAATCTTGAGGTTGCTCCAAAGCTGGTAATTCTGGATAAGGGATATTAGCCACAGGCCGCCATGGCGAATGTATTTCTTGTTCTGGAAGGTCTGGGTATTGTGAGAGTGGTGGCGCTGACTGTATTTCATGCTGCTCGTCTTCACTGTACTCTGGAAGCTCTGGGTACTTTGTTGGTTCCGAATAGTTTGAAACATGGTCCGGGTTCAGGTTGGGCTGTGGAATTTCATGGTCCAAAGGATCTTCTTTATCGACTTCCTCAGCATACATTCGCTGCCCCACCCGCAGTTCATTGTCATCGCTAGCTACTTGTTGAAGATGTGATGGAGATCGCTGTTGATTGACACTCGCCCAAATTCCACGTTGACCCTTAAAGAGAACTTCTTCCATGGGCTCAGTTGTCGTGTCCTCCACCGTTGGCGGGACCCTAGCTTCAGGGCTTCCATTAGCTCTAATTGGACTAGCAGAATAAAGATCCTCACGATCATCAGGTGGCGATATTCCATGTATAGGCGACCGATTATCTTGGAATTGTGCAATTGGCGATACCAATGGCAGCGAGTCGGATGGGATAGGTAGTAGGTTTGGAGAATCTGGTGGCTGTAGCGTACCATTAGTTGTGTCTAGTCGATGCGGCGATGTAGGAGCTGCTAAGGCAATCTGTGGTAGCTCTGATGCATCCACTTCTTCCGGACTAGATCTTCTAGCCTGTACCGTAGTTTCCGTCTGTGTGCCATTGACTTCTACCGACTTGATAACTTCTGTCGTCTTACCCGCGGACTCCATCATGGATTCCGGCAGATCGTCCAAAATGTCGGTCTGTATACCTTCATCAACCATAACTGGTGTTGGCAGCACTTCCTCCACCGTTAAACTCGAGTCCTCTAACTCCCTCTCCAAGACCTCTTCAACCTCTGGGCTTGGGCTCCTGGAGCTAAACCGCCACGTACTGCTTAGCCTAACACTCCTTTTCCCGCTCCCAGCCGGACTCCCATCCTCCATCAGAAACAAATCACCGCCATTATACAACGGCCCACTCCCATACGCGACCCTTCGTCTCTTATTCCCATGCGGCGTGCCATCATCCTCCCTCCTCCGCGTTCTGGGATAAATGCTAACAATCGGCTCCGGCTCCCTCACCGGGCTGGGTGGCCGTTCTTCAACTGCTGGTTCCGGGGGCGGATGATCAATATCTATAGTGTGCACATCCTGTCTCATCTCCCGCCTCCATTCTACCTTCAACCTTTCCGTGAAGCGCAGCTCAAACTCTACGCCTCGTCCTGGACTCGCTGCCTCTATTCCCGCAGTGACGAATTCCGCTCCTTCTAAGCAGAGCAGGACCTCATCGCCGCTCGCAATCCCACCCTCTTTGACAAAGCGCGCCGAGCTGCCGCAGAACTGCACTCGCACCTGCCCTCTACTTTTTCGAAGTCTGAAATCCGGTTCTGCCAATAGAAAAGCGACAGATCCAGTGGCAGAGCTGAAGGGCCATGTCAATGTGACAATGACCTTCAATGTCCTCGTTTCTAACCGCTCAAGTTGTGGTGTGAGTTGCGCAATCGGAATCTGTGTGAGAGAGGAAAGCTCTGGAGGACTAGGAGCAGTTGATCCTGAATGCGCAGGCGTCATCGTGGCGGTTACTGAAGAAGTGATTATTAAATATTGGTGGCTGCGTAGGAAAGATTACGGTAGGTGTCGTAAAGTCATGGCTTGTTGGTTGGGTCGAAACTGAATTTCAGTGTTGTAACGCGACAATGAGCTTCAAAAAGAATGACGCGCCCGAATGCGTTAGGCCCACTTTTATGGTTTGGTTCTATCCGCAAGGTTCAGCCGTTACGAATGTCACTTCCTATTTAGCTTTTACGAACAATTGGATTCATGTGTTAAATGTTTAAAAGTGTAGTGTTGGATCCAAATGTTATTTGACTTTAGAATTGAAGAACGGGGGATGTAAATATTATATAGACGATTAACGACATTTTGTGCTACAGCTGCGAGGGCTGAGAGTCCTTGGGTAAGAAAACCCAAAGTCTACGTTATAGAGCGCAAAATTAGGCATGAGGGGCCTAAGCGGGAACAAGTCATAGATGGGTTGAGGGGACTGATGGTAAGGAATGCGAAACGATATCCATGACCAGCATAAGATACAACGTGGATATAGACCTCATCTTTGCAATTACATACAGCCATGTTAATCAAACAGAATATACAAACCCCAGACGCCCCAATACCATCTACGCCAATAAACACAAGTACCACCCACCGCCGTCGTCCGAGGTATGATCCATTAACCCAGATGAGCTTAAGGGAAAGCCTTCAATCATCACCCTTAGCACTAGCACTCTCCCAAACTTCGAAGCCCTCTTCGGCCTTCTCAATTGGCTCTAATAGCGCCGCCTTAGGCGCTAGTATGAAGTCATCCTTTTGCATCAGCATGTCTACATCACCAAGCGAGGGAGTAGAGACATCGATGTCCTTGCCGTTGATATCAGCGACGAAGTCGAATGTTGATGTTGGGATGATAGGTTGCTCTTGTTCTTCCTCAAGAGTTGAGTTTTCGTCATCGACAGGAACTAAGAAGACATCGCCCTCACCACATCCCACGGCGTAGTAATCCTTGGCTTTCAGATCCCCAAGCGGATTCCGATCAATATCGCACTTATCCATCTCCACCTCGCTGGTCCTCTCCCCACGAGCGCGTGTCGATGTCTGAGATATATCATCCATAGGCGGCACATTCTCCTTTCCTCTATCTGCTCTCTCCGCAATAGCATCTTCCTCATCACTCCCCAAGTCCAGAGTACAAGCGCCATGCTCCATCAGGTTCGTAGCCAGTTCCTCTTCTGTGTCTTCATGAATATCAAAGAACCAACCGTCCTTTGGTGCAGGTCTCCAGAGCTCGGGAATAGGAAGTACTTCAGCCTCTTTCTCCTTGGGCATAGCAGCAGGAGCGCGGGGTTTGTAGGAGGGGATGGTGCCTGAGAGGGCAGCGTCAATAGAGAAGCCAAGCCCCGTAGAGGCAGAAGAGGAAGCAAACTTGGGCGGGTCGATGCGTGTGAATGGACTGCCTGTTTTGCGGCGGTTGAGAATACCAATGCGTTTCCGGGTTGGTGAACGTCCCGCAGGCGCGCTCAATGGCAAGGAAGTGGAGATCTTGGGTGCGGGCGACCGAGTAGGGAGAATAGGACGCTTTACTGGAGAAGAAACGGGCTTCAGACAGGTAGAGAAGTCGCTAGGTGAAGGAGGAGCTTTGGTGAGAAAGTAATTGACAGGCTTGGAGGGGGCAGAAATGGTGGAGGAGATCTTGGATTTCTTGGGTGAGAGGAAAAGGATTGGGTTGATGTTTTCGCTGTCATCGGCGTCGAAGGCTGTAGCCTTACGCTTGGTAGGGCTGGTGAGTGCTATATCGTTTGTAAGATTCTGCATTGCTTCAATTGATAATGGAAGAGGGTAAAAAGAGCGAGTAGAAGCGACCGGAATAGAGTGGTGAAGCGAAGGAACGACCATGAATTAATTGAGGTTAAGGGGGACAAGGCTAGGTGGAATAAAGGTGAAGCATACCATTTTGACGGTTCTTGAGGCTCGTGAGATTCTGTAGACGAGCTTGGTTCAATTCACCGAAAGGCTGTCTCGTTGTCGCTGCCATCGTTGTTGCCATCGTAGCTTCTTTCTCTCGTCTCCCCTGAACCACAAAGCAACAGAGCACGAGTGAAGTGCCAACTGACCAAGCGTAGGTTAAGAGAGCTCAATAGACAAGAGAGTAGAGTCAATCACTTGATGTCGACAGTGGAGCAATGAAGGATGAATTGAATTTGTTGTTGTTGTTTATCCCGTTCACAGCTCAGACTCCAGACACAACATAACAAAGAGACAAGATGGGGGAAAGTGCAGTATATCAAGCCATACAGCTGACCCAATTCCCGGCCGTGGCATCACAAGTGGCGATGCTGTCCGCCAATCCATCCAATTCCACTTGTCGACCTCCCCCTACTCCGTGCATCCTATTTAGCGTGTCCTTTCGCGTTGAAGCGTGTGCCCTACGCGAGTCTGCCCAATCACTTCCCCTTCAACCACGAAAAGCGGAAATATGGGCTTGGCGAAATCGTTCCTAATGCATTCTTTTCATGGCAGATGGTTGGAGGAGCTGAGCGTTAAAGCAAGGGGGAGCTGCATTTGTCTCACGGTTTCCATGTCTCAGATGGCCACGCGAAAAAAGTATAAAGGAAGACCGCGTCCCGCGCGATTTGGAGGTGATTCTGGCGACTTTATGCGTCTTTTATGCAGGTGTGAGGAGGTATATCTCTGTGCATTATTATATCAGACTTCATCAACCGCTGGGCGTTTCCTCTTTACCAATTATTCCTCCTGTTACTTGAAGCAGCAAAGATGGTGAGACGATTCAAGGAGATTTTTGTTGCGGAATTGATTTGCAACCAGATCATCAAGTTGTTCTTTCGTCATCCAAGCGACGACTTACATAGCGAAACCAGAGCTTTGAGAGCCTAGAGAGGTCGTGATACGTCAATTGAGAGCTTCAGGTTTTGCGTTGAAAGTACCATTTGCCAATGGCTAGCAAAAAGCAGACATGTTGAAAGATGAGAAGAAGCTAAATTCATAATGTCAATTGACTCATGAACCATTTCGACATTCTCGGTAGATACAACATGCATTCAAATGCGCCAGAGCCAGTACACTTACTCCAAGCTCAATTCTCTCGTTGATCTTCACTCGTCGTGATCACAAAGCCTTCTTTCCCCTACCACCAATTACATGTCTTGGTACCACAAGCAGGACGCGCTTCTGCGACCTCGATCCTTCTTCCCTATAGTATCGACTTATTGGTTGTTGGAAACACCTTCCTTCGTCATGGCTATGCAATCATATCTTCCCATCGCCCATACTTGCATTGGTGCTTGTCAGAATGTGGCTCCATTGCACAACCTTGTCGTCTCATTCGGGACGTGATTAGGCTGAGGTTGTTCGAGGCTGTCATCGTCATCCCAATCGGGATCAGTGTGGGCGGCGTGCTTGTGCGGTAGCTGAGGTGCATTGGAGTTTCTACGCAGGACGTGACTTCGGCTTATCTGTTCAGCTACACGGGACCATAAAACACGGTGAGAGAAATGGTGTGTCCTACTACGTAGTAATGTCAAAATTAGACACCGAAGCATTGAAGGACAAAATCCAGGCAGTCTTGAAGTGCTAGTGTGCATTATACCCTATGCTATTATGATATCCCAACCATGCAGCTTGTAAATTACCCATGGAAAAGTCTGGTTGGGTGTGGAGCATGCCAACTAGGCATCAGCCGCTTTTGCAATCGTCTTATTGTCAGTGAAGCTAGGGAAAAAAATGGAGTAGAGACAGATTATCATAATGATGCCATCCATTAAGCCTCCGCCACAAGTCCATGAGAAATGCCTCTGAGATATCCAACAACCGCCACAGCCCGCCCCAAGTCCGTATCAGAATCAAAAAGAAGCTATTAATCATCACGCAAAGTAAGGCAGAATCAGAAGTCGACCTCACCAACGCGAGGGGCACGTCCGCCAGTCCAATCATCGCGTTCATAATATCGGAAAACGAGGTCATATCCATCAAGATAATGAACGATTCGATCAGTGCAGCGATACCCATTGATCTTATCCATCCGGGCGCTCCGGGCTGTGCGCTTTTGGCCATCAACCGCGACCGCGTCGGTGGAGATGGGGCGGCCCAATTCGCGTACCTCAAGAGAGTTGGCCTTCGCCTCGAAACGAGTAACACTAAACCGACCTGGCTTGAAAATATTAACTACTTGCTCGATCACGTCGTTTGTCTCTCGGCCAGTTTGATGTCCTGGAACATTAGTTTCGAAGCTGGCATAAGAGCACTGAGGCTCGGGTGTGACGTGGACCGTGAAGTAATGGGTGACAGCCCCAGCTTGGTCTGGTGCTGGAATGACACCATTAGCAGAGAAGCCGCATGGACTGAAAAGATAGGCATCAACACGGGCATCTGGATAGCGAGAGTTGGGGTAGACATCGGATAGGCCGCACGCTTCAGAGACAACAGTGCCAAGTGCATGTCCCTCAGTGCTGAGCTCAGGGAAGCTACCATCATCTTCGGGTGTGTTAAAACCTCCGTTATTATCAGACGAGGTGCAGCTGAAGACGTCGAATGTCTCATCATTGACCGAGTTACTGGCAGTGGTTCCACTCATACTCATGTGAGTCAAATCTCCATTTAGTGTCCCCAAGCTGTTCTCAGCATCCTTACGTGCTTTCTGAGCACTCGAATAATTCTCTTCTGCAACTGAACTCGCGTGTTCGAGATAGAACTGCTTGCACGTTTCAATATCCAAATCGGTCATGAGAACTTCCAACGTTTCATCATCAGCTCCACCTGGCCCAAGACCAAGCGTAGTGCTGGCAGGAATTTTGATAGTCTTAGTCTGGGTAGGAACTCGCTCGTCAGGTGTACGTGGAGGCGTGGGATTGGGTGTTGTCAAGTAGAGGTACCAATGATCACCATTCATCTTTCCAACCATGTAGGCACTTCCACCAGTAAACATATCATCCAAAAACTGAACCTCGCTCTTCCAGCTGCGGTGTGGCCCATGTTGCTTATCCGGGAACAAAAAGTTCTTACGACTATAAAACACCCGGTATGGAGTGGCTGCGGTCTTAATTTCGTTCAACGACTCGGTGTTGTGTGAAGGGAAACCAGCATCAACAGCAGCAATTCGCAACATGCGGCGGAGTCCAAGAAGAAGGGTAGTGGTACCACATGTCTTAAGAATAAGCTTGTGTGGGAACACGAACATACTCGATTCCGAGAGGAGGTAGGCGTCGACATGCTCAGACTCAACAACGGAAAGGACCTTGCAATTCACCAAATCGAGCATTTCCTTCCAGGTTTCGGCGGAGACCGCCTTCAATCCACTCTTATGTGCTCCATCTGGGAGACTATCGGCGGCTGGAGCGAACCATACTTCGAGCAGTTTTTCGGGACCTGTTCTTAATTAGCAGATCTACTATCAAACAGACTTTGTGCTTACCCTCAAATGCATTACTAGAATCAAGATCGATGGTAGCCTCACGATTGATTGTTAAATGAGGTGTACCTTCAGAGGGAGAGAAAGTGTATGAAGCCGGCATCTCCCGATTGTTCATAACTATGCAATGGCGACTTTTAAGCCTCGCTTTGCTTTCTCGGGGTGCCCTTACCTAGGCTGAAAACTCAATATTATAATCCAAGACTTGGGCTAATTCCTACTCTTCAGTTTCTCCCTTGCTCTCCGATATTTTCTTAGCTCTGTGATTGACTGTTTGTCACTGGCCAAGTACTGTGAAGCACTATCTGCCACCCAGACGAACCTTGCGGTGTCCGCCTGAGAAGAGAAGGCCCACAGAACCGTGGGAGAAGTGTAAGTGCTGGCGGAGCCAGCAAAATAGACGTTATTTCAGATTGCCTTCAATGGGCGTTATGGAGGTCGAGTGCACAAGGGAATGAAGAAGTCCTTTGCGGAGGGAATGTTGACTCTTTTGTTGGCTCTCGTTCTGTAGAATCCGATACCGTATGTAGATACCGGGTCTAGCAGACGAGATATAATCTGCAGATATTTGAGAGTGATTTTATATTCTTAGTAATTCGGTGGTTTGGGCTATCGAGGCCTATGTTTATTCACAAACCGTTAGCAATGTGTGTCAGAAGTGGCAGCTAAGAAACTGGTGCAATGAGCTCTTCCACACCGCACTTTTTATGCGACGTTCCGCAGATTTTGTAATCTGTTCATGTCGTATATATTGCGGCTCTAGGCTGCGAGGCGTGCCGATAATATCATATCTGATTGCGAATCGCTTCGATCTGCTCGTCTGCGCATATACCAGTGGGACTGCCATGCCACACAAGGCATACCACAATGAAAATGCCCAGACATTCTTATTCAAAAGAGGTTACTTACTTTGCAGGTTTGGACAGGAATCTCAATAGATCTTTAGTGCTCATATGGTGGTGGGCGGTATCCTAACGATTTGCGGTGTGACAGTCCAGCATCTGTGGGACACTGGCTGTAGTAAATTGCAGATGCAAATTCAGTAGCGTATAGAGCTCATCTGTGAGCTCCAAGTATTTGGGAGACAGAGCTGATCACTGTAGCAGCATAAATAGAGCAGTTCTGATTATATTGGTTGGTTGTGCAAAGGGCCTTGCGATGTCAAGTTGTGGTCAAGTGTGTTCCCAAAATTTTCAGGTGGGGCAATGAAGTTCTGGAAAAACCCTGAGGCCTTGCACGTCATTAGCCGCTACGCTTTCATGAGATGAGTTTTGTTCCAGGAGAGACCAACACAATTCATTCAAGAAGTATTCTCTGATGCTTACCTGCTTTACTGATCCTGATTCTCCTTCAGCAATGTGGTTAACAAAGAAAGAAAAAGTAGTGCACCTCGATAGAGTTGAGCGATTTATCATTCTCCCCGGCGAGATCTGATTCCTGCCTGGGTCGCAATGTCCCGTGTTTTGTACCCCTCATTGCTTAAGCGAGCCCCTATTTGTCCATCCACCCTCCGCAATTGTCTCACTACTATATGGCTACAAGAAAAAAATGGCCAAAGTTCTTCTTCGGCCATCACAGCATTGAAGGGAGCAGTATGAATTGAATAGCTGGGTGTCACTCTGGATAAGTTACAAAGAGGATGTAGCAAATTACAATGAAGTTATGCTATACCCCTGAAGACGATCACATGCAAACATATCAGGGGATAGCGGGTTATCTTCCATCGCTTAATAGGCTGTTCTCAAAGCACGTCACTTCCCGTTGATCGTCAATCAATCTAGTAGATAGTGGAATGCTAGGTCTTGCCCTAGATCTACTTAGAGACTCGACCAAAGAGTGGACACAGGTGCCACGCTCATCGGGGAGGCACATTATGTATTGACCCATTAGGCAACGTTATGCGAGCTACGGAGTACAATAGAAGCCAATGGATCTGCTAAGCTGCCTTCTGTACGACGTTAAGAAAGGCGCAAAAGAATTGTTCGATCGGGTAATTTATGCGAGAAATTATAGTGTACATCACATCTTTAATTATACAACGAGAGTTTTATTGATGTTAATTTGTTGTCTAGCTATATGAAACTTGTGGATTACTTGCCTCAATCTGCTACCTTCAATGTTTGGATCGAACCAGCCACTCGTAGAAATATGAGAAATGAAAGGGACACTTACCGACTCGCCTTCTATTCTATTTCATGTTCTCCGCCACTGCTTTACTGAAACGTTTTTCTAATCCACTCATACATTGTTTCTCCATGCTCTTGGTGTGTTTCATCCTCTTTCTCATCATCCTCACTCTTGTCCTGATGCTCCGCCACCACAGGGCGTGGCGAGCGGATTACATCGAAGATGAAGCGATTCAGCTGTTCAGATAATCCAGATCTATCTTGTCTAGTTTGGATTACGATATTGAGGCAGTAAGGAGGAGATACAGCGATTGTCAAATTTTCTCGTCCCCGGCGGATTTGAATGCTGCATTCTTGCATCTCGAATTCTGTTTGGGAGACCGAAAGATGGACAGATTGTTGTTGGGAGTTGGGTGGCCAACGCGGGGAGTCATTCTCTACACCATCCTCTATATCTAGCGTTATGGTATGGAGAGGCGAGAGGGATTCGTTGTCAGATTCTCCAGCGGAGCGAGGTCTATCTGATGAGACGGAGGCGGAGTCTTTAATGACGCTCTCATTCTCGTACAAACCACTCTTATCCTCATTATCTTCTTCGCTTTCCTCATTGTTTAGTGGGAGTCGGAGGCTTTCACTCTCTTCTTTTTGATTAGGTTGAAGAAGAGGTCGGTTGTGGCACGGGCAGCCACCGGTGTTTTCGACTTCGAAGCCCTGTTTATAGTTAGAAGCACTGAATGCTGACTCAGACTCACTATCTTCGTTTTTATCTACATCGACGTCACGAGTAACTGCGACTAGGTTCATAATTGTGTCTCGGCCGTGACCGATGCCATCAGTTTCATCTTCTCCAGTGAAATCAGAGAGGCCTTCGCTTGTTATGCTTTCGTTCGCGCTTACATCCGTATCACTGGCGTCTTCAAAAGTGTGTTGCATGTCTTCCATCATCGACTCTACTTCTTGTATGAGCTCTGTCATGACCGAATTAATGGACTGGTTTGTATTACCATCCGCCGCCGGGGCGTTGGGGAGGGATCCGACAAACTGAGACGGCATGTTAGACTCTGAGGATCTGGGATGACTTAGGCTATGAGTTTATTCTGATTGCCAACTGTTTTGTCTCCGAAGAATATATGAATACTGGCTTACTGATATTCTTTATGGTATTCAGGATGTGGGAAAGTCGAAGTGGAGAAAGAATATTATTCTGGCGGGACAACAAATATATTTATACGAAGTTGAACAACGGAGAAGAACAATTCTAGTTGTCAGTTTATATTTCTGTTCGTTACAAACAAGGACCTTTGACCCAAGTAAAAGGGGCATTGTTTCTCCTCAATGACACTTATCCGTCTTTGTGAATGTCTTTATTTGGAGATATAAAATATATTGAAAAGGCTGCTTTTCAACGAAGAAAAATTCAACATGTGGTCTTATGTAACCATTTTAAAATAGGTATCATATTAGGCCTTATGAGCAACTCCATATTGTAAACTTGAGAGTACGGGCTGCTCTTGTTTTTATTCTTGTTCTACTTGGAGCATCGCTTAAGGCTTGTTGATGCGTTTTGTGCATCAGCAAGAACTTGGATTATGATCCAAGACTAACTTACTCCAGAATGCATCTACCTCTGTGCTCATGGACCACATTTCACTTTGACTTTCTGTAACTACTGGCGATGATGACTTATACCAACTTTTGCGATATGGCCGAGATGTCTTGATAACGAAGCCTACTCAAATCGCAAAAGCTTGCCGTAGGTAGTTCCGTCAATGCCATCTGGTCAATGTGATCTAGGGAAATATCTCCAAAACTTGAGCATTATCGTTATTTATTTGATCCAATGATACTACTATTCTAAGCCGGAGAACAAGTTTTTCAGAGACTCGACGAACGCCTCACAGTCCTGGTTCACTGTCTTAGGTATCCACAGTCCTTTAAACACAATCACGATCCTTACATCACATGACTCCTTCTAGGCAAATACGGCTTTCCATGTCTGGTCCCTTGTACATTTTGGAACCCGCTTAGCACTATGTACTAGGTGATTAGACCATGCCACAATTAGTCGACTATTACGACAAATTAGATTCTAAAATAAGTTCATTAGATGCTAGCCGGCTGAACTCAACAAATATTCATGGGCGTGTCTATTACTTGCTCAATTCTATAACCATATATGTACATTTATGGCCCGAGCGACTGCGTAACGGCAGCTTTGAGCCACACTTTAGTCCAACGGCTGAGACTATAAGGCAGCCTATGACACTAGCCGAGAAACCTTCCCTAGGCATGGCACTTGGCGGCTAGTTCCTAGGGACATTGGCAATAATGATAGAACCTTTTAGTTCAGAGTACAAATTGAAGATTAAACGCCATAATATGGCGTAGCATGGGTTAATAGCAATGTTCAAATATATAAGATACAGTGATTCCAGATGCACAAGCAGAAACCAATCATTATGTTGCTCTATAGACAGCCCAGATTAGCAAGTCAAACACACAAGATACAAGAGTTAATAGCCAAATTCTTCTTGAGATTAGTCAAAATCAAAGATAATCACAAACGACACCTCACGCGAGCATACCAAACCAGTATAATCCTCAGCGTTCCTCAGGCCAGAAAACATCAAGATGTGCTTTGGTTTTGGTATTTCACGACAACGCTATGCACCAGGTCCCGCCGGCCGTCCAGTAATGACTAGCCCCATGCATGGAGGAAGACCGTTTGGACTAAGATATGGAGGGGGTTTTGGTAGTAGAACTGGATACGGGCAGCGAAGGAGATATTAGGTCGCTCAGTCACTAGGACTCACTGATAAAAGTATCAACTGAGAGTTTTTGAGAGACTGAAAGATGAGCCTGAAAACAGGCGAGCAACCTTTCTGATTATGGATGCTTTTTTTTTTTTTAGGGACTCACTCTCGGTATATAAGTGCCGAGAAACTAGACGAATGATAGAGATTGCTTTGCAGCCTCATTTGGCGTTATGAGTAGGGAAAACGGTGTTACGAAATTTCTGAGCAGTTCTTTTCACAATCGGATGTTAGTGTTCAGGAGTCAGGTTTGAAAGGCTTTCGTTCTAGAAACGGTAATGACGTGGTAGTTTGAAGGTTTTATTAGATAGCTAGTTTCGGGGACTGAATAGCTATGGGACGATGGATGACAATGAACAAAACATTGATAAAATAAAGGAATAGGGGAGGAGCTACCAGAAGCCGAGATCTTGGCAGCTGTCCTATATCGATTCTGTATAAATATTTTAAAGCTTGTGTTCATAACACTTTACTATTTATACTTATGTATAAGCCACCTGAACTGCGTGTATATATTTTCACTAAAGCTTGAACTTGACTAACGTGTAACTTGAAATTGGATAACTTGAAATTGGGTAATAATCAAAGAGCATCGACCTTCCTCTTCGTGTATTAAAAGAAGTGGCTAAAGATCTGGTACTAATTTTCATAAACAAAACTAGTATCGCAGGATATAAGAAATTGTTGTTTTCGATGAATTCTGGATTGTCTTGAGTATTGAAGTACAGTCGTTACCCCAATTGCACGTTTAGAGAACAATCTGCACTGTCTTGGCGACACTGGGGACTCCGGCCGCCGAAAGAGCGAAGAGATAATAGTACCCCGGGATTAATATACCGCTATCCCTCTCAAGTTGTAGGACATAGGTGGCTCCACTTTGTGCTGAATTGGAAACAGGGACTCTTCTCTGGTCGCTATTGATCGAGTGTGTGCAGCTGCCAAGACGAAGTAGAGAGAACTTGACACCAGTGGCTGTGGTACTCATGGTGACAGTGAGTGTGCCACCAACTGCAACTTGATGAGAGGCGAGGGACGAGATTACAGGGCGAGTCGCAAGAGTGTTATCGGTGTTGAAAAGATATGGCGGTGTGAAGATCTGACCATCAGCATGGTTGACTGCCAGATTACAGTTGGCATCTGATGACCCCGGTAACCCAACGTAACAGAGTCCGCCACCACCACTGAATACTGTCCCATCTGGGAGGAGGATTGATATGGCGTGATAATTTCGTGCAACAGCTGCGAGTGCAAGCTGAGTCCAAGTTTTCGTGGTAGGATTGAAGATTTCTGCAGCCAGAATTCCATCGGTATCTGTGAAGACATGCGCAGTCTTCTGTCCGCCCGTTACAAGTACGCTTCCATCAGGCAGGACAACGCCATTACCGTAAGCTCTTGGAGCAGCCATATCTTGGACACGTTCAACTACCGCAGGTTGAAATGGAGTGGTGATGGTAGTGATATGGGTTCTGGTTATACCTGCACTATTATCGTAGTCGGGAGCACCACCAGTGCTCAAGATCTTGCCAACATCATACATAACATTGATACCGCACATCGCATCATCACCGTCTCTGGTAGCTGCCTCAAGGACAGAGCCACTGCCTGTCGTGCCGTACCAATGCTGCTTTCTGCTTGGTCCAGCTTGAAAAACAGATCTGTTGGTCCATCCAAACAACCAACCATGATTGTCTTCTCTCCATATTCCCTCATGATCATCTGTTAGCATTGCGTCCACCGAGGCGCTGGGAAGCAGTGTCCAGGCGTTAGTACTAGGATTGTATATCTCACCATTCTTACCACCATAGCCCCCAGAAAACGAACCGCCGATTGTAAACACTTGGCCATCCGATAGGGTGACAGATGTTTGATATCCCCGGGCTATTTTCATGTTGGGTCCTCTAGTGAAGCTATTTGTGACAGGATCGTATATACTTGTCTTTTCAGCGTCAGAGCCGCCAGTTATTACGATACGGCCATCGACCAGAGAACTTATTCCAGGGCAGAACATGTCATGATTTGTATTGGAAACCTGCCTCTGCGATGCAGTACCAGTCTTGAAATTGTAGTCAGCAAATTGAGTATAGCCTGCAGCGCCTCCAAAAGTTGTTGCTCCCCATGCAGAGAATACGAGCATTCTGGAAGATTCCGGTACTTGAGGCACAATATAGCCGGCAACTGGAATGATAGGAAGTCGGATGATATCTGACCACCTCCCGAGCTTAGCTTCATTATTTGGTACCTTGAGACGAATGACATCGAACTTCTTGTTCATAGCCCAAATCAACATGGCAGAGGTATCCTTGAAGTGGCAGACAAGATTGACATTATCGAAGACGGCTTTGCTACATCCAGTAGCTGCGGCACATGCCTGGGCACAAATTGTAGGAGAAGCGATATTTGTGATTACTCGTAAACTGGCGCCTTGGTAATCCGTATTCGGGCAAATGTGCCATTCAGTTCCGCTCGTGTAAGTATAATTTGTTCCTGAGAATGGGCATACCGCGATAATGGTGCCTTCAGAATTGATATTATTCAGGTAAATGGTATCGTATCTGGTGTTGGAAACCCATGTTAAGGTCGCGGTTGAGTCTTTGACGTGACACACTCTTGAGGTAGTGTCATAAACTGCTTTTGTACATGACGGATTGAGACCGCACTATACATTATTATGATTAGAAAGATTCATTGAAAACGCGTGGAAGTATCCAAGTTGTTCAGATAATGTTAGCCTTGTAGGATCTTAACGATTGATTGCAATAATCATCTTATGTTACGACAGGTAAGGTAAAGAGTGGATTTGAATATATGCATACAATTTGAGCGCAAGCGACGACAGACGCTACATTTTGAGTAACGAGTAGACTAGCACCAGTATAATCTGTGTCGAGACAAATGGAGTATTTAGCACCATCAGCATCGGTATACGTGGTTACCGCAGTAGGACATGCAGTGATTGCCAGTGATCCTCTAATAAGAAGAGCAATGGAGAAAGCTCTGAGGATAGTATAAGATATCATCATAGCAACATAAGTCATGAAATGGAGACAAAAAGTGCTTCAGATAAATGTCTAGTGAAACTGGGAGAACGACCATTCCAGATATTTGACTCTGGCTGGGGATACGGAAAGGGCGTCAGCATCGAACTTGTGTTATATATAAGTTTTCTGCATCAGAAAGGCATGCTCCTGTATGCTATTCTTCAGCTTCTGCATCCTACAGCTTCGCATATTTCGCCGAAAATTAAATTTGAGTAGACTTAGAAGCAGCGTATCGGATCCTTAGCCTACGAGTGTGGACGACTTTCAGGTGGTATTTGTGGAACAAGCTCAAATTTCGAGAGAAATGCATGCTGCATGCACGGAGACGTTGGATAAGGAAAATAGATTGTGACTTGTAGCTCCTCTGGACTTCCACAGCTTTTCAATGTTTGGTAGTCACAATTTAAGTGGTCAATAGTTGCGTTAAGCAAGCGGATTGAGCCGATAATCCTGGTTGATTTCACCAACCCGCTTACGCCAAGCTATTGAATTACAAGCGAATTCCCCTGAAATCGCATGCATACGAGTATTGCAAAATCCATTGCATTTGGCCAATTGAGCTACAGAAGATGGATCTAAGAGGCTTCATGTAAGGAGCAAGATAGGTCTTGGTGTTTCCAACATGGCCGAGTCTAGTTACTTTTGCGCCACAATAAATGCACGTGTAGGGTATCTTCCTTGCTTGAAGAGGTGGGCGTTGGGACAACTTTTGTCCCACCGATGAGAAAGAGAACTACATCTCACCTACAAACTGTGGTTGTATTCTATGCGGATGCCATGCATATGCCATGAGGCTCAGCTTCCCGGCGAACCGAGCTTAGTTGGCTATTGATTGGTATGACCAAATAATCTTGGCAGGATCCAAGCAGCCACTTTGCGGCAGAGGTCAACAAATAGGCAGGTGTCAGGTGATATAGAATCTGCTCTTTTTGGGAGACGAGTTTCTTTGCAACATAACTTAAGATAGACCAGAGATTCAGCTCACGCGTCCTACGATAACCAAAATGACTCCAAGACCGATGTTCCACGACAGGGCTCTGCTCTTGTCATCGATTTCTCATAATCAACGCGGCTCTCCTATTTGATGTTCTTCCATGAGCAGTGAGTGGACAAGGGTATTTCCTTATGGTGCCTTCATTACAGCAACTCTCGCCTTAATAATAACAATGCCAGCTGCTCAGTACATGTATTGGCTCACAGATGAATGGTTCCATCTCTATGCTCAAGACTTGTAAGATCAAAATCACCTGAAGAAGTATACATTTATGCACACCACCTTAACTAGCAGAACAACCACCAGTATTCTAGGTAAGCAAACAGCTTTTGCTTACGAGGTCACAAATAGAGCTCATGGTTGCTAAGAATCATAATAACACCAATCAATATTTTCGCTCATAGATGTGTGTTCACCATCAGAACAGCAAATGCCCTATAACAGTGCTCATTACGTAACTACTTCATTAAGGCGAAGGAAAACATCTGCTGGCGAAAACTGCCATTTCTTAGCTTCCCCACAGACGATTCGGCGTTCAGTTTTCAATTCCATTGTACGCTAACAAAGGAGCTATTGTTCAAACAAAAAGATCTCGATCGAATACCATGAATTTTATGTTTATTGGAAGGAATCCTTTGATACCAATCAAGGAGACAAAGAAATCCACTCTGCATAAATCATATTGCCAAGCTGCAGGTGATAATATTTTATGTTCACAATTCTATAAACAAAGCTCTTTGAAGCCACAAGAAGCAGGGTAGCCAAAGAGTCAAGAAGTATAAGACGATAATGTGTCCCAGAATTATGTCCACATACACTGCATCTGATCGAGGCTCTCGCTCAACACTCGTTCGAGTAAGCTCTTTTGCTTTCCTCCTTTTACTTTTCGCTTCAATAACAATGGCTAGGAAACAATGGAAGAATAATAATCAACAACCTGCGCAGGCGCAGGGGAAGCCTCTGTGCCGTATCTGCAAGAAGGTCGGTCGACCATCCACTCATAAACAAAATGATTGTTACTTCAAAGCACAAAATAATCAGAAAAACCATAACAACAAGGGAAAGCCTGAGTGCCAGTTTTGCAAGAACATTAGCAGACCATATTCTCACCATACCAACAATTGCCATTATCAAAACCAGAATAGCCCGCAGAACCATAACAACAGCAACAGCAACAACAGCAGCAGCGATGGTAATGGTAGGGTGCCTCCCAGTAGCCCATGTAAAAACTGCAACGGCCAACTCGGCCTACACAATGACAGCGACTGTCCCTCCCTCTCTCAGAACTCAAGACAAATCGCAAGTGTTCAATCAACAGCCATCTGCCCTAGATGTCACAATGGCTTGCACTTCATCGCTGAATGTCCTGTGAACATCCACGTCATTGCGAGTCAAAGCTACTTTGACGAGGAAGACGCTGATCCGCATTATGATCCTCAGCCCAATTACAATCAGCCTTCTCAATACCACCACCACCAGCAGCAGCATTGGAATTTCCAGCCGACAGGATGGGTGTATGATGAAGATAATGATGTGGTGATGGGCGAGGCGCCACCCTTGGTGTATCACTATCAGCCGTTCAATCCGCAGGATTATATTCCCCTCAGGAGTTTCCAGGTGTTTCCGACGCCGGTTGTTCACCAGCCAATGATGCAGCCATTCGTGTATCAAGCGCTACAGCCGTTCCCGGATTGGAGAAACTAGCACCTGAGACGAGGGAGTGGAAAATGGTAAGTTGAGGCATGTGGATCGCGCTGGCGGGGCCTGGCAGGTAAGTCTATCCGATTATGTTCTCTTAAGCATTTCTTTAATAATAAAAGTCTTAATATGATTTTTAATACGATACATCTTCATTCATTTCTTGTGTACCATGAACTACTCGCAGATAGACAAAGATAGCGAACCCTTCCGTACAAGCTATGCATAATATTGCGGAAAACATCGGCGTACCACCACTCATCTGGACGAGACTTGGCGCGGCAAAGGCATCTGTCATCAATCCCGGGTCCTTGTTCAGCACCTGCTCAGACTTCCTTACGTTCTCATTATTTGCTCCATCCAAGGATATACAGCCGAGTTAGCAAGAGGATAGCCCATGTGTAATGCATTGGCGAAAAACCTTTGTGTGTCAGCCATGCTTCTGTTTTCACTTTATTGTACTCAAAACTACCTTGCTTCTTTAGGAGTACCATGCTCAAATAGAAGCATTGAGTCTTCGATCGGCA
The DNA here is from genome assembly GCA_918026815.1 of Chalara sp. BL73. Lineage (NCBI taxonomy): Eukaryota > Fungi > Ascomycota > Leotiomycetes > Helotiales > Chalara > Chalara sp. BL73. The sequence goes on from CAKJVC010000196.1 coordinate 364,065, forward strand.
TCAGACCATCATCGGCTCCCTGTAAATGATCAGCAATTATCTATGATCATCGGTATAGAGGTAGGTCGAGCATACATTTATTAAGAGCAATCTTGTGGAAGGCTGTTGGAGAATTCCATTTTCCAAGAGTGAGAAGCGTTTCTGCGCATCATTCTTAAACTCTGTCGCTGTTGTGTAACCGTGCTTCAAAGCCATGGCTGGCCATAATCTGGCAATTTCAGCTAGGAAATCAGCTCCGAGACGTAAACTTACGAAAATGGATATTCATGATTATCAGCTTTTTCAATCCAATCCATGTCAAAGAAGAAGTGCGTTCCAGCTCCTTGTGCAACGCTGCCTGCCAGTTTGTCTTTGTGAGTGTGTGCAATTCTCACAGCATAATAGCCGCCAGCGCTCAAACCCCAAGCCATAACCTTCCGCATGTCAAACCTCCCATCTTGTGCCATCCAATCGAGCAGACTAGTCCATAGTCGCTCTGGGCTTTTAGGATCTGAAGGGTCTGAAGGACAATCTGCGGTCCCAGGAATTTCCACTATGACGCTCGCCCAACCTCGAGCTGTGAACTCATTGCTTCGCTGAGTATTATCCGGCCTGTAGCCATCCAGTCCCGTGATGAGTATCACAGCTGGTACTTTATGCTTACCTTCATTCGCACTCTTGGGAAGACGGACATAAGCAGGAATTGTGGTTCTATCCGCACTTTCAGCCGCGATGTGAGGCACCATGACCTGTCTCATCGGCTCTCCCCAGCTCGAGGCTGCTCTCATATACACCGCTTTCTGAGCTTCCCATGCTTTCCATTTGCTCTCTGAGCTCAATTTTGGAAAGCTCCCTACATATGGAAAGCGGGAGATGCGGTAGAGACAGGCTGCTCGTAAGTACAGCTCCGAAGCTTTTTCATGATCGCCAGATCCCGAAGCGAGAATCCCTCTGGCTGTCAAACCCTCAGCAGCGGGAAAGAAGGCCCCGGTGTATTCATCTCCATAACCATCATTGACGTTGTTCTAATAAGTCGTAAGTTTCAAGGATATGGAGAATTGATCAGACGCAGCACGAACAAATATAAGGTATCTGAACACGGGCTCAAAATCTTCGAACTTGCCGTCGTGGAAAGGATACACACTTTTCATACACTATTGAGCTGAGTTAGAATACTGCCCAAGGGTGGCTAATTAAGCCCCTACTGCGGATTTCCACTTCGTCTCCCATAGAGCTTGGATACCATCATGATGCGGCATTCGACTATCGAATTTGTCGCCGAGAGCCCATGTTCTTTTCTTCAAAGCTTCCTTGGCACTAGATTTGACAAGATGAGGCGACATCTTGTAATTGAAGATACACCAACTGAAATAAGGTGATTTTAGCTGTTACACAATACTTGAGGATTATCTTCAGTGCAAGGGAAATTAGAATTACACTTCGGTCAAAGGAAGATCGCGATTGATGCTGTTCAGATATGGAACTTATATATGCGGAAGAGATAATCTGGTTGGACCGGACCTCCGTTGTGGCGGACTCCGTCATATTGCCCTCACAATAGTTGATTCTGCCACCCAAAATAAAATTAATTGCCACTCATTTGGAACCATTCAGGCAGACTCCTGGCTCCTTCGTGTTCAAATGCGGGCGAATATTGGCTGCTTTGGGAAATGATGGCGAGCGGGATTCGTTAAGAATCTCTCCCAATTTAGAAAATCCAAGCCCAATTACTCTGGAAAGTGTTTGCTGTGTTGGCAAGTACCACACCAAGACTTTGGTGTCCTTCAATTTCACCAACTTGAAGCATTTTCTTCCCGAATCCATCTCTGTATGTCTATGAATCTCCTGATAGCAGCACTACCAACCAACCAAGTTTCTGCGTCAGAGAACCTTCCAGTTCTACTCAGATAGAACATCCAGAACGCAGCTTCCTTCTTGCCTCTTGCTGTCGCAGCGCCAATCAGCAATACCCATAATAGTATGCCTGGATATCGGGCCCAGAAGCTATCATGTGAACATTTTGCCATGGCAATACAGAGTTGTTGGAATATTTCCTCATTCATCGTGGAGTCAAAGTTGACGGTGGGGTTGGTGAGAGCGCCAGCGTACAAGGCTGTCGCAGCTGTGAGGGTGTCTAAGACATGGTGATGAGAAGAGTCATTGCAGCGGGAGATAAGAGGGAGCGTGAGGAGAGGTATCTTGTAATCGTGTTGTGGTTCAGCAACGAAGTCGATGATGTAGTCAGGTGATGGGGTATTTCTGAAGTTAGTATTTCGGTGTAGCCCCTCAAAACTCTGAGTAAGATTTCGCATGCTGCTTAAAAGTGTTATTATGGCCTCTAAGTTATCATGGTACGTTATTATTTTGTCGAAAGATCCGCACCCAATGAGAGGAGATTCTTGATGGATCATACGATCGTTGTCAGTTGGTGATATGGGCTTAGTGACGATATATGTCACTGATGGAAAGCGTGGAGCATTTCCCGTCACTATGGCTACCATTGAATCGAACCTTCATAAGAATGTTAGCTTTTGAGGTTGGGAAGTATCCCTGGCAGCTCTTACAAAGTTAGTTTTGCTGTCATGGTTCCTTGATCTTCAAAAGCAAAGAATCCTCCTCTTAGCTCAACGATTCTCTCGATGGCATCCATGTGATTACTCAATTCTTGCAGACTTCCGTAACCGACCTGGGAAATGATTAATTTTCGTGCTTTCTGGATGAACTCCGGATACGGAACATGTATCGAACAATAAATTTATGTTACATGCCCACATGATAGACAATTTTTTAAGTTGCTTGATGAAATTTACCAAGGATTTTGAGGCGGCATCGAATGCCGGATCCAAAAAAAATTTGTCCATGACCTTAACTTGTTAAGAAGGAACAAAAGATAACTCACTGTCCACTGGGCAAATGTCATAATAGCAGCAATTGTAGCATTACTGGTAGCTTTATCGCGGTCTTCTAGCTGTCGTTGAATCCACTTGGTGGTCTCGACTCGAAATTTGTAACATTCAGGGCTCTGTCCGATCCATAGCAACACATTGGGATCCAGAACTGCGCCTTGGACAGCCATAAAATCTGGACTTTTCGTGGATGGCATCCATCCGCTTTGCCTCGGCGTCAATGCCTTTTGGCTGAGGTCTTTACGGTCTGATCCCGTAACGTTAAATGGCGCCGAGAATGGCCAATTTAGTCGATTGACATATAGAATAGGGCCATCTTTTTCAAACCATGCGTAGGGTATCACTGTACATAGATTAGACACGATCTCCAGTCATACGAACGAAAAAGAAAGGTGTCCCCAGCACAGGAGAAAGGCTGCTCACAGTTTGCTTGGCAGTGAAGTTCTGTTGCCGGAGATAGCAAAGGAGCATTACGATAGGGTACAATCTTGTTGCTTGCTGACTTAGCATCAGCTGTTGCGTTTACGTTTCCTGATTTGGATTTCTGCCCCTGAGAAACACTGACAGGCCAAGAGGACTGTCTAGGCTGCAGCGTGACCCGTCTTTGCTGAGTCAACTTATCAAGATCTGCTTTTTTCGACTCTTTCCTCTTCTGGTGGTACTCTTTGGATACATGTGAGCGCACGGTACGAACGCTTGAGACCTTGCCGCCCTTTCCGACACTCACCCACTGCAGGGCTGGTGGAGGCCGGGTGGCGGCGCCGGCCAAGACTTTAGAAGCTACATCTTCAAGGTTAGAGTCACGATCGTGGTCAATATCCTGTGATTGTGTGTGGTGAGCCTTAAGTTTCGTTGAATATGTGGCCGGCTTATTCATCGATGTATGAGGTATCTGTTGACAAATAGACATGGAGGGGCAGCGCCTATATACCAAAACTCCTAAATTAAGCGTGGTGTGCTTGGCACAAGATTTAGATAGATGGTCTCCTTGGCATTTTCTGAGACCCTTGTATCGCAAGCTCCCCATCCCCCTTCTTGCAGTGGGAAAGACGAGTTCCTCAATTGGAAGGTTAAGGGAATCGTATTTGGCGATTGTCATGAGCTGGCGGTCCTCTTGGGATTTGCATATGTTTGTGACTCGCCTCGAATTGCGAGGCTCTGGTGCCAATGTATACAATGTAAGATACTCAGCACGCTGCATGCCTCGAAATAAAGGATTGAACAGTTGAGCCATGAATATCACATCGCTGTACCAGGAATATATTGTCTTTTAGGCTTTGCCACCGAGAACTTTATGACGAGCGATAGTTCGTATTAAGCATTACTAATCTGCTTACATTCCCGTTTCTTCCTACAAACCATCTCTTCAACGGCCAATAACCAGACATATTACTATATCTCAAATAGGAGTGATAATCCAAAAGCATGATATTCGTAATATGCAACGATAATATTATGATCTCGCTGCTTCAAATTGATAAACAACGAGAATGCAGCAAATCTCGCTAAAGCCCCTTTTTTTCAATGAGGGACGTGCTCACAAGATTTTGTAGCAGTGAATCTAATCCAATTGAGCACACACGATCCCGCGCCTTTAGCGCTAATAGATATGAGGGATCCAGACTCTGGGTATTATTTAGCTGTCAGTACTTCCAAATTCGACTAGATCCTCCAAGAGTGAAGCAATGCGGCAAAAACTAGATTATTATCAGGTTAAAAATGGGGAATATGCACCGTTATCTCAATAGCATTGGAATCAGAGGCTCGAGGATAGTAGAAATCAAGTCGTGGGTAATTTCGAATTCATTGCTGACAATTCCCAGTTAGCAAGAACTTCCCCCCAATTAAGATTAGCGTGCTTGGCTCAGATGGTCTGTGTGCCTTGCCTATCCATACGTATTAAAGAAAACAAAGGCAATGACACCAACATATGATGGAGTTTCAATGGATACTAACAAAAATTTTAAATGCTGGCAATCAACGATGTGTGGTATCTCGATGCAAAGGTGGCCAGCATAACCTGTCCCTGCTATCTTCTCGAAAGAGCCCTCCAACTACACACAAATGGAGACAGGAGAGGATGGGTGCCAAAGTAGGACGACATCGCTGACTCTTGTACAGAATGCGCAAATCCGTATAATTTTCAGTCAATTTTGTAGAGCTCTCGCAGAGTGACTAGGAGAAAGCTCCGGAGAGTGTAGTTTGGTTGCTGGGATGTGAGATAATGACTTGACAAATCACTGCCACCAGCTGTTTATCTTTGTCTGAGAAGCTTGCAAGTGCAACCGACAAACAATGAAATTCTTTTGTCAATCTACTCACTCAATGGCAATTTTCGAAGTTACAGAGAACAAAGCCACCTTTATCATGCGATGAAATGTAGCCCTCAAGTTCTGTTTTCAAGATGCTCTTTTTGATGCGCACCTTCTCTAGTGAACCCATCAGAGCCACCTTAATGCTGTTTATTAGCAATAATCTTTGGAATGGCAGTTCTGTTCGGTGTGAAGCTCCTGATCTGATTTATCACATTGCACTTTCAATATCCTGCGCATCAAAAGCTTGGTCCAAAAGTAGTTTAGCGCGAAGGGAATCATATTGAGTTTTGTCATTGACAGAATTAATCAATATTGCAAATCAGCGATCATTCTCGTAGTGATGCTGGAGGCGCGATGGCCGCTAAGGAGTTTCTCACTTAATAGAGCAACCTGCTCACAATTTATGACTAGGAGAGAGAAATTTATCCATTTCCGGCGGTCTCACAAGGTCAAGGTTGATAGAACTCAATGCGGCCTTTATTGAAGTTGTATGCCAAAGCTGGTGTATCTTTGATGTTTGGAAGGGATTGTCATTTATTTTACGATCTTGACCGGAAGTGTAACTCTTTGTCGTTAATCTAAGTCTCTTGCTCTGTTGGCTGACTAGAATCCCGATGCTCACTTGTTTCTCTTTATATAAAAAAATGCTACACGATTACCGTCTTCGAAATATCGAGATGTTAGGACTTTAAAGATTTGTATATGTTTCCCAGCCAAGGATCGTCGTCACACTTCTCTATCATAACTCTTCCAAAACGGTGACGTTATGTCTGCTTCTCCTAGAGTTCCAAGTAGTCCCTTAGACTTCCCTGATGTCCACCATGTCTCGCATAACCAAGCTCGGTGGTATAGAGACAACAACCCAGATTACGATCAGCCAAATGATCGAATCTTTAAAGCCGGGCTGGTGGCGAACCGAAAGCAGAAATGGGCGGCAAATGAAGAAGAAGGGGCAGATATTGATGATTTATTTTCTCTTCATATCACTGAAAGCCGAATTTACGAACAGCCTTTCTCGGGTGACCATGAAGAGAGAGTCAAATGCACTATCGAAGCTATAGCTCATGATTTAATTGATGTATTCAAAGATACCCCTGAGGGTTGGATAGAGATGTGGGTCAGAGCACTAGTTCTTAATCCACGTACCAGACCTAATCTTCGACTCCCATACTCGCCCCGAGGCACGCAAGTCAAGGAACTCAACCCCACGATGGCTGCTGGTTATCCGCCTCCCACTCCGACATTCAGTCAATCCTTTATGAACCAAGCAGCGACGCCATCCAGAGTTTACCCGCCGAGCAGTGGGAATAGTGGCGCACTGCAGCAGAAGGGGCCTGAAGACATATCATTGGTTACCGCATCCGCATCTGAGGCGTCCTCGAAGGTCAGTAGTCCTACGGGAGCGGGGTTTCTAACTGAGGAGGATTACAATAGACCACCGTCTGGCCAGATCTCCCTTAAGAATACCTTTTTTGTGCTTCGTCTGCACAAACATCCAGAGCTTGGCAAAACCACCGCAAAGGTGCTCAAAATTAACACATCACGCTGTTTCCCACCTCTTGGACGAAATGGTCGGGATCCAAGTTCTTACTCATACCGATTGTTCAAAACTGAATTCCAGAAAGCCGCTAACAGAGGAATTCCTGCCGATATTATTCCTTACAATCTTGAGACTGGGGCGTTTACATATGTGCGGGATGAAAAAGAGAAACGCATTCGTAACCAGAAGGACTTTGAGGCTGCCATCACGTATCTCTACAATACACGTAGCATTGCGGTAGATTATGGATTGGCGTTTGCGTTCTATGATAATTACCAAGGCACGACTAGAGGAGAGTCCGGTGGAACGACCTCTGGTCCATCCAGCATTGGCCAGTATTCACCGAGATCTTCACCAACCAAGCTTAAAGAAAGAGCTGAATTTGCCCAGAATTTATCCACTGAACTTAAAGACAAAGCCGCAGTTGTCAAGAATAGGCTGGGGGACCTCCAGCAAAATAAGCGATATGCTTCAAACACATCGAGCCTCGGTGTTTCCGGGATTTTGCGGCCTCTATCCACTGTGCATCAAGCCGCAACTCGTGAGTTCTATACAAATACTATTCCCGAAAATGAGCGCAAAGAGAAGGCATCAAAATTACGAAGAATGTTTCCTCTTGGACAACTGCCTACAGTGCAAGCCGCTGAGCAGGCTTTACTTGAGTGTAATGGAGATGTCGATGCCGCATTCAAAAAACTTGGTGGTAAAGTAGCAAGAGTTCCACTCAAAGCTTCAGAGCGATCCACGCCGAAGGCGTCCCCTGTCTCGAAAAAGACAACCCTGAACAAACCAGGGACTGCTTCGCCTGTCACATCTAGGCAGGGTCCTCAGCCGACAACTTCGGGGCCAGTGACATCTCGGTCAAGCACAACCATTAAGGAGCATCAAGGATCACTGGCTTCTGTACAAACTGCTTGGCCTTCCGTTGAAGCGGCTGGAGGGCCTGGCACTGCTCCGAAAATCCCGTCTCCTGGCCAAAGCAAACAAGCTCAGAAAAATGCTGACGCAGCGGCCGCTGATTCAGGTAACCGTAGGATATCCATAAAATTATTGCCGACGGCAATCCAGAAGCGTGCTCGGCAGAGTAAACCTACCTCAGCCAAGGTAGCGCCATTAACAGCAGGCAGTGTAGGCACAAGAACTCCCACGAGGACCACAACTGAGTCTCCAGAATCGAGCCGCCTAAGAACCCGAACCCCATTGTCAGGGAGATCTCGCCTTCGAGCATTGAATATTTTTTCTACATTAAACAAACTTGAGGGAAAGGTAAGGGAGACACAGAGTAAGCATAAATTTGATGGATTATATGAGGAGACCAGGCGTGTTCTGTACAAATCTGGTGGTGATTCTGGTTATGATCCCACGAAAGCTCTGCGACCCGGAAGTATTGATGCTCAAGAAAGTCTTCACAGCTCTGAGGTCAAGGATATTGTCACAGAGTAAGCACCATATAGCTTCATTGTGTTATTTATTTGCTGATATTTAGTATAGATTTAAAGAACTTGCAAATCTTGACGTTCTCGGTCAATTGAACGAACCTGCTGAAGGCCACTCACCATACTGGACCCGTTGGGAGGAGTGCTGCCTTCTTTTTAACATGGATACGGCAAAAACCGACGTGGAAGAAAGAGTCCAACTCGCTGGCTTAAAGCAACCACTGTTTCAGTACCAAGCTTTTGCCGTATTCTGGCAAATGTCAACATCCCGATCATCTGGTGGTGGATTCATGGCTGATGCTCCTGGCTTAGGAAAAACATTGGTATTTCTTGCATTTATTATTGTCGAGCATCAACTATCATTGCTTCATGAGGATGTTAAGAAGTCGATTACAACTGGCGTTAACCCGGATCGAGATTGGGAGACTGCCGATAAACGGCATCGAACACCCGATAATCAGAGACCTGATAGTGATTGCCCCTCTAGTAACGAACGTCCAGGATGGATTCGTTGTCCCTGTTTGCGATCCAGCCCAGCATTTCGAATGAAACCACATAGAGGTGTCCGTCTAGCCCTGGTGCCCACTACATTGATGGCAAATTGGAGGAAACAGTGGGCGGAGAATATTGACCCAGATATTGTTGGTCTTGATATGCGTTTGCTTCTGGCACATCCTGGCGGCGCCGAAAACGCTAAGCGTCACGAATTAGCAGAGTTTCCAGATAATATTGCTGCTTTGAAGTCTGAAAGATCCAATCTCGGAGAAAAAGTACCAGATGTCGCTTTCATGCACCAGGAAAGATTTCTCGTCCTTGCAACGAGTCAAGGTTACGAATCTTGGATAAGCAAATTTAAATCTGCGCGGGAGGATGTTCTGGCGAGACGGCGGACATCTAATTTCCGGCTACCCTTCGGGCATAAAGACGAGCCCAAGTTCAATATAGATATTGGGATTGCTTGTATAGACGAGTTCCACGAAGACTTTCGGGTTGGCGAGAGGCGAATCGATATACTTGCACGACTACCTGGGAATGAACCTTGGTGCTGGGCTCTTTCTGGCACCCCGATTGAGAACACTCCTAGAAGTCTGCAGGGAGTACTTAATGCTATCGAAAAGCAATTCAATAAGCGACTCATAAATGGACAACCAACGTCTTGGGGGCAAGATCGTGCTCTGAAAATGTTTACCCGTGACGTTTATGAGAGAGTCTGCAAGGAGTTCGATACGCTGGCGAAATCCAAAGGTCAACACCATAATAAGCCGGCAATAAACGATCTGAAAAAAAGGTTTCTACCATTTTTGATTCAGTTCATGATACGACGTACACCAGACACGAACTGGTACGGGCATGGGCTCGCACCACTCAAACCTATGTTCCACCATGACATTTATCTGGCTCACAATGCAACCTTCGATGCTGAAATCGAAGCAATGCAGCCGGAGCTTGATGCTGCGTATTCAATTGCTCTCCAAACCATCCAAGACAAGTGGCGTAGCGAGGATCCTCAAAAACGTGCATGGCCAATGCCCTCTCAGCTTGGTTATTCAAACACTATAAGCGTGCAGTATAAGCTCAAGATTTTAGCGACTTGTCCATGGCTAGTCAAGTTCGCTACAGGGCCAACACCTATGACTCTGAAGAATGAAGAGCTAACTAAATGGAAAGGCAAATACGAAAATTCGCCATACGGGAAGAACTTACAAGCGATTGTAGAGAGTAGCCCTAAACTACTATGGCTAAGACAGTTCATCATAGATTTGGACAAGACAAAAGACGTCGATGGCCAAGAGCACAAGGTATTGGTCATGAGCCAGTACAATTGCATATGCCTGCTCGTCAAGTTTATGATTGAAACGTTCATAAAAAATAAAAAAGGAAGGGTGGGATTCATCCACTCGAGCCAAAGCGCGCGTGAAACAGCCATCACTATTGAAGCATTCAGCGACGAAACCGAGCTCGACAAGGACAAGAAAACAGTCAGAAGAAAACACAAGGAAAATTATCAATTTCTCGTCGGCTCAATCAGGCAACTTGGCAGGGGTCTCCAGCTCACTCGTGCTTCCAATGTCGTTCTCATGGAGCCAGATCATAAGTTCGAACACGAAGTACAAGCATTCGCTCGTGTTAACCGCATCGGACAACGCAATCCTCGAGCATTCTCATTCCGTCTGATAGATGAAGGCAGTCAGATCGAAGAGCAGATCATCGAGAGGCAGATCCAACTGAATCAACTACCTGGCAAACCAGTCAAGCGTGCGTCCGACCTCAAGGATGGAGGATTCCTAGATGACTTGGAAAAAGACCCATTCTTGATCCAGTTGTTTGAGCGAGATATTGTGAATACGGGTTTATCATCTGGCTCAACTGACGGGGATACTGGGGTCCCGAGAAAAGACAGCGAGGTGATACCTAGCCCGAATACCTTGGGACGCGGGAGAACATGGTGGCTACCTGAGGATGTCCCAGGATTACCAGATTATCCGCAGTATACGAAGGATCTGAAGGACATGAGCTTCGAGGAAACAGTAATGAGCGATAACGAGCCGGCATATAAAAATAAGCCTCCATTGGCCGGCCATCCAGTTATCACACAACATCCCGCTCAGCAAGTGCCTCCAAATATGAGAGATCACCCCGCATTGCGAGATGTGCCTTTAATTACAGAGGACCCTCTCTCCACTGACCCACCTCAGTGGTCAGGCGAAATTCTAACACAGAGATTCTATGGTGATGATAAAGGGAAAGCCAAAGCCCAGCTGGATGATGACAGAGGCTCTGATCTTTCAAATCCTTTCGAATATGATAAAGGCAAGTACAAGAATGAAGCTCAACCCGGCACGGGCAGCCCAAGCTTCTACAACAAAGTCAGAGGAATGGGCCCTCCTAACCCCCCTCCAACAGCCCGCGCTGAGGAAACTATCAGCGGTTACAGCAAAGGCAAAGGCGTCTCCCAGCTTCCGGCGGCAATTCGCCAGGACGAGCCGGTCAGCAAAGCAGAGGGAATCTCTCCCGCTCGTTCCCAAGCCTCTCCTCGCACCCCTTCCCGATCGCCTCGCCGCCCAGACTCACCGATTGTCAAACCGACGTACAGCGCAACGCCGGGGAGCGAGAGGAGGACAAGAGAGGCCACTGTTCGCCTTGGGCAGCAGCGCGTTGCGAGTTCGTCTGGGAGCCACCATTCTTTGGAGAGGCCCGATACGGCGCAATCTTCTAGCGCGCATTCAGAAGGCACTAGCGATACGCAGGATCGCAGGTTTAGCCTTAGGAGAAAACGCGGGCATGCTGATCTAAAGAGGTCCTGAGAGATTTTCTGTCGTTTTTAGGTTATGGTGTCTGGATGGGCGGATGTTACTGGACATGGAGCGTTCGGCGTTTGGATTGTAAGGTGCCTAATTGGGAGTTATATTGTCTGGGGGTCTAGGTATTAAATGGATTTTCTGTAGATATAATTGCTTTGGGGATTTAGATACTTGCCGGTATCAGCAAGTAGTTGTTAGCATATAATTGTTTTCGGGAGTTAGGGCCTTGTATGTCCATGAATGACGTTTATCCACAAAGCTTTGCTCGTCTTTTTGCTGTGCTTGTGTTTTGATCGAAGCACTTCTTGTGGTTCTAGTGGATTCATATTTTCATTTTAATGAGTAGTTAAGGATTAGTGATAGCAGATTGACGGGCTTTTCGGATTCTCTTCTAGGTAAAACTGTTCCTGCTACTGCCTGGTATACACCAATAGCTATCATAACTGTTAAGTATTACGCTTCCGGTAGGCTTCTTCTGAGAACCCCCTTGATCTTCAGCTCAAAAAGTTGGTGGGGATAGTACAGAACTAGTGCTCGCTCTGGGTTATCTGGGAGGTTTGTTGCGGAATCAGCATGTTCAGGTTAGTATGGTAGGATTTTTGCCATAGGAGAGAATGGCACGAAACCTATGCGTATAAGATGCCGAAATGCATCGTGTTTATCATGACGTAATATAGATAAAGAAACAGTAACGAAGCTCGAAATTCTATAAGCCTGGATAACAGTTGCCTAACAACATAACGTTGGCAGAGACAAGGCTCCAGGAAAGTAGGTGACATATCAACACTGATCGTAGAAATTTTAAGAAGGGAATAAAATGGCGGATGGAGCATTGCACGATGTAGCGATGGTACACTGATAGAGCATGTAAATCTTTGATTTATTTTAGTTTTAGAATTCTAAGTCTTGATCTATATAATGTTAGATGAGACGCCAGAGCATCCATGTATAGAGTGTGACTTACCGTCCATGTCAAGGTTTTACTGGCCTATATCACTGATCCGTGACGCTATTATGTCTTTGGTCCGCAGAAATGTCCTTTTCATGCTCCGATTTTGCCCTTGATTTATTGGCTCCTTTATATGACCGTGGGTGTCTCTTTGATATTGACATCCTTGACCTGCTCCACGACTTTGCTCAGGAGATCCTTCCCACCTGCACTCGAACCTTCAGAAACAGGTTCCTTTCCGTTCTCAGGCGCCTCTTCCATCTCCTCATCCACATCTTCAGCACTGTCTCCTGGCTCTCCGGACTTCTCACCAAACCCTGCCTCTAAGCCGCTCCCACCTTCCTCTAATACCCACTTCACCACGTCAGCTTTATCGTTCAACTCTGCCTCATATATAGCATCATGACCTCGATGATTTGTGATCGTTGGATCTAACAGAATTATCAGCATCTAGCCCTTCCCGACGGATGACCACATCTCCCATCAGGAGGACCTCACCTGCGCCATTCTCCAAAAGCACCTTTACAGAAGGCAAATGCCCATTCAGCGCCGCCCAATGCAACGCCGTATTCCCCGCCTGATTCTGAGAATTTAATACCGAAAGCATCGCCGGATTTTGAGGCGACGACTGTGAAAGCCCTTTACACAGATTTAGCAGCAGACCTACCATAACATGTCAGCAGTTGCTCATATAACGTCCTCTTATATAGTGAAAGCGGAGAAATAACCTTCATGGCCATTAGCAGCCGCCATATGCAACGGTCCATTCCCGCTATTTTCATCCTTCGTAAGTTCCAGCAACCCCGCCAGGTCAATCTTCTCCCTCAGGAGAACGGCATCTTTCACGGCGTTAAATTCTTCGAGATCCCCTACACGAGCGAAGTACAGTAGATCATCAATTTCATCTTCAGAGAGTCCCTGGGCTGCTGTGGTAGCCATGATTGCGTTTCTCTTCTGTGGTGAAATTTGTTTTAATAAATTTCGTGGAGTTGATGCCAAGCACCCTCGATATCAAGCCTACCCCGCGGTCCACCTTTTCACGTGCTGTTTACCCCCTATTACTTCGCTGCCGCCACTAGCACGAACCTTACAATTTTCGGGTTTTTTGGATGATAGCTCCTTTATATCTGCACTTGATCGTAGAAGAAATAGCATATACCACAGCCTGGTCAGTGAATCAAGAATCTCAATATGCCTATACGACTTGAAGACAGCCGTGAATATCTCGAAGATGTAGGAGAGGAGGTAGGAAGAAAAGCCAAGAGGTTGTGGCATGGGTTTTCGAGCTTTGCACTGCAGGACAATGTCCTAGAAGTTGCTGTTGGTCTGATGTAGGTGCCCCGACCCTCCAATCACAATGTTTGCTTTTGTGTAACAAGAATGTCAATGATTCTTTTCACGTGATCATAACCACATCCTATTCTAACACAAAATATACAGCATCGCCTCGGCATTTACTTCGCTGGTAACATCCTTCGTCTCCGAGATTCTCCTACCCCCATTATCACTCCTCCCGTTCATCAACAGGAACATGGAGGAGAAGTTCGCCGTCCTGAGGATCGGGCAAGGATACCACCATAACGGCACGCACGGCTACAACACCCTTGAACAAGCACTAGCAGACGGCGCCGTTGTACTGGCTTATGGGTACGTCCATTTCTCTACTCTACTCTACTCTCGAGCAACCCGCTCACAATGATCACTGCTACCGGCGAAAATGTCTACATGGGGAATGCTGATGCGCGCAGGACGTTCCTGAACAAGGTATTCAACTTCATGGGCGTGGGAATGGCGCTGTATACCGTAGCTTCGGTTTATGAATGGTGCTCGAATGACTCCATCATAAAATGTACGGTTAAATGCAAGTATTGCAAAAAGAGAATTAGCGAAAAGGTATGCAGAAGTTACCATGCATGGAATGTATTGCGCTGACTTTTTCAAGGCACTACGCTGCGTGAACTGTACAAGCTGGATGGATGGAAGAGAAGATCGCTGATCAGATCGGGGGATATCTTTTGGAACTAACCTACTCTCGCCTCGGGCCTGGCTCATCTCATGGCTCAATTGGTTGTTCCAGTTTTGACCATCCGTTTATCCTACTCGATTCTGTTGCTGGCTTCATTGCATTCTGAATGCAGCCACCTTGTCATGTCTTTGATACCCCTTCAATTAATTGCGCTAGCCATTGATTTATATGATAGATCTTAGCTGTCGTGAAGTATACTTGACAAAGAAATTATGTGCCTTTCATTCATTGTTCAATCTTCGCCGGAGTTAGACATCGCTAAGGAGCAAAGCTACGCCATAACATCAACGCTTAAGTCCAGTTGTGGCGTCTTAAAAGGTTAAACTGATTCAAAGTAACCGGATACTTGTTTTCGAGTTCTATAGAAAAGCAACATTACAGACCATTAAGAGATCTCTCCAAGCAATAGCCGCAGAAGACGTGGACCAAATGATCACAAGAGCGCAGCAGAGAAAGCTAGACGTGCAGGAGGCCGAGGGCGCTGCCTTATTAATAGCCGGACCTCAACAGAGAGCCGAAAGCAAAGCAGGGGAACAGTCCGGAAAGGGGATTGTATCGAGCAGCGACGATGAGGATGAAGATATCAACACCACTCCTCCTGCTACGAGCCGAAGAACGCGCTCCCCGCGAAGCAAGAAAACGACGAACACGAACGCCCCTACCCGCAGCTATAAACCGGCCGACTCGCCCCGCAGACCGCAAGGCCGGACCTCAGACGGGGATAAAAGCGACCAAGAAGAAGACGGCGATGGGGACTTCCACGGCCAGACGCGGGTTTCAACACCGCCCCCCGAACCGCAACACGAAACCCGCGCACCACCGCCACCAACCGCGGAAGCACAAGAAATCGCACGCCCTTACGACGGTCACGACGGCGACCCCCTCGACGAGGCCATCGCCGTCTGGCAGGACTCGCCGGGCGATCTCGAGGAGCGACACGCCCGGCTCCTGGTGGGCGAGGGGCTCATCTCCGCCCCGGCTCCGGCCGAAGAGCGCGCCGCGGGGGGAAGGGCTCGACGACGAGGGGTTGTGTTGCCGAAGGGGATATATCCGTTTTGGTGAGCCGCGGGGGTGTGCTGCTTGATGGACGGAGGCGAGGCGGGGCGAGGCGAGATGAGATGAGATGAGCGGAGAGGGATCGCGGCGACCGACGTGGCGGGGAGATTAGCGAAGGGTTTGTGGATGCCGAGAGGGGGAGGGGCCCCTTTGGGGATGCACGCTTCATGCTCACCCTCATGCCCACGATCTGCCTTATGCCTTATACTTTATGGATGAGGTGTTTGAGAGGTTGGCCGAGGCGCTCTATGAGATGGGTAAGGGGGCAAGATGAGGATGAGGATGAAGGATGGAAATTGATACGAGCGTGTTGAAAGCGGTAGATACACCCCGTAGACCGAAAAGTGGTTGAGATCGATATTTGTGGGACAGGAGGATTTGTGGTGGAGAGGGAATCACGAGTTGATAGCCAGAGCGATGCAGGTGTCAGGGCAGTAAAAAGTATGTGGCTAGGTGACTTGAAGCCTACGGAGGGAACATCTTGATTATCGCCCGATGAGTTGAAACTGTGTAAAACGGCTCTCAAGATTTGTGCCAGACTTCTTTGCGAGTGCTAAGGATGAGACATGAATCCAGTCGTTCGAGGTTTTATCATAGTGCAATATAAGCCGCGCTAATTTATCTACCTTCCCAGCGCCAGAAATGCATGCTCATGTTACGTTTTTGTGTTCCCTAACTACAAGATTCAGAGCCTCGTACATTCTTTCGCGCTGGCTTGCTCCAGAACGCTTCATCTACATTTTACTCGTAAGGCTCGGGTTGCTAGGCTGAGTCTTTCCTTGCAGGCCACGCTCAGCTTACTTCTGGCAGACGGACCGCAATATCTCCTGATTGCGTGATATAGCGGACCCAGGGGAGAGAGGGGTATTGTAGCTGTTGTGATTATGTTAGCACTGTATACGAGGTTGTTTAGAGGGATGACATACCTTTGGCTCAATAATCTTCAGGTACCGTACTTGAATACCACTGGTGGTAAAGTAAGGAATCTCAAACTTGACGCTGATCGGTCTCTTCGCACCTTTTCCACCAATACCTCCCATGCTGCCTCCAAATCCGCCTGTCATTCCACCACCGTGATCATCATCACCCTTCACGCTAGGCAGCCCAAGTTCCGCCCGCATCAGGAACTCCTTGCTTCCTCCAAACTGCTTGATCTTCCACACAATGGCGCTCTTCTCTGGCGCATAATGCACACTGCCGATATTTGTCCTAAAGCGGGGCGAATCCGCATCTTCAGGGACCGGGATTGATATTTCGACATTGTTGGCCGTGCTACGACGTTTGAATTGCGCCCTGGCTTTTAGCATGTATTCGATCCTGCTACCCGAATGCGATTCCACAATGCATTCGACCCAAATTAGCGGCTTGACTTGGGTGTTGAGACGATAAGACATCAGTTCGAATTCTCCGTCTGGCGGAATGAAGGATATCGTGCGATCATTTTCGAAGCGGGAGAGACGCACGCACTGGTGGAATTTCACGTCTTCCATTTCGATTGCCTTTCCTCTTGTTGCCCGACCGGTGGTCTCGAACATGACTTTGTCGTTCAGGCCTAGCCGCAATTCTGGCATACCTGACAAATAACACTTCATTTTGATTGCGCCTAAAATCTCAGACCGGAGGACATTGCCGTTGGATGAGACGAGGAGGTTGAGCGATTCTACAACGTCAAGGAAGACTTCGTTCTTTCGGTATCTAATTCCTTCTGATCGCCAGGACACGGCATTGGTGACTGCTATTGGAGGCCGAGCCTGAATCTCTAGCTTGTGCGACTCTTGCGTGATATATTCTTGTAGGATCTTGGATTCGGTAGTTTGAGGGTAGCCAAAGTCCATCATTTCGTCAAGCAGTTCGTAGATTACAACAAAATTGTCGCGTATCGATTCCTCCTCGAGCTCTTTGAAGTATTCGGTGAAGACCTCCACTATCTTGTGTAAGAAAAGGAGGATCTCAGTGGCATTTGTGTTCCGTTTTGTCAAGGCAAGCAGGTACAGGTTGTTATGTCTGATATATAGATACTCAAGAGAAGTTAGAATGGGGTTTCTACTTCAGAACGTGGCAGAGTGTGCAGTGCATACGTTGATACCCTCGTCCGAGAAACAAGGTGGGACAGCGGAACTATCTTCCTCTGCATCATTCAAAAGGACTGGGAACTTCTCGACTGCTGACATAGGAATGTCTCCTCTGTAGTTTCGCGACAGAAGGGGCTGTTCATTACATTAGTTGGGTCTGCCACAAGAGCCCGTACATGGAATAGGTACCTTTCCCTTCAGGTCGAGGAAGAAGACAGCAGAGGCCATGGTGACGGCGTAGGATTGTGGCAGAAGGAAAGAGACCAGGCTGGCCAAGTAAGATCGATTAGCTGTTTCGTAACATTCGTCGCGGTCGTCAATTCCAAGCGCACAGGAGATAGAGTTATGGTTTGTAGCCTCAACCCCACGTACAGCTGTCCCGTTTATTTTGAAGCTTTACCAAGTCCAACTCGGGGGTGCCTGTCCAGTCTCGCTTGGCTTTCTGGCCCAATGAGGATAAGTGTTGCCAAGCCTCGAGTCGTCCCTATGAAACATTTTGGTTTTTCTTTCTCACAGGTTTTCTTTCTTTTCTCTTCAACGCGCCTTCTAGACAGTGCAGCTCAACATATAAGCACAACCGGCATGACATTCTGTCAATAGCCTACTTTGTTTCCCATTGATGAGATCAGCGATTTTCTGGCGCGGAGACCAATTACAAGAGGTACCATAAGAGCTGGCCGAGCCTTGCTAATTGCAATGGAAATGGCTTGGGCGGCGTCAGAGGGACCATACATAATACATTTGATCATGTCAAGAAGCTTTTCTTTTTTGATGAAGATAGGATTAAATGTCAATGCAATGCCAACAGTCGCGGGAGCCGCTGTATGTTGTTCACGTTAAACACAGGGGCGTTGAAACATGGCACTACAAGGTAATTAGAAAAGACAAATGTGCTCCCACAGGGGGTAATGGGCAGGGCCAGGGCAGGTATCGTATCGTATCATATCGCATCGCATCGCATCGCATCACATCACATCCATCACAAGCTTTCAATGTTATTATTTATGCCTTAGTCATATGAACCTGCTTTGCCTCTACGGCACGGGACTATCATCTACCGGATGTATAATCAGATCAGGCCTAGGAAGGAGTAAAAAAGCCAGAGAGAGTGGGTGATGGCTGGTTGGTTGATTGGTTTAATTATGGGATCTCTTTCTATTTTCAGCAGCTAATCCCATACTAATGGTCATATGTTTCACGTGATCCTTCCTGATTGCATGTGATGGTGGAAGGGACACAAGCGAAAAACTCAGTTCACCCCATCCCCCCCCCATCTCCCCTCGGCTTCTCCACTCTCGGCCTCTCCTGCATCATATCATTCAATTATATGAGTCCCTGAGAGCTGAGCATCAACCACCTCCACAACCTGCTTTGCGCTTTTTGCTTTCTGCTTTTGCTCACCCTCGCTGCAATCATACCCACGCACGCCATGTGAAGGGTACCAAAAGCTTCCACCGCATCCCCCCAAAAAATAAGGAAGATCGTGGCTAGCGACTGGGTGGAATTCTTTTAATCTCTTTGCCTCCTGTTTCCTCAACCATCGTCTCTTCGTTCCTCCACAAGCCGAGAAGCGCCTTTTCACAAGCAAATATTGATGCGACCCATTCACCAGGCACACACTATAGGCCATAGTCCACAATCACAACCATAGCCGCGGGCTATCGCTGTCGGTTTCCTCCTCTCGCCTCCCTAATATCTGCCTTGCCCAACTCTTACAATTATTATTCCCCTTCAATAGACTGTCGAGCGCCCGCCAGCGCTCGTCAGCTTTTGGACGGACAATGGAACGCAATCACATGCAGCCTCCCGCCTATGCACAATCTCGCGATTCAAATGAGCCCGATCTTCCCATAGTGCCTGCCGCGGAGGCACCACAGGTACACTATGATCGAACCCTTCCGCCGCCGCCAGCCATCCCCGCCGCCCCTCGACCGCCAGCGCAGTCGTGGCCGTCAATGAATCCATATGTTGCGATGTATCAGGAGGATCTCGCGAGAGCCTCGCCCCGAAATTCACCTCCTGTGGAATCGCGCTTAGACAATAGGGGAAGAGCAAGTGGAAGTGCGGTTTCTGTCGATGATAAAGAACGCATTGCGCTAGAAGCTCTGGGGAATTTAAAGGGTATGTCGCCGCATACCAGCTACATAGTTTCCTACTAATCGATCCTAGATATCTCCATACATTCCCCGCCACAGCATCACACATCCCTCCCTCCACTGTCGCCCCGTAATTTTCAGGAAGGACAACCGGAACCACTTCTGTCTCTTCTTACTACCTCTTATCCAATAATCAAACCCTTGAGCAATAACGCAATCAGTGCTTATAATGCTGGCAAGAACTACATTCCAGGCTTTAAAACGAGTGTAGAGTATGTCGTCGAAGGGCCTGCCGATAAAGTGGGAAAACTTAGCCGTGTAACGGGTCTTGAAGGTAAGGTACGGTGGTTTCTGAAACGACGACCAAGTCATCACAAGCCGTCAGATTTGGAAGCTACCGTCGGTTCCAGCAAGCGGCGAAAGATGACACCAGATGAGAGGATGAAGGATCATGATGTCCCACATGAACCATTCTCTACACGCAGAGAACCACTAGTGCATCGTCCAAGGACGCCGAGCCAGGTTTCGATCGAGACCCTGCCGGCGTATGATGATCACAAGAGCCCGCCTTATGAGTCCGCACCTCAGCAAGCTTTAGTCACAACACGAAACAACGAGCCGACTTCTCCCAGCTCCTGGCCAACAAGGCTTGTGCTCTCCACATCCGCTCTGAGCGTATCCATGAGCGAGTCAAGCCTCAGGCGATTGAAGGACTGCCTCAGGTTCTTAAAATATGCCAATGAACAAATCGGAAATTTGCTCCAGAGACTGATATCGTTGCTGGAGCAGTTTGACCGAGATTCGGAGACAGCCTCGAGGAGCAACGAACTTAATTATTCAAATGGAAGGGACAAAAGCGGACAACTCATAGTGAGAGGGAATAATAGAAATTCTGCTCTAAGTGAAGAAGCTACCAAGCTAAAGAGTGAGCTTGTAAGGATCGTGAAATCCGTCGTGGAAAATGTAGGGAAATACACGGCCGGCGTATTGCCTGAGAACGCTACAGCTCTCGTCCGTAGTAATCTTGCCGGTCTGCCGCGGAGGTTCATGATGGCTTATAAGCCTCCCACCAACGCGACTGGTGGCGAGTCTGCGGCTGCCGGTAGTGAGAAAGAGGCTAGAGCAAGCGCAAATACCGCGATTGTTCTTGCACAGGAGGCATTGGATATGATGGCACAGGTGTCGGGTATTGTAGATGATACCATCACCAGTGCCGAAGAGTGGTGTGAGAAGCTTTATCGGAAGAAGAGAGAAGAGGGCGAGATGTCGCCTCCACCACAACCGACCACAAATTCAAGCGGAGGATATTTCTTTGAGCCCATGGATATCAAGACAGGGCCAATAGATCAGCCTTCTTCCAATCTAGTGGCTGATCCTATGCACTTGAAGACAAGATGAACCGGTCATTTAGCTTTCCTTTGTTTTATAGCACATTTTCTGGTTCTTGTAAAGAAGCATCGAGAATCTGGGCTTGTACTTTTTTTCCCTATAATGTATGGCGCTACAGGCTACGGAAACAGGAACTGGGAAGGCGGGTCACTCATCATATACCATGAACTCTTATTTGTATTGGGTTAGAAAGCAGTTGCTCGAAAATACATACATGCATATATATATCACTTCTTTGCCCATGTTGCCACAATTGCTCGAGTTTACCTTATCACATGTAGTTACCGGATATGGCAAGCACGCCATCTCCCCCTTTTTAAGCGAAACACTGGCTCAACTTGTATACAAATCACGTCTTAATTCAGCTCACAAATCTGATCAAGCATTTATGAAAATTTTAATAACAACTAGACCCATTCAAACCGCCTCGCTTCATGAAAGCAAATAACCACCTACTCAATATCCTACACCTATCCCCCCACCGACGCCGCTAACTCACCACCCCTTCACACCAAGAAACATGAGTTCCCGCATTGCCCTCTCGTCCTTCCCTCCCTCGCCCAGCGCAGCGATATGCGCGTCGGGGTCGAAAGGCAGGAAATCCGGCTCGCAAACCGTCCCGTTCGCGGGCAGCGTCCCGTCCTGGAAATAAGCCTTCCTCGCGCGGAAGGTGCATCGTGACGGCGTGGACGTGGAGCAGTGGCCGTAGGAGTTCTGGACCAGCACCGAGGAGCCGGGGAAGAGGCGGGCGTTGCGGACCGCGGACCCGAGCGGCGTGATGTTGTCGGCGTAGTTGCCGACGAAGAGGATCGGGTGCGCGGTCCTCGTCTCGCGCGGCACGCGGAAGTCCCACCTCGCCTTCGTCGTCCAGCCCGCGCACACGAGCTTCGTGTCGAACATCACGCTCCCGCCTGCGGGGCTGAGCTTTGATACTTGCGCCGCGTATCGCTCGTAGCTTTCCAGCGAGGTCTCCGCCGCCCCTTCCGAACAGCGCACGAAGCGGTCTGCGTCGTCGTTTCCGCGCGCGGCGAGCGGGTAGCGGGGTGCTGCGCCGCATCCTGGATTGCTTGGTGGGGAGGCGCCGCATGTGCAGGAGAATGGTATCGGTTTGTATCCTCGTGCGTAGGCGATCTCCAGGAACGGCCGACCGTCTCCGCTGATGAGGGATTGGAGCGCGGTGGCGAGGGATGGGAAGAACAGGATTGGCTGGTAGAGGGAGAGGATGAGTGCGTTCTTCACGTCGGAGTACGTCACTATCGCTGCCTCTTTGACTTCTGGGATTTCGGCGGCGTAGGATGAGTTGGCGGGAACGAGAAGAGGCGTTTTGCGGAGACGAGCGAGGAGTGATTCGACGGTTGTGGCGACGGTGGATGGGGTTGGAGCGTAGAGAGCACAGTTCGAAGGGCCAGAGCGTGAGCAGTGCTCGTAGAAAGCTGAGAGGCCTTTGTCGGTATCTTCGCAGTAGTGGATGCCGGAGCTGTTGTACCATTCCGCATAATCCACGACTCCTGCATGCTGTTAGCACCATTCCGTCTAAAACAACAGAGAATCGGAAAGGGAATACCATCAACGATCATCCTCTCCACCCTATCCGGGAACAAAGCGGCAAATGTACCACCCAGTACGGTTCCATAAGATAGTCCCCAAAACCTGAGCTTCTCGTGCCCTGTCTGGTCGAGGATCTCAAGCATATCCCGCGCTACGGATGCGGTACCCACGAATCGCGCGATGTCGCCGATGTTAGCTTCGCAGTTCTGAGAGGCGAGGGATGAGGCGGCAAATTTATCGTAGATGAGACCTGGATGAGCGTCTATAAGGCCTAAGCTTTGGATGCTGGCGATGCGTTCTTCTTGCGGGCCTTTGAAGCAGTGGAGTTGAGGGGTTGTGGCTCCGACTTGATCCAATTAGTTTTGGCTTCCACTTCAAAGTCATTGAATTCCAAAACTCACCTCCTCTCGGATCGAAGCTGATAATATCCTAATGCTATATTAGACTGACGCGTTGACGTTTGATATGGAACGTACATGGTTCTCACCGGCAGCAGTCTGGAAGAACTCTCCATAAGTCTTCACCATCGAAACTCCTGATCCTCCTGGTCCACCTGGGTTTACGAACAGAGGACCTTTATGGTCTTTGGTAGAAGTGGCATTCTTGCGGATAACTGCTAATGTAAAGTGCGACTCGTTCTTCGGCTCAAGCCAGTCCATGGGCACCTATATTTTTGGTCAAAACGTTGTTTGTTTTTTGGGAGTTATTTTTTAAGAATGAGAACGGCAAAATTTCAAGCCAACATACCTTGAGCCTCGCACATTCAAATCCGCCATAACACCTCGTCCAGCTCAATGTCCTCGACGGCTCAATCTTATATCACGTGAGCAAACGTATCTCGGAATTTCTGGCCGAATTTTTCACACACCTCCTCCCAAAACCCCTCCTCGTCAACCTCTAACTCTGAGAACGGTAACTCAGGCATACCCATCCCGGAGAAACTCAGCAGAAATACGCTCATCACCCACGTCGCCACCGCCAGACCCACAAACGCTAACGGGTACCTGTACCTCGGCCATGGCCCTGGGTTCCTGCTCTTCCTCTCCTGCATCCCTAGAAGAGGTTCTGTTTCCGACGGCGCCATCTCGCCTGCCGTGACATTCAACCGGCAACAGAGAGAGAGAGGATAATAGCGGGAACTTAAATGAACGAGGCAAAGAAAGTGAAGTTCATGCCAAGAGATCTAATCTGATATGCGATGCCAAGAAGTGCGGCCTTTTAGCCGCGTTCCAACACTGGGAAAGGCATGTGGAACCGATTAAGAAAGATGGAATTTAGATTGCCACCATTTTGTCCCGATGATTTTAATGGTTTTGTCATTCAATGCAGGATATTAATTCGCACTCCAAGACAGGTCAGGTCAAGTGGCGATAAATAGATTGTTTTTGTAGGAGGCTAGGAAATTAGGTAGTAATGCATCTCTCGAACTTGCAATCGATGATTGAAACGGGATGGTTGCTGGTGTTCTTGAATATGCAGCATTTGCAGCATTTGTCCAAATTAAACTTGACAAGGTACGGTGGTTATTGTAAACTCAGATTCTAATAGAAAATTGCGGGGTGGTAATCAACGCGGCGATCCAAAAACATCATTGTCAGGTCTGGCTGGCTAACAGGCTCAGGTACTTTTCTCCGACCGCTCAGCAAAATATTACTGGCACAGATATATATACTCAACATCGTTCTATCTGAAGCTCAACAGTGAACCTTGGTAGAAAATCCATATTATGGGCAGAGCTAGAATTCAGCCAAGGTATCGATGCATTCTTACATATTGACATTTGCAGTTTGCAAAGTAAATTCTTTCCAGCTAGGGTCGATTCTGGGCTATATAATTAGTAGTGTGGCTGTCCATAATCTTCAATAGGGACCATTTCCATCAACCGGATGACAAGTACTTCACCTCCGCTTAACAAACATGAGAAAGCCTCTTATCTTCGAGGATTATATATTGCTTGTCTTCAATGAGTTTCAAGTAGAAAGCATTGGCTACATCTAATGGTCGGAAAAATATACCATAGGTCTACCTTAATAGCAACGTTCTTTGTCTTGCATCCAGCCACGAGCATCTCTTTGGTCAGCAGTGCTATAGTCTGCACAATCCTGAGCGGCAGGGTAGTTTCGTACTCGTGCAATAGAGATCTGCCAAGTTCCCCAGATTCGACAATTCGGAACGAGAAAGTGGAAGATTTGTCCAAAACGAGAATATCCTCCTTTTTGTTCAGACCTATCAAGGCATTTAAAGATGCTCTCCTGCACGCTTGGCATCTTTTTCCAAGAGGCGATAGAAGAGGCGATAGGAAAGGCGTCCCGAAGTGGCTGGGCAGCAGGAGGGATCGAATCCCCACCTCCCCACCTTTGTGCATCAACGTTCAGCATTGATATGATACGAAGACGCTTGACCACATCTGGTATGTGCTAGAAAGTCGAACCGGCGGACTTGAATATCGTGTGTTACGAGCTCGGTGTTCTAAATGATGTGTTGTGGTGCTTGCTCTTACCTAAAAGTTGGAGAGACCTGAAGCTAAAGCGTCATATAAATAGTAGACACCCTCTTGAGCGCCTCTTTCTTCCTGTCAAACGTTTTCAGCTTCGATCTGACGATACTGATGATGACCTTACTGAACACAATTAAGCAGGCAGCGGGACTGGGAGAAGCGAAGCCTGGTTGGCAAGACGTTGCGAAGAGGGTCAGGGCCAGGATCGACGATGCGATACCGCCATCCTACCTCGTGGACGAAGCTCTGCTGCCCAAGACTGTTGATGAGCCTGTATTAGATCTTCCGGCTAGGTCGGGAAAGCTGAGTACACGTGAGCTGGAGATCACGGAACTTAACGCACATGAGCTGGTTCCAAAGATTGCGGATAAAACATATAGCTCAGTTGAAGTCGCAATCGCATTTTCTAAACGAGCTACTATTGCCCATCAAATCGTATGCCGCCAATATCCAGAACCTGGAGTATACTGACAGACGATAGACAAATTGTCTTGCTCTAATTCTGTTCGAAGAAGCTCTTGCCAGAGCAAAAGAACTAGATGAGCACCTGGAACGTACAGGGGAAGTGGTCGGTCCACTACACGGCCTCCCAATTTCAGTGAAAGAGCATATCGAGCTCAAAGACACTCCAGCATCAGCAGGTTTCATTGCCTGGGCTGATGATGTGGCAAAGGAGGATGCGCTGATAATCAGGGTCCTTAGGGAAGCGGGTGCGGTTTTCCATGTGAAGACTACAAATCCGCAAGCTTTGATGGCGATTGAAACAGACAGCAACATTTACGGCCGGACGACAAACCCCTACAACAGAGCTCTGACGCCTGGCGGGAGCTCTGGTGGCGAAGGTGCTCTGATCGCTATGCGTGGTTCTCCGTTGGGTATCGGTACAGATATGGGTAAGGTTTCCCTCAACTAGGAAATATCACAAAGTTATTTCCCCCACCAATGCACATAACACGAACTAACTCAGGCTTCACAGGCGGCTCGATCCGTGTGCCAGCTGGCTACAACGGGATTTATGGCCTGAAGCCTGCCATTGCCCGAAATCCTCATGGCGGGCTAGCAGGCAACTACGGTGGAATGGAGAACATCATCGGCGTAGTAGGGCCAATGGCAAACCATGTTAATGACCTGCGGCTCTTCCAAACCGCCGCTCTGGCCAACGAGCCATGGAATTATGAGCCTACCATCGTGCGCGTGCCCTGGGGTCCTTCGCCAAACCTCCCCTCCAAGCTGAAAGTAGGAATCATCTGGAACGACGGCGTGGTGCAACCGCACCCTCCAGTGACGAGAGCGTTGGAATTAGTGAAGGAGAAATTGGAGAAAGCTGGCCATGAGGTTATCAGTTGGGATACAAGTATCCACGATAGTGTACAGAGCACGCTATGGCAGATGTTCTTTTTGGATGGGGCGAAGGAGGTCGAGGATGTGTTTCATGATGGTGGCGAGGAACCTGTGGGTTGCATAAAGACTGCTCTGAAGGGAGGGCCGTATGGAACACCGAAGGCCTATACCGTATCAGAGACGTTTAAGGTATGTTTTCTGCCTATTTGGTGCGGAAAGAAGGCCATGCTGACGGAAGAAAACAAGATCAATAAAACAAGAGAAAAACAGCAATTAGCGTACGCCAAACAGTGGAACGAGACAGGCTGTGACTTCCTCATCTCTCCTGTCAATCCCTGTGCCGCCACAGCGCACGATGAGGTACTTCTCTTTTTTTGCCTTTCATCCCCCTTTGCTGTTTGTACTAATTAACCCTCATCAGACCTGGTGGGACGGCTACACCGGCGTCTTCAATGCGCTCGACCACTCTGCATGTTCCTTCCCCGTCACCTTCGTGCAGCCTACTGATACCTACTCAAACTATCCCCTCCGCTCCCCCACGCCATTCGGTCCCAAAGACCAGTTCTACATCGATAAGTATACCAAGCCGGGGTATACGGCTGCTGGATATAGGGGAGATGGGAAGGTGGGACCAGAGAAGTATAAGAACGCGCCGGTTGCGCTGCAGGCTGTCACGAGGAGACATACGGAGGAGAAGTTGTTGAGCGTTGTCGAATTGGTTAGGGGGTTGTTGGATTCGGATGATGGACAATAGGTTTATGCATGATGAAGAATTTGGGTTAGAGTATATAGCCTAGGCATGGAAATCAAATGATACCCATTGTACATTGAGTGGGTGTCGGGAGAGTACATGTATGGCGAGACTCTTCAAAGGCTTGAGCCAGGGTTTGAAATGCAACAGTGTAGTTGAAACTTGGTGGTATTGACGGGTATATATAGCGCATGGACACTAAACAAAAAGTACTCGAACTCCGAGATCTTGACTCGCTCGCCGCCAGTCGATGAGACAGACATCTTCTCCTTTGCAGTTCCGTCTGAGTTCCCTGTATCACATTTGTTAGTAGGACTAAGCAAATTAATATCGGGTGATACATACCAGCATCTTTTCAAAACAGCAAGCGTCTGCGCCGAGTTCCCAAACGCCATCCCTGCCCTTCCCCCGTCCCCAAATTTCCCTTCAAAAAAAGGCTGCTCCTCTTCGCTTGCGAGACAGCCTGCTACTGTGAGCGGCCATGTGAAGCTAACCACATCAGTGATATGACTCTTAGGCGTGTGTCTTAACTGGTGGAGTGCGGAAAGAAGCGTACCTCCTAATCATCTGTGGCTCCGGAATTTCTTTGAGAGCATCGATAGTCATGCCCACCCACCGCCTCAGCTCTTTCCCCTGTGGATCTGCGCCATACACCACGCTCTGCAGAAAGCACAAAGCAGCTGACCCATAAATCTGAGTACTTACACACGCAATGTATCGTGTGAATTCTGGAGTGCTCCTGACGGAATTGCCAGGCTTTAGAGACAGCAGCTCGGTGGCGGTGGTACTCAGACCAGAGAGGAGGCGCGAGATAACAGATTGTGCTGCAGTGTCGAGCTCCCAAATCGAATGCGAGTCAAGTGAGAGG
Organism: Chalara sp. BL73; assembly: GCA_918026815.1. NCBI lineage: Eukaryota > Fungi > Ascomycota > Leotiomycetes > Helotiales > Chalara > Chalara sp. BL73. Next base: position 392,136 of record CAKJVC010000196.1, read on the forward strand.
TGGGCTTTGCGCTCGGAGAGGGATGAAATTTCGCACATACAGTCGAGCTACGAGCCTGTTAGCGTTCTATTGGGTAGTTTATTGAAGCAGCCAGAGTGGTTGAATTCTTCCATGGTGCCTAAGAGAGCTAGGAAAGTAGGATTATTGCTTTTCAGCATTGTCAAAATATTCAAGTGTTTGATGCTGATATCTAGCTATAGAAATGCTTACCACCCAGTTACGGCAACCGGTAATCGTGTCCATCTGGATAACACTTAAGATATTTTCGCGATGATCGTGAAGTAAGGGTGCCCTACAAGTGGTGATAGTTGAGAGGATATCCTAGGCGCCTCAAATTAGCGTGAACACGAGGATCGAAATTGGAGAAATGTGAAACTGTCTAGGAAGCTTTTCTTTTTAGGACTATCTTTTCAGATTTGCTTAGAAAAGAGAATTGTTGGCAGGGGAAAAAAAAAATCATAATCCCACCATCCATAATACAACTCCACACATAAAGGTGATTGCGGTAGACGTCGTATCCACGCTCCTCGTCGTTAAGCTATCCGGATTGGAAAGCACGTAGGTAATCAATTCCGCCGCCAACGCAGCTCCAGCCTGGAGATGGAACTCCCAGTTATATGTCCCGCCACGGAAGAGCTCAAAAGAGATAAATTGCACAATGCAGGCAAGAATCTGCACTTTGCCTCTCACATCGTTGTTCTGTTCCGCCAATTGAATGAAGGATTGAAGCTCCTTCAATGCTAGATCATGGTGCTGAAAGAGCTCATCCACCTGTTCTTCTCGTCGTGTCCGGTCTTCATTCTCTTGTATCGTTTGAAGGACTTGAAGATGCAGAGCACTAAGACTTAGAGCGGCGTGGTAGAGCGGCCTCGTCCGGCTTAACAAGGAAAGAAGCCAGCCTCTCCCGGTTTCTGTTTCTGATGGATTGTAAAATCGGTATTGTAACGGGAACACAGAGTCGAAGTAGTGCATGAGAAGCGACGCTTCTCGCTCTCGCAACTCAGAAGAAAATGTATTACGAGATGGCAGAGGATTATGGGAGACCACGAGAGTCGAGTTCGGGAATGCCTCTGAAGGCATCATCTCAACTGACGGAGTCATCAAGCCCATACCAGCCATGAGAGTGTCTTGGTTCTGGAGCATAAGCATGTCTTCATTATTCGATTCCAACAGAGGTGTTGGCATCAGATCCGTAGCACGCGGAGAAGCGTCATTCATGTCATCTCGAGGCTCTATAGGCGAGGTATCGAGATGAACCGCGGGTTCACGGCTACCGTCCGATGCTTTGTTCGTGCTGCTGAACCTGGCTGCTCGTTTGATGCTTGCATTCTTACGAACAATGACCTTGACCTTCGCCAATTCGGCTTTCTCCCGTTCACCCTTGTCCATCCAGGTTGGCTTGTCACCATAGCCATGACAGTCTAAGCTAGATCAGTCTGACGTCAGTATATAGGGTATATTTGAGAAACGATAGTGTTTCCAGGTGGCTATTGATCTCTCGCAATTTGACTGAAGTTCATATGCTCTCCGTATGAAATGGCTGCTCTGTGAAGTGAACCGGCTTGACCTACCTATGGGATCTGCACCTAAAACATGCTGGGTGCTCCTCATCACACTGTCACATGATTACAAAATTAGTATATGTTGTTTTGTGTAGCCACATATATGTATATCACCAAAACGCGTTACAAAGCATCAGGATAAGAACGCTTTGAGGTGGAGAGGTCCTCATTTCGCCACAGATAAGGGCCGTTTGCCTGTGGGAACCCCCTGCTTAAAATATGAAACTGTGATAGCAGCACTGACCTTCTTCTTCCTCAACCGACAAGTCCAACAACCCGTGGTCGTCCTTTCGTCGGACATGGTGTTGACGACGCATAGAGCTTTACCATGTCACAGGACTGGGAGTTAACAACTGTGAAGTCAGTGTTGATGGCCATCAATGATGTGGGTCATGGAACAAACCTGACCAGATAATTTTTCACGTGATAACCCCTAAAGCCGGGGTATCTCTCGCATATGAACCAATAGAAACCAAAATGTTTGTTGGCTTTTATGTTCACCCATATTAGTTATACCTTCCACTTTAATGCCATTAAGTTCAGCAAGAGTAGTTGCAACGTGAGATATTCTTCAATAAAGTATATTTAGATATCATTGAAGACTAATATAGACCATATCCAGGGTATTTTTTATTAATCGATGGCCAACGCTGCAACGCCATTTAAATGTGCCTTTCCTTTCCCATTCGTAATATACATGTCTCGTGGCTGAACACTATCTCAAGTTTTGGCTTTTTTACGGATCATTCCTGCTGAAAGTACATTTACAGTAGGAGCACCGGCTGAACCTGGAATCGAAGCTGTATCAATTGACGAGGCATCCTTTGATTCGTCTCCATCCGCCTTCCTCTTCGTCCGGACGAGGCCACGGTTCAACGTGTTTACACTAGCACCAGCGTTCTCTTTGCGAATTTCAAGAGCTTTTGTACCCGTGATGACTTGTCCCCAAGCCTCTCCCATACTCCCCATTGCTCCTGATCTCACTTCGCTAATCCACCGCGTTGAGCTGGAACTAGCCAACTCCAGGTTGGCGAAGTCCAGACGAAGAAGCAGCTCAGTGACTCGCTTGTAGTCGGACTCATCCACGATCACTTGACCGCGACCTTCTTCACGCCATTCATAGTATGCACTTGATATGGGATAGTCCAGCAGGTAATTCTTGTTTTGAGTTTTGACACGAGGCTGTCGCGCAATGATAGGCCCAGTCAACTTTCTCCTCTTGCTTGATGTGCTTGATATCGAACGGACGGAGCGTTGGGAGGCAGAAGGGAACTCGTCCCTCGACTTGGTAGGAGATGAGCTGGCTTGTGGCTGACTTGATGCAGTGAACGAAGAGGATGGCATAACTAGTGGGGCTAGTTGGCCAGGTATTGAAGTGAAAGAGTCACTATCCAACGGTTGGCTTTCCATAGTCATAGTCGTACTCTGACTGTCTCCGTTGAAGGATTGAGTGAGATCGTATTGAGCCACAGGTGTAAAGACTATCCAAATAAAGCCCACTAATCGACCTGCTGAGCACTCTTGCCGAAATGCCATCATATCCCAAAACTGGTCAATGGATTTAACACTCTTCCATTGCCCACTAGCGGCATCTTGGCCTTTACTAAGCTCTTCGTCAAGCTCATCGAGAAACCTTGCTTTTGGATCATCTGGAAAGTGAGGAATAAGACACCTTGGAGGTACGTCAGCTAAATGTCGCGTAATCTTATATAGCGGATGTCCCGTGGTCCATGTAGCAATTGTTCCCTTTGGTATGTATGATCGTGTCTCATGTGTATCGAGCCCTGGTACAACCAAGTAACCTTCCACACTTTGCCATTGGGATGATGCTGATTCCGCATTTATTTTTATGTCTCCCAATAGGGGATCAAGAACTCGACACCACCAACGCACAAGGCCCCTATCATCCAGCACATGCTTGCCACTATATTCGATGCTCCCAGGGAAGAGATACTGATCTTGTGCTCGAGCGAAGAGGGACACAACGCTTCTTATATTCGGCCTTTGGCGTTGCTCGACTAAGTGCTGGAGAAAGGTGGTGCTGATTTCCCGAAGCGGAGAAAGCGTGCCTTTTGGCAAATTGAGAAGATGAAGAAACCCTGTCGAGTCTGCTTTGGATACGAAAAAAGTAGAATCATGCGCAGTGGAATAGATTAAAATCTCAATAGCAAATATGAGCACCTCTGTACAGTCTGAGGCATTGCCTTGTTTTGGGGCTTGAATCGATGCAGACAGGAAATGGCTCTCGCAGTACGTTCGATCAGGTCGAGCCCCAGGAGGTGCAGAATACAGAGCGGACGCTTTTGTTGGAGGTGTGGAGAGGTGATATATATTGAAATTGAACCCCTTGGGGAGAGTCGAGGCCAGTTTTTGCAGCAATGATGAAGAATTAATTAATGAATTTATGCTCGGCCCCTCACTCTCAGCCATGATGATAAAGCATACCAAAATAAGAGCCCATGAACTGTAAAGGATTGTCTTGGTAAAGATTCGAGGAAACGTCCTCGATGGGATACCAAGTCGCGACAAGGGGAGACGCGAAGCTGAAGCGCCAAGCGGCTAATGTATCCATTTCTTGGCATTGAATATTTTGGACCTCATACCACCAGTCGACAGCATCGTTCAGCAAAACAACGTTTGCCAGTAATATACAATGGCCACCAAGGCAGCATCTCGGACACTCAACTCCTTTACAAGAAGGGCACGGCCGAGTTGTCAATGTCTTGGGTCGACCTCTACCCGGAAGATACCCCTACGACAAATTTCAGCATCCTCGAATCGATCAGAACCCGAGTATGAAGTAGAGAACGAGTCGCGACCAAGATGGTCGTACACACCAAAGGCAATGCAGGCGCCGTATTCCATTAAACCGAAAGATCCAGCCAAAGCGTGGCAATGCAATTCTGATCCGGTGCTGCTCGACCAGTTCTATGTGCGGTTTCTAGGTCGAGGAGGAGATAGTGTACTCACGGAGGACGTGAAATGGCTTGCTGTTACGCATAAGAGCTTTGACCAGGGAAGGAGAGGGTTTAATGATCGGCTGGCTTTCTTAGGTAGGTTTCTGACGAGTGGCGCATAAATGCTGGCCTCTGCTGAGTATGTTGCAGGGCGACGAATTATCAATTTGCAAGCTACGATGGCACTACTTCATTCTCCTATAGCTACGCAGACGCAAACACTATCTGCAGCAGATAGAAAGGATCAACTTGATAGGGAACCTTTCCGGCATCCTGCGCTGGAAGGATTAACAAACTTGACCAATACACCCATTTCCGTCATTTTGACGAAACAACGACTTGCACAACTCGGGACACAAGCAGGATTGCGGGAGGTTCTAAGATGGAAACCAAAGATGGTATGTCATACGCTTCAAGACGAAGACACAACGCCAGACTAACGTTCTCTAGCCCGAAAGTATGGAGAAATCGGGTATAGATGTGGTACTAACATCGACATTATATGCTATCGTCGGAGCAATTTCGCTACAGAGGGGAACAGAGGCCGCGAACCAGGTGACAAGAGAGAAGATCCTGAAGCCGCTTGGGTTATTATAACCACACAATGGCGGAGACGGATCTTGTAGAATATGTACATTAAAATGAAAAATACCCATGGATACAGGGTCGCCATTCAGGAAATCAACTAGCCCATTAGCATCGACTTGATTGTAGCGCTTGTTACATTTTTATGCATTTCTTGAACGTATCAACGATTGCCAGCTGTCCAACTGTCCTTGAGTCGGGGATATCGCAGTGATCTTACTTCCCCGGATGCCCATGTAGTTCTTGGATAGTGCTTACGGTTTGTTGTTTCCTCCTTTAACTATTATTACAATAAGGTGGTTACCCAGGTAGAATCTGGGTGGAGCCTAGCAGGATGCTACATGTTGACCTTCTTCTGCGCCTTATCAGAGTTTACCTCTGAATCTTGATCAATGTATAAGTCACGACTAGGTTAGGCTAGCTGGGCTGCAATGATCTTTTGCATGTAAAAGTCGTTTGTCTGCTCAGAAAAGCCAAGTTACTGTTGATTTAGGTGGCAATTCTTGCGGTTCAAGACCTGTATCTAAGTATACAAGTATTTGTAGCTTGGCAGTACAAAACACTCGAGAAGACGGTGTTGGGCAAATTGCGACTTTGAATATCCAACGAATTTATTAAACGTGCAATAAATTGCGTATAGACAGGTGGTCTAGGAAAAATGATCAAGAGTATCTCCTCCCCCAAGAGGAATAGAAACAGCAATTCAAGAAAGAGGCTACACGGGACCTCTCGAATCCTACGGCGTTATGCATCTGGAGTAGGTTTATAAAGCGTGAATGCCAAACTCGCCAGCTCATCTGACATATATCAAAAAGAATATCCTCAATATCCAGGCCATTCTTCAAATACTGTGGTAGGGTTATATTATTTTGCGCGTGGTATAGTCGTGTGGTCTGTGAGGTGACTAGTATATATAAATCTTTGTTTTGCAAAGCAGCAAAACAAGAATCAATTAATTATATACTTAATATATACAAAAAAGATACAAAGCACTGGAAAGAATAACAGTAGTAATATTGTAATAGTACTGTGATAAGATTAACAAATTTACGAGCGTAGCTTCGAGAACTTGGCGCATTTCTAACAATGAAAATCTGCAGCATTAATACATGTTAAGGGGTAGATCAGATGCGGAAGGTATGAAGGTAAATGGGGTGCTTTATTGAAACTAAAGTGAGAAGTACAAAATGGGAAGTTTGGTTCTTCTCATCCTTTAGACGTCCGTTTATATCCTGCACCCTTCCCTTCCCTTGAGCTCCCAGCAATACATATATGCGAGCTCAGGACGACTACCAAGGCGACCACCAAGGCACGGCATTAATTGGCTCCATTTCCAAATATTATTGGTCTCAGGAGAATCAGGTGGATTGTTTGTGCAAGTTGGTGGTGGATTACGTTATCAATTTAGGGTAATCAAGCTCGTGCTCCGTTCCCGGCGGCCTCCCTCCGTATCTGCCATAGGGACGCAGGAGCAACCACTTGACAGGGCAAGTTCAAACGATGGATGGCATCGCCATGGGACCCAATAACGCCTTGAATTTGCTGCTTGTCGATCCGGAGCTCAGAGCAACGGAACTTGAAGGCAACGCATTGCCACGCCTTCACCACACAGGGGCTTAGCTCTAGTTCCCACGTACCGCGCCAGGTAAGATATGCAAAGTATCTATCCGTGTGGTATATGAATGCACAGGCATTCTCCTGTGCGCCATTCCAGAGCACCAAAGTATGTAGTCTAGGCATCTGAAGTGCGATAGTGCCAGCACTATATAGCAGAGTGTAAGTGTCCTGGCGGCTTCCCGCATATTGTAGGAGCTGCGATGTTAGCGCTAGAGACTGCAGGTGCTGCCAAGTCCAGGTTCGCATACAAGCTTGAAAGAAATCCTCAGCATTAACCATATATGAGATAGAAAGTTGTTCAAGGCTGAGACTTTTAAAGGCAAAGGCTGCACCAACCCTAGGATCCACGATGCGGGTGGTATCTACTTGTAGGATTCCGAAATTCTGGGCATTGACTAGCACCGTAGCAAGATCATTGTTAAAGTCTTCAAATACTGATAATCTCTTAAGAGTTTTAGGGAGTTCGTTTTGAACCAAGAGTGAGAATTCTATAATATAAATGTTAGTGGTTAAACGTGTGAGGCAAAAATTTGAGGTCGTGATGAAAATTATTTGGATAGATATACCCTGGTCAATTGTCTTTCTCCACCAGCGGTCCCATGCCCGCCATGGCTCGTAGATCATGTGTTCTAGTCGACAAAGCTTGTTTAATATAAGCTGCAGCGCTTGGGGGAAGCCAACGACGGAGTTGTCGACGTATGATGAAACATGTGACTGCTTCAACTTGAGGAAGTTCCTCTGGGAAGCGTAGACTAATAGTTTCGAAGAGCCGTAGTATGGCTGATTCTGGAGGAGTCCTGACCTGCTGGCCATTGATCCAGCCATGCTTTGGGTCATGCCACCTAGAGCTGATTTCGCCAACTTCCCGTGGAGAAGTTGCAGCTTCATCATCACCCTCGTTGTCAGAGGTGAAAAGAAAATTCTTAAACCAGTGTTCCGAGTCGCTGGGAGAATGTACGTTAAGCTCTAAAGTCAAAGCATTCGCTGGCTTCCAAGCGCCAAGAATAGAGAACAGCTTCCAGATTCCGTCTCTAATAGCAGAGTTATTAGAAGACGTCCAGCTATCTGACTCTTCCCATTCGCAACATCGGCAAGTATATTTTCGTAGCTCAATATCGAGCTTAATATAGTGAACAAGCTCCCTCTGCCGAATGATTATGTGTTGAAATAAATCTAAGCAAGATACTCGTAGCTTTAGCCGATAGAAGTTTCTTTTCTCAATTAAAACTTGCCATTCTTTGCAGACAGATGCCAAAGAAGCCCAGCCACCATGTTTCTGACGTATAATTGCCTCTAAAATCATGACGCGAATCTCTGTGGGTAGAAACATCCAGGATCCGATTCTCGTTTTTATCGAGTTGCAAAGTATCATTCTATGGTATCTAGGAATGCTATATCTGTCTATCATAATGATAGTGAGTTGGTGTTTGGTGAAAGAAAAAAAAAAGGGGGGTTTGGTTATGATGTAATATGTTAAAAATGTGACAGAGGGGCGTTGGTGGTGCGTGCAAGATTGGGAACATTGATGCGCGAAATTTATGCTACGCGGTGGTGAAAATATATTCCCGTGGTGCAGCTCTAAATTCAAGCTATCTGTGGATAGTTGTCGGCTTGTACGCCGATGGTCTCCTACTAGACGCGCCTAGTTTTAGGAGTGAAAGTCACGAGAAAACACTTGGTTCAACTCCAACACTTACCTTGAACTTAACTCTGTGTTGAATCTTACTATATTTTGAATTTGAACTCAAGTAAATCTCATCTGATAGACTACCTCCACGATGTTAGAAATATATATCACTTGTTCTTGTTATGCTTGATTTGAACGATTGGATTTATTTATGGATACTCGGAATTCTAGATTTAAACGCCAGACCTTCGTAATAGCCACAAAAACCTTAAAGCCAAATAATAAAAGTCATATACTATACTTCATACTCCAGAACTTTAGAATCCAAAAGTCCAAACACCAAACGCCGAACTTGCAACCTTTATGTTGCCTCTTCAGTCTCAAATCAAAGTAACTCCCAATGTTACAAAAAACAAAACAAACGCTCGGTCATTCTTGACCAAGAGACTATCGCTGCCTTTTCCCCTACTCTAAGGTAACGAATATCTAGGCTAGTTTAAACTGTTACTAATGCCACTATATCGTCCGAGGCCCATATTGTTGTCCAAGACCCGAGACGGGCTCTTTCTCTATTCCGGACTAACAATGGTCATCTCGCTTTGTTTACAATATGAACCACAGCTCCAGAGACCATTACGGTCTCGGCAAGGGCCATGTATGTTGCATTGTTTCCTTGAAGCCCATAAACGGCCACTACACTGCCTTTGCAAGTTATCGACTTGAGCTTCTTCAACGCCAGCGCGAGAGCTCTCATCTCGGCACAGTTTTCAGAAATGCTGCTCAAAAAATCAGCATTAGATCTTTGTTTCCTTCTCAATTTAAAGAGCCATGAAGCCTCTATATCTAGGATAATAGTCAATTCTGGGATAAGTTGAGACTTACCTTGGATCGGCAGAACAGTGGTTTTCGCTGATCCTTCCGTGTCTCACTGGTTTAATGGAGGAGGCGAGAAGAGAAAGTCCGCCGCGTTGATTAGGGATGAACAAGGCGGCCATTACACTTGGCACAGCTTGCATACTCATATTGTAATACTGACGTGCGTCAGCGACCATCGCCCGATAGCCGTTCTTGGCCATAAACTTCACATAGCTCTGGCTACTATGACTAATATCGCTGGTTTGGTCAAAATTTTGCCAGGCATAGCCATCTCTAAATCGAACAAGATCCCAGGAAAATGCCTGAGTGATGAACAAACAAAGTACCGAGAGGTGAGTAAGCCGAAAAAAATTCATGTTGTATATCTTGTCCAGAGTTCCGAAACAGTTTGAAACCTAGGCAGGTCGAGACCAAAAGAGCTTCCAAAAAGTGACAAACAATATTCAACAACAGATGGTGGAATAAGATGTAATATCAGAGTAGTATAAAGGTTGGTAAAAGAAAAAGAGGAGAGAAGTTCAGTGTTGATAATAAGTTACTGGCAGAGAAATGTCCGTACATATACACAATATTGTGGCCAGGTTCAAGGCTACACAATAACCCTGATAGGTGAGTAGAAATCTTGATAGATGAAGATAGCGCATCCAAAGACCGTAGTCACTGCATCATATGGAATGCCAAAAGGATTCAGGAATACTTACCTGGTTCACTTCTTCAAATGGAATAGGCTACACTTTAGACTTTTCGCTTGACTACTTAGTAAGTGTGCGTCGTGACCCGAGAAGTCAAGGATAATAAGAATACAGATTAGTAAGAATAAATTAAAGGAATGAGATAAACCATCAGCCATCCAACGCTATCAGCCATCCAACACTATCAGCCATCCAACACCATCAGCCATCCAACACAATAAGCCACCCAGCCCAACAACACTATCTAGAAGCTACGCCTTTCTATTAAATGACCGGCTTTTCTTCGGATTCTACTTATATAGTTCCTTTTAGTCTTTGTTAAATGAAGGAAGTAATTGGTTAATTAATTAATAAAATAGGGCTCTATATATAGGCTAGATTAGCGGATCGACACACAAGCCTCTAATCGCAACTTATTTAAATTTTGTATTTTGCATTTGAAACTTCAATCAATTTGCAATATAATCTATTGGACTCTTAAATGGATTATTTACTACGGAATATCACCTTTTTCAAGTCTAGTTTCTTATTGTCAACACAAACTATGATTTCGCGTGTAACGATACCATAGGTCACGTGCTACAACCGGGGCATATGGGAGTGCGTATACTAGGGTGAATAGTGCCCTATTATAGGTCTAGTACGAAGGATATAAGAAACAGAGGGATCATCATTAGACAATAGGAACAGACCCTGTATATATGCCGTTCTTCTGACCACTCCGTATCTACCCTTAACTCATACCCGGTACGCATGCCCCTTGATTCCGCGACTTACCCTTGGCATGTAGGTATAACAGATTCGCAAGGTACCGATCGTTACATCTCGCTTGCTTATATACTATAGTCACTTGTAAACGATTACCAAGGTATTTGGCGAAATTTTTAAGAAAAAAATTGAAAAACTATTAAAAACCAACTAAAAGCTGCGGTACAACAGGGGCAAGCCGTGGATATCATTATCCAGAAATCAAATCGATGATTTTAAACATTAATTACGAAAACAAGAAATAGAAATCTAGATATGTGAATATATAAATGTCAGATTCCAGGTTTCAAAAGCTTGTTTAAGCAACCAAAGCATGACTTTGTGAAAACGACCACTTTTTTACACATCTGATGTTTTGGTTACGCTGAACTGAGTAGATAGCTCGATTCTTCCGTTAAAACACTATAATATATTTATTGTAGCTCTTATAAATTATATATTGTATCCTTAGTTTAAAGTTACGATAAATTTGTGGCGAGCGCACAGACTTAAAATGGTGAAAGATTTGGGCATTATGGCGCATGCAATTCGTCGAAAGCGATGATTGGTGGATCTTGACCTATCCTCGGAAGATACCTGACTCAAGATATTAATGCTAGCAAACTATACGATTGTTTCCATGACGCTAATAAATTGAGATGAGACTACCCCGGATATGTTTGGTGCTCCAGAAGTTATCACTTAAAAAAAAACTTTGTCTCAAATCCAAGTTATTTGGATGGCAGATGATCAGTATTTGGTATGATACTGCCCTCGCAGGATCCATCAGAGTTCAGGTCGCGACAAGCTCAAAGGAGTTGGCTAGCCGCCATGGATGGGCAGAGTATACCGCTCGTGGAGGTTCATGGCACACCCCTAGCGCCAGGTGAGAAAGGCATCGGTTTGTCTTTGCGAGTAGCTCTGCTATTTCGACATCTGCAGTATTACGTCTTTGCTGTGAAGAAAAATAAAGAGCCTATGCATGGGAGAGACATCTATAAAGAGAAAGGGTGGATTGCAAAGTTACAAGCAGGCATGAATATTCAACGACAAGTTCAGGAACTTCAATATCCAGATAGTCATGGATTTAATGGTGTCGTTTTCTTGTCTCGATCCTAATTCTATCTATTTATATTGGCTCTGGGTGAGAGAAATCTATGTTCCAAAGCCCGCTCATAGCTTGATTTTCCCAAGGCAAGTTCCCAAGAACGCTGACATGGGTAGCAAGTCATCATACATAGTTTCGCACGTGTTGCCAGAGCCAAATTTGGGGATGGCATTATAATATTGGCTAGTAGAATCGGTATCCATGATCGGAAAAGTAAAGGAGTCATCTTCCTTGTTATAGGACCCAAAAAAGTCTGCGTTGACTGGATGAAGGCTGTTGCAAACCTCAAAAATACCTTGCACAATTCGTAAAGTCGATTAGTTGCTGCGGAAATGCTTCTCCCTTCTTCAAGTGTACGCAGAACTTGGCTCAAAAGTTCGACATCATCCTGGCTGTGTGATGCAATAGAGTGGGTAAAAACAACAATGAAATGAGAGAAGGAGGAGAATAGCAATATCCTATAGCAACGGATTTAGTACTACGACCTTGATCCACTAGTTTCGTGACCTATTTAAGGAGGCGATATGGGGAGACTTACCAGCCGGAATATACTCTCATGCCGGGGTTTTGCTCGAAGACAGCTCCGCACAATTCTGCACGTGACAGAGGAGACCCAGGCGTGCAGCTTTGTATCGTTGAGAACTGATGTGTGTAGCAGCCTCCGAAGAGGTTTTGGCCCCGTATAGGAGCGTTAAGATGTAATAATAGAAGAAGTCAGACCAACCGATGATGAGATCCAAATCTTTTTTGTCTTGCGAATGTTCGGTAGCAATCTGCGACAGCCGAGTATTTAGTTTATAGAGCGCTACTTGACGATAGGTCTTACCTTTTCAAGCTTACATGCCAAGCAAAGAGACTGCTAACACGTTCTTCAATCATCCGTAATCTGGTTTCTGGCAGCTCACGTCGAGCTCTAACCGAGTAGAGCTCCTCGTACATTTGACCTTGGAGCCTACAAAGCTCAATAAATCCAATTAAGACCTTATCCCAGGCCCAAAATCTTGAATCTTGGTTTGGGGCAAATATTTCCACATCAATGTCATAATCGGGAAAGCTCGACGCCCGTCCAAGATAAAGAGACATAACTTTATCTATCATGTATAGCATCCAGAAGACGTGACGTTTTGCATCTGCCTGCTCAGGTGGGTCACGAGCTACCTCAGTCTCCCGATGGTAACCTAGACTCTGACACAACCTAGCGCCTCCGGACACAAGTGTCCAGCATAAAGATGGTCGAGCATCTCCCTGCGCTTTCATAGCCTATCTCGAATGAATTACTGGCTGAGATGTGCAAGATGGAAGATAGTAGACTTACGCCCATCATCAAACACTGAATATTCTCTAAAGTAGGCGTGACTAGGAACTCATAGTCCTGAATACCGATACAAAAATTCTTCTCGCACAGTTTGGCATACATCGCACAATCAGAGCTTGAGAGGGCGGGATCATCCTCTTTACCATACGCATCGAGAAGATAGAATAGAAGGCCGTTAACTAGTATAACTTCGCCCTTTGATGGTGGACTCAATGGAAAGTAGACTTTCTTGCATAAGTTTTCAAGCATAAGATGGTCTCTGAAGCCGTTATGCAAAATCACCGGAGGTACTTTCACTTAAAGCATATTAGTTTATAGTTTATTGACCAGGCTAGGGAATTTTACGGACCTGTGGCCTTCTTTAGGGCAGCAATCACAACCGACACTGGTGGGAGATCAATACTTTCAGTCAATAATCTAGTGGACGAGCAGGGGAAATAAACATCATTGACTGGAGAAGGTTGATTTTGCCTTTGGAGAAGTAATTTCAGAGATGCCAGTGAAGACCGAATTTCCTGGTTAATACCAGGGGAGTTTACCTCTCCAGCGGAGAGTTCTGCCGAAAGAGATGCCTGTGCTGACTGGCTGTTGAAAGATGGTTCATTCTGGTAAGGTGTATTCGGGACTAACTCTGTCGTTCGTTCAGTATTCACAACGCAAACCTCGAAGGGGAGTGGATGAGGTTGCTGGCGCCGCTCAAGCTTTGCTAGTCGCTCTTTGATCTCGGCAAGGTTTTCGTGGACGGCACTGAAATTGGTCTTTTCGCTAGATGATGTTAGTGGTTATATGAAAGCAGCCTACTCCTGGAACTTACGGGGAGTCTGCTGATGCGACGTCAGAGCAGGCTTCACCAGTTGTAGCCGCCGATGTGGCCCCACAAGGTAGACTAGCTATGCGACAGCTTGAACAGGGAGAAGTTTTGTCACAGCGAATCTTTGGATATGTCAGCTCCGGTGGACGCTTCTGTGAAACTTATGGGACATATGAGGACCTTTCTAATCCTACAATTCCCGCACTATGTTGACACGCAGGCACTTTATCAGCTTCCCAGTTATCAGCGAGATTCCTAGAATGCTTACCGACTTAGCTATAAGTGAAGTGTTACGGGCCACTTTCCTGCTAACCCTGTTTCCGACTCTACTCACCTTTACTACCTCTGGGGGCGGCTACTGGTCGAAAGGTCCATTTTAGCTAACCTCTGAGGTTTTGTTACAAGAGATTCTCTCTTTGAGACTGTATCAAAAGGAAAGCAAAGTAAAAGAATAAAAATCGTAGGTTGGCGCGGATGCCGCGGAACACCCGGCCGCGCAGCCCGCGTAACCCGCGGAGTCATAGAACCATGGTAGCATGGTCCACAATAATTTTATGCGTTGACTGATTCAAACTATCGTTGAAGTAAAGCAAAACAAAGAGAGGATGAAGAATAGCGTTAAGAATAAACATTTAATGGCGCTTTTATTTATTCCGTTCTTTTGCGGGGAGTACTGGAGTAGTATTTGGGCAGATATACGAGCAAATTTTAAGAAAGTAGCTGGGAAGCTATTAGGTTGCCTGAGACTCGGAAGGTTAGGGTCTTAGCAGCCTGGAATAAGTACGGGTCACCGCGGAATGCGCGAATTCTCTTTCGGCATGTTGGCTCGAGTCGAAAAAAGGTTATACCGCTAATAGTTTCCGGTCAGAATTTGCAGAATTGCTTCAGAGTTTATGTAGCTAGAATATATATATCTCATTCTGGATGAGAGCACAAAAGATAAATATCTCACTCTCTTATCCCATTCTTCTTTCCAGGGTCTTTTACATATCCTTGGGTTCATGTTACCACTCTTCCATGTCGAAAGAATCTCAATCATGTCAGGCATCTAGCCGGTTACAGAGGTATCACTTTCCTTTTGAGTTTTCTCCCATTCTAACTAACAATTACCGGTATAAAGACAGCAATTTTCCCAACTTCGTGTTGGATCTCTGCCAAAGGCTCAGGCCACCTCTCAAAATCCTCAATCTTCGAGCATCCGACCAAAGATCTCCTCCCAAATCCTTCTTCCAGCGCCAGCGATTCGAGCCGCAGATCTGTGGTAGACGGATGGCGGCTAGGGAAAGATCCCAAGAGTGGACTGTTCGGGCCATTTTGAATTCTGCGGTCCTTGGGGAGTAGGAACCATGATCGTTGGGTTCCCCTTGTTGATGTACTATATGTGGATCGGTTCCACATTCTACGGAGGGCACTTTCCTGCTCCTAGCTCTAAGCAATCTTTCATTGGCTTTATCAGACACCTCGCAGATCTGGTACATGAGCACGCATATCCGAGCCTACGGGCCTGGAAGATCTACTGGTCATTCTTCCTCGTCGAGGCGGCATTTTACTGTTTCTTGCCTGGCGTCAAGGGTTACGGAAAGCCCCTCAGCCACGAAGGGGGCAAACAGCTCAAGTACCACTGCAGCGCCGTGTGGTCCTTCTACATCACTATCTTAGTGGCTGCAGCACTCCACTTCACGGAAAACTTCCGGCTCTATGTGATCATTGATGAGTTTGGGCCAATACTATCAGTTGCTATCATTTCGGGCTTTCTCGTGGCTATTGCCTCTCTGCTTGGCTTCGCGGCGCTCAGCACAGAATGACAGGATGCTTACTGTATGACTTTTTCATGGGCGCGGAGCTAAATCCTAGGATCGGCCAATTAGATTTCAAGATGTTTTTATGGTTCGAATTCCTTGGTTCATTTTATTTGCTATTTCTTGTGCTACAGCTGCCAAACAGTATGAGATTTACGGCTATGTTTCTGCTGAAGTCATGTTTCTGGCTGGAGCTCACTTTTTGTACGCGAACGCGTGTGCGAAGGGTGAGGAATGCATATTATCAACATGGTCAGTCCCCTACATCACCTCTCTAGTCAATCTACAAACAGAATATAAATTGATCCTATGAAGGGACATCTACTATGAGAAATGGGGTTTCATGCTCATATTCTGGAACCTGGCTGGTGTCCCCCTCAGTTATTGCCACTGCACGCTTTACTTTGCCAACCGCCTGGACACTGCATCTGATTGGTCCATTCCTGCGCTCCGTATTCCGGTTTTGATCTTTCTCTTCACATCATACCTCTTTGTGTACTGGATCTGGGACACCACGGGTAGTCAGAAGAACCGCTTCAGGGCGCAAGAACGTGGGAAGTTGGTACTAAGGAGGACGTTTCCCCAACTACCTTGGCAAACACTTCAAAACCCTCGTACTCTCACAACTGCATCCGGGAATAAAATTCTTGTGGATGGTTGGTATGCGTATGCTCGGAAAATACATTATACTTGCGATATCTATTTTGCCCTTGCTTGGGGTGCAGTTACTGGATTTGGTAGCCCCTTTCCATGGTTTTATCCCGCTTTCTTTACAGTTATGATTCTACACCGAGCGTATCGGGATATTCAGCGGTGTAAAGCGAAATATGGCGAGATTTGGACAGAGTATGAAAAGCAGGTTCCTTGGTTATTTATTCCAGTATGCATTTTCCCTTGTCCACTTCCTTCATGACATGGCGCTAAAAATGACTAGCATATTATTTAGATAGGATAGCGATATCTTGAAGGATTGTAGCCATACTTTAACTGTCTTGTGAAGTGATATTTTAAGTTATTCTATTCTGAGCTGGGATACGAACCCTATGTGCTTGCTACTTGTACACTCAAATGATATCTTCTTACTCTGAACCTACTTTTCAAGACACTCCGGTGGCGTGTGAGGGACACAGGCGTGTACGTTGAGGGTCTAGCCCTAATTGTATTATTATTATTCCTTCTAACGTGCTGTATCAGTCAGGGACTATGTAGCACGGCTAGCGCCTAGGCGCTAGCGTTTCTATTTAATTAATTTACAAGCAATGGTGGTAGCCAATTTATTCCAGTGAATGTCGAGGGTCTAGCTTTGATTGTAGCAAATAGCAAAACAAATGAAATCGTAACAAACGTTTATTTTTTTCTTTCTAGCTCCTTTAGCGCCTCTAGCTCTTTTAGCTCTTGTTCTCGCTTTAGCCTGTTCAGGTGATTCTGTCCAGTACAAACACTAGTCTTTTTAAAAACGCCAGCGTTTTTCAATGCCGATTGTCGTGTGCAATAGTAAAGCTATTGTAAGCTTGTTTCTTTCGCAGTAGTTTTCAAACTTTGATTTAGCTAAAACTAGCTTAGGATCATTGCAGCTAAGTAGCAAATGCTAAGCTGTTTATTCCGTTTCGCACACGTATTTGTTAAACGTTACATATTATTATTATTATTATTCCTTTTAACGTGCTGTATCAGTCGAGGACTATGTAGCACGGCTAGCGCCTAGGCGCTAGCGTTCCTATCTAGTTTATGTACAAGCAATGGTGGTAGTCAATCTATTCCAGTGAATGTTGAGGGTCTAGCCCTAATTGTAGCAAATAGCAAAACAAATGAAATCGTAGCGAACGTCTATTCTTCTCTTTCTAGCTCCCCTAGCGCCTCTAGCTCTTGTTCCCGCTCTAGCCTGTTCAGGTGATTCCGTCTAGTACAAACGCTAGTCGCTTTGAGGAACGCTAGCGTCTTTTCAATGCCGATTGTTGTGTGCAATAGTAAAGCCATTGTAAGCCTGTTTCCTCCAAAGTCGTTTTTGAGCTTTGATCTAGCTAAAACTAGCTTAGGATCATTACAGCTAAGTAGCAAATGCTGAGCTGTTTCCTTCGTTCCGCACACACACTTGTCGGACGTCACATGCCCTAGCTTGTGCAAATATGATCGAATATAGCCATAGCCGAGCTTTAATTGAAATAGCGAGCTAGCTAGCTCTCTAGTCGTTCCGCGCGGTAGTTGTATTTTTGACTTGATTTTCCACGGAAATAGCTTTTGTACGTAAATGGATTTGTACTAGGCTTGCTGTCGTACTTTGCTAGCACATTTTTCCATTCCGCAATATTAGCTTTTTAGCTTCGCAGCCGAATACCGCAAAACTCGTCGTTGTAGTGCTAGGCTCAATAGTTGTAGCTAGTTTAGCTAGTTTGTCGGCTTGGTCGTTTCCATAGATATCCGTGTGCCCTGGAACTCACTTTAGTGCAATACTAGCTCCTTTTTCTATTGCATATAGCGTAGCTTCGCTAGCGCGTATTTGCTGTGATTGGCCGGGATTGTCGTTAGCTGATTTTAGCCTGTGAAGTGCGGCTTGATTGTCGGCATAAATATTGTAGTTCTGGCCTGGCTGTACTATTGTACTAGCGTATTCGATAGCTTGTGTGATTCCTTCTAGCTCTCCATTGTAGACTAGCTGTAATTGGCCAATGTTGTCGATATTACGATGTATTGTACTAGGCCGTCCTTGATTGTCGTATTGTAGCGCAATAAAGCCGATTCCTACACTTGTCGATTCGGTGCTCGGAATCATCGACGCATCGGAATACATATTAATTGTACTAAGGTAGCTTAGGTGATTCAAGCTAGTTTGGTGCATTGTGGTGGCGTCTTCTTTTGACAGGGAGCTGATTTCGACTTTGTATGGCGTAGTGCGATTCCATGAAGCGTACTTGTAGTGCTGAATATGCTCTAGTCTAGCTGAACTGGCTAAACTAGCTAAACTAGCTGAACTAGCTGAACTAGCGATGCGTTTTAGCTGTGTGCCGGCTGTAGCTGTTTGTGTAGCTTGTTTGATAGGGTGATTTTGAAGTAGCTTTAAAGCTCGAATAGCATATTGTCGTACGTTAGCGTTAAGTCGTACGCTAGCGGGATACAATGCTGATTCGACCTCTATAGAGCAAATTGGACTAGTTCGGAAAACACTTAGTATTTTGCGTAGTGCCAGGTTCTGTAATAATTGTAATTGTCGGCTGAATTGTGCTTGGCCTTTCCACTATATTACCGCTCCGTAGTCGGCTACGCTAGTCACGCAAGCGAGGTATAATTGTCGCATAGCAAAAGGGCTAAGACCTCTTTTCGTGTTAGCTAGTCTAGCTAGTCGATAAAAACTAGATCTAGCTTGGCTAGTACGTATTGCGACGTGTTGCTTAAATGTAAGCCCTGAATCGAACCAAATGCCTAGCTAGCGTACTAGCTTTTTGGCTGTACGACGTTGTTGTCAGGTAGTCGTAAGCTAATTGTACTAGCTAGTTTAGCTGTCGTAAAATGGATTAGTTCGGTTTTGGCCAAATCAAATTGAATTGCATTCAAGCTCGCTAGTTCAGCTAGTTTAGCTACTTCGCGTTCTAGTATGCGTACATTTTTCGGAGGCTAGTCGATGACGTAGTCAATGACATGTCGTTTATGTACGACACTATTTTAATCGACGAAGCTAGCTTTGCCGCTAGGTCTCGTATGTAAATTAAGAATAGTATTAGCGAAATAGGACTGCCTTGCGGGATGCCGGTATCAATTGTACTAAATTGCTTTAATTGGTTGTCGAACGACAGTCGTAATTGTCGATTAGCTAGAAATAACGACACCTAGGAAATCAAGCTAGTCGGCATGCCGAGCTTTTGCAAAATAGCTAGTAGCTGATTTTTGGCCACGTAATCGAATGCTTTTTGATGTCTAAAAACAACGTTGTTGTAATACGTTTTGCTAGTCGATTTTGTTGTATCTCATTTGTCAATAGCATTGCCGCGTCGATAGCTGATTTTTTCAAGCGACCTCCGATTTGCGTATTGTGCAATAAGCTAGTCGTTTCCGCTAAGTAGCTAAGTCGCTGTGCTAAAATACGTTCGCTGATTTTGCCTAAGCAATTTAGTAGCGATATTACTCTGTATACTGTCGGATTCGTGTAGTCAGGCTTTTGATGTTTTTGGTATTACACCTGTAGCTTGCTTCCAGCACTTTAGGTGATAGCCGACATGCAATAGACTAGCGAATAGTCTATAAAATAGCTCGGATCCGTACGATAAGCTTGACGAATAATATCTTGATTGATCAAATCCGGACCTGGCGTTTTGCCTTTGATTTTGCCGAACATGCATTTTCTAGCTCCGAAATAGCTAGTTTCGGCTTAGGGCTAGACCCTCAACATTCACTGGAATAGATTGACTACCACTATTGCTTGTACATAAACTAGATAGGAACGCTAGCGCCTAGGCGCTAGCCGTGCTATAGTCCTCGACTGATACAGCACGTTAAAAGGAATAATAATAATAATAGCTAGTTTCGGCCATGCCCACGTAGTACTAGGTTGATAATTGTACCAAGCTAAATTAGCTGCTATTAGTGGCGGAGGGAACAGTTTGCTACGTAGCGTACTAGCTTTGCCTTGGAACGTCGTTTGGCCTGATATAGTCGGGGTGATTAAAAGGATACATGCGATGAGTTTATGGAAATGAGAAATGATGAACTTTTGATGAAGTATCTCCCCTTGAGAGCAGAAGTTCTGATGCTTAGGGTGAAGTCCGTATGATGGCCCTCATGTGTCATTGCTGTCTCCGGAATGCGCGATCCTCTCTCGCGCCTTGTCGCCATTTTCGCTTCTCGATCAACTCCACATTTATGATCAGCTTGATAGTCGTGTTCGCCGTTTGTATCACATTTACCGCTCAATCGCGCAGGGGCCCTTAATTTTGAAAGAACCCTATCCATCTTTGCGGTCATAGAATACCGGTTCGGTGGTTCAAATCGAGTGTTGGAGGCTTGTAAGCGGTAAATTCGGTATAATTCTTTTCTCCATCAAATGAATCCTCTCACTTCCTACCTCCAACTTCCCATCTTAATCACAGTATGACTGCCCTCATCTTCCACCTCGATATGCTGTTACGTGGAAAAAATCACATGTATGTTTTACATACTGTACAAATTCAATTAGCCAGACACATGAGATAAGGATCATTATGGTTAAATTCTGTAGATCGTCGTACCTTTATGTAGCAAGGCTTATACTAAAGAAAACTAACTATTTTAACGTAGTACAAGAATTTAAATATTGAGCCATTGACCTTATGCCACAGCTGCATTATTAATGGTTCGGCTAAATAGAGGCAAGCTTGTCTGGGCAAAGAGCACCTCAAATCCCAATACACGTAATTTGCTTGCGGCTCACACCTTTTTCTTGAGCTTGTATCATGATTATTTCTTTCCCGGACGCGTTATTTGGCATCGAAAGATATCGGTCGAGTGTAAGTGTTCGTCTATTCAGCGCATCTTACCAATATAGGCAGGTGGGTTCGATGGGCGGATAAGAAGAATGGGATGTCTGGAATATTAAATACTGGTGTTCGAGCGTGCTGGCAACCAGTTCGAGCTATGTTTCAGGACATTTCCAATCTAGCTATCCTGTGCTAATGACGAGGACGACGAGGAACATGCAACTTCCCGTGCGTCAAGCGACGAATGTGACCCGCGACCACTATGAAAGCGACGTGGTGGAAGAGGAGAGCATGCGCGATAGAATAGAACGTGTTTCTGCGGATTTACGCGACCTGAAGCTTTTCTATAATATCGAGTACTCTCCTCGGCGGACAGCGCGCCTGAAAGAGTATTACACCGGCGAATTGGCAGGCCTTAAGGACGTGTCGTTTGACACAATCAATCAAGATGCGAAGATTGATTATTTACTACTGAAGAACAATCTTGAGAGACAGCTTCAGCAGCTGGATCTCGAGGCTGCGAAAGATAAGGAGACCGAGCCCCTCCTTCCCTTCGCCGTTACCATTATACGGCTTTGCGAGGAGAGACAGAGGATGGAACCAATTGATGCTAAGAAGGCGGCAACCGACATACAGGAGATTACGCAACGGGTGGTACTGAATACAGGGAGTAGTTTTGGCAGGAAAGATTGAGATGGACAGGACGACGGCATTTCGTGCCGCTCGCACAGTTGATCGACTGCACGAACACCTCGCAGAGTGGTTTATATTCTACAACGGATATGATCCACTATTCTCCTGGTGGGTTGTGAAGCCGTACAGCCAAGTTGACAAGGCGCTTGCGGAGTTTGCGAATGTTGTTCGAGAACATCTTGTCGGTATCACACCGGGAAATGAAGACGTCATCGTAGGGGATCCGATTGGATATGAAGGGCTGCTGGCGGAGCTGAAAGCAGAAATGCTTCCCTACACCCCGGAAGAGCTCATCAAAATCGGAGAACTGGAATATGCATGGTGCTTGACTGAGATGAAGAAAGCATCGCATGATCTCGATCCTGGTTACGGCAAAAATTGGAAAGCGGCGCTGGAACATGTTAAGAACCTCTACGTTCCGCCTGGGAAACAAACAGAACTTATTCGCTTTCTAGCTATTGAGGCTGTCAATTATGTCAAAGAGCGAGATATGGTCACGATACCTCCGATCTCTAATGAGTGTTGGCGTATGTTCATGATGGCACCAATGAGACAAAAGGTTTGTTTGGTTTTTTTCGAACGTAAACCCCGTAATCTAGAGTCTCGCAATAGTCTACCACCAAGACAGCTCAATGTCTCCAAAAATTGCGTACATTGACTCCCCCGGAAGATATAACGCTTTAGATAATACCTCCGATCCTATGTTATAGAGGCGGGCAAGCTAATTCCTGGGTTCTCATCATAGGTCAGTCCGTTTTTCTTGGGCGGCAAAGATATCATCGTCTCGTATCCAACCTCTACAATGAATCACGAGGATAAGCTAATGAGCATGCGCGGCAACAACCCGCACTTCTCGCGCAGCACAGTCTTCCACGAGTTGGTCCCAGGGCACCACCTCCAAGGTCATTATCTATCCCGCTCGAAGCCTTATCGCTTTCCTATTTTTGACACACCATTCTCCGTAGAAGGCTGGGCGCTTTACTGGGAACTAATACTCTGGGACTTGGGTTTTGCGGGGAGCCCGGAGAACCGGATTGGAATGCTTTTCTGGCGCATGCATCGATGCATAAGAATTATCTTCTCGTTGAAGTTTCATCTGGGTCAGATGTCTCCGACAGAGTGTATAGATATGTTGGTTGATGCTGTTGGACACGAGCGTGCGAACGCAGAAGGGAAGTAAGACGATCATTTGCTGGTGACTATTCTCCGTTGTACCAATGTGGTTACCTTCTGGGTGGATTGCAGCTGTATTCCTTACGACAAGAACTGGTAGATGGTGGGAAGATGACACAAAAAGCCTTTCATGACAGATTCCTCAAGGAGAGTACAATTCCAATCGAGTTGTTCAGGGCTCTCTTGTGGAAAGAACCTTTGAGGAGAGAATTCACACCTTCTTGGAGGTTCTATAAAGGTGTAGAATGAATCTATAATATTTATTGTCACGAACGAGACATTAAGAACACTTGGTCAAAACATTTGGACATATATTTGGACTATTCGTTACAGTATAAGGAAGTTAGATTCTCCATCAAGAAATTCAAGGACAGACTGCAGGAGATCTAAGAATCGGAGTATATAGCACGGAAAATTTACAGCCCATAAGCGCGTCGGAGCTTCTCACTCACACGCTCTTCAGCAATTTCCACCTCCTCCCACATCTCCATCATTTTTGACGCTTCACTTCATTCCTCGGCGTCATATCGAGTTGGAACCAGTCCGGCTTCGCAATCAAGAGATTGCAATAGTCGAGATCCGGTATCTCAACCTCATGACCATTGTCATCTATTTTCTTCTTCATGTTGAAAGCCCAGGCAAGTGCGCCGCAAACCAGATATAACTCATGGTTTACTATATCAACCCCCATGCAAATACGGCGACCATTCCCAAACTGAGAATGCCCTTCGAGTCGTGGGTATTGTGTGAGCGGTTCTCGGAAGGTTGGGTAAGATGGGCTCATCCATCTCTGTGGAAGGAATGAATCCGGCATTGGATAAATATTAGCGTCTCGGGTGATCCCCTACTCGATCATTAGCAAATGTGGGACTGAATGGAGATTGTTGCCTACCATTCCATTGCATGGATGGTTGAGCCTGCCGGAATAAAGAAACCGTCGTAAACATGGTCTCTGCTTGAAGCATGTGGAATTCCAGTTGGCACTGGTGGTCTCCATCGAATTACCTCCTTCACAATGGAACGCAGAACTGGGAGGTTTTCCATATCTCTCATCTCAGGCAACCGGTCCCCACAGACAATATCGATCTCGTCTTGCAGCTTAGCCAGCCATTCAGGGTGCAGCACCACTGCGAGTATAAAGCTCATCAGAGGACTGGCGATTGTGAGCGCGCCCGCAATCGCCATCATACCAACCTCATATGCACCCTCGAGGTCGTCCGCCTGGGACTTTTCTTGGGAGTCGAAAAACATCTTCATGTAGCAAGGTTTGGCTTTGCCTTCTAGCCATTGTTTGCGGACTTTGGCTTGTTGACTAAGGAAGAAATCTCGCTCTTCAGCGTATCTCTTCTTCTCATATCTCTTCCAAGGAGATAAAAATGCAGGTAAATATGCCAGTGGTGAAACGACGTTAGGCAACGCGCCTGCTGGAGATATGACTGTTAGAAGAGCCATCGTGATTTGACGCAATCTTGACGCTTCGTCAGGTGATCCCCATGCCAGCCTACATATGTTTCGGCTCGTGTGCTCTTCCAAGAGATTCCTGTACCAGTCGGGGTGGAAAAGTAGTTTGTAAAGCAGCCGTTTTGTCTCTACGACAGGATAATTATGCTGAGATAGCCGAGCTGATGCTGTCATAATTTGGTGTCCAAACTTTCGCTGACGCAGCCATGTTTCTATCATACTTTTGGTTAAATCAGACTTCAGGATCGTGGTAAGCATTGGCAACATACCATTTTCACCTAGAAGCGGAAGATATTCTCCCCAGTCTTATTAATAGGCAAGTTGTTTATCAGTGGTCGGTCTGAAAAGACTGCAGCTTGTTTTGCAAGAAGATCTTTCGCAATCTGCTCCGAGGCTATCCATACATGTGTGGTGCCAAAAGCTCATGCTTGAAAATGGGGCCGGGCTCTTTGGCCCATTTGTAGAAATGTAGCCATGTTCTTTCAGTTGGCAGATCGTGAACTCTTCCAATGAGTGGTAAATCTTGATTGTGTCAGTACATGACCGAAGAACATGGCAGATTTTGCAATTAGAAATGCATACTCAGGGCCCAGGAAGTCTTTGAGCACCCTCAGGCATTCGGTGATATGGATCATGCCACCATCGGTAGACAGCAATCAGACATGCAAAAGGAATGCTCCTAACAGCGTCAAAAGGCTCATGGCGCAAAAGGACATCGTCTTGCACTTTGAACACACAATGTTTTTAGACAACAAGAAGAGGGAGAGAAAAATGGTGCAACCACGCTTTATGTTCCCAGGGCGTACTTTGAGATATTGATCACTATCTACTTCGGAAGAAACCCATGCCAGGTGTTCTCAAAAACCTTAGGTGCCAAGTTTGCACTTCTAGCTCTTGGATGAGAAGTCATGAGCAATACGGGGTTTGCCGCAAATCCCTCGATTGAGCGCACAGCCGTCAAGTGGATTCATCCCGATCCTTGCTGGTTCATCCTTCCGTCCAACAGTTAGACTTCCTTTGTCACATATCTCTGAGTCCGGGAGGACCCGCAGAAGCTTAAGCAGACCACGGAGTCCGTGCGAAGCGCTTCCGATGCAATCCCTCACCAGCAAGGACGCCATGATCGACGATAAATCTGACTTTAAGATGACCCCTTTTTTGCTAAGCGAATCTTCCCCAGCGGACATCCGTCAACTCTAACACCATGTCAGGTAAAAGCTGAACATTAACAAAATCCGAGAATGTTTACAGCATGGCACGATAACCGTAGCGCTAGCGATGTAACTGGTGGCTTCTTTGATTCGGAAAGGGAATGTTGCCTCGGTCTTATCCAGACTGTGCATTTTGTGCACGTGGTCTGACTGACCTATGTTTCAATATGCTTTGTTTACATTGCTGTTTCTTACTCCCTGCTTTAATTTATTGTGAAATTGAGATTTAATCGAAACCCCTCGGTATTGGATTTTCATACCGCCTTCCTTTCTCATTCTTAGATTGCCAGTGCAAGTCGGCGACTAAGCTGTTACCTGATCCGTAAATTATGGTCCTGACGGTCTTGATCCCGGACAAGTAACCATGTTTACTGGCATATTTATCACCGCTCCGAGAGCCTATCTATGATGCAAGTGCGTATAGTTTTACACAGGAGAGCGCATAGTCGATTACATGCCTTGCCGGACTAAGTCTCTACAGGAACAACTGTATGTGAGATATGAAATTCGTGGCTTTCTTGATTCAAAGTTGCTATTCCCAATTGGGGTAATGTGTCCACTGTCTCTGCAGAGGCATAGTGATGTCTGAATTATTGGCACTTTCGTAGAGCCCTTTTCATGTGAAGTGGCAACTAAAATTTCTCGTTTGCATCTTGGTATAAACACCACATGTTCCCAATGGTTTGGACACCAAGCTCATCCTCACCGGTCGTGTCAGAGTCAAGCATTAACCATGGCTGAGAGACTGAACTTCCTTCTCTTCGGGGACCAATCACTTTCTGTATATGAAACCTTAGTCGACTTCTTCAAAAGGGAAAACTTCGGTATCCTAGCAAAGACGTTCTTGGATAGAACAGCAACAGCACTCCAGGATGAAGTTGACAAACTATCAAGCGTGGACCGGAAAGGAATACCAAAATTCTCTACAATACAGCAGCTGAACGAGAAATACCATGTTCAGACACAAAAGACATCGGCATTGGATAGCGCATTGATGTGTATCACGCAGTTAGTCTTGTACATTGAGTGAGTATTTCTCTATATCGTCAAGTACGTTAGCTGACGACTGATCAGACGAGAGGAAACATTACAAGATGGTAACAGTAAGGCACAGGATAATTGTCTTGTTGGCCTTTGTAGTGGATCACTCACAGCAACCGCCATAACAAGTGCTCCTTCCCTGTCGCTCCTTGTGCCTATCGCCACGGAAATAATTCTGGTAGCTTTCCGCATTGGTCTCTATGTCAGTGCGATGGCGGAGCAGCTTGATGCGATGGACGAGTCTGCTCAAAGTTGGACATATATCATTCCGGATATAAATGAAGAGGCAGCAAGGTCGATTCTTACCGGTTTTCACACGTCACGTGTAAGTCATTGAACAGTCGCTACTACAAAATACCGCCTAATACATTCATAGGGTGTTTCCATCTCAGCAAAGTGTACATAAGTGCTGTCACAGCTACTAATATTGCTATTACGGGACCACCATCCACCCTTAAATCTCTGCTCGACGCCAAGGTCTTTGAGAAGACACCAGTCGCCCTTCCCATCCACGGGCCATATCACGCTGCTCACTTGCATGCTACCACTGAACTCGAAAAGACGCTTCGTCTTAAAAATACTTTCATTTCTAGGACATTAAGCAACTTTCAGCCACGCTTCCCAGTTCTTTCTTGCACCAGCGGAAAGTGGTATGAGGAGAATAATTGCTACAAACTCCTTCTCTGCGTAATCCGGGAAATACTCACCGAGCCTCTTCACTTTTACCGCATTCTTGACGGTTGTGTCGAAAAGGCTCAGGGATATCATGGTTCAAAATGTTACATCGTTCCATTTGGTCCAACACACGCTACGAGCAGCCTGGCAAACGCAATCAGTACACAGACCAGTCTCGAGGTTGCGGTTCGCCGTTCACCATCAATTGATGGCGACTCAAGTCGATCTGCATCTTTCGTGAGAGACAAGTTGGCTATAACGGGAATGGCGGGTCGCTTCCCGGATGCTGCAAGCCATGAAAAGTTATGGGAGCTCCTTGAACAGGGGTTAGATGTGCACCGAGAGGTACCGAAAGATCGCTTTGATGTGAGGACACATTTTGATCCTGCTGGCAAAGCCCGAAATACAAGCCACACACCTTATGGATGTTGGATTGAGAACCCTGGACTTTTTGACCCTAGGTTTTTCAACATGTCGCCTCGTGAAGCTTTGCAAACAGATCCAATGCAAAGAATGGCTCTGTCAACAGCATATGAAGCCCTTGAGATGTCTGGTTACGTCCCAAACAGAACACGGTCTACACAACTCGATCGAATCGGAACCTTCTATGGGCAAACTAGTGACGACTGGCGAGAGATTAATGCGGCTCAGGATGTTGATACATATTTTATCACTGGTGGTGTGAGGGCGTTTGGACCTGGGAGAATCAATTACCACTTTGGTTTCTCTGGTCCATCATTCAACATTGATACAGCCTGCTCGTCAAGTGCAGCAGCACTACAGCTAGCCGCTACATCATTATGGGCTAAAGATTGCGACACTGCCGTTGTTGGTGGCCTCTCCTGCATGACCAATTCGGACATCTTCGCAGGGTTGAGCCGTGGTCAGTTTCTGTCAAAGAAGGGGCCTTGCGCTACTTTCGATAACGATGCTGATGGCTATTGCCGAGCTGATGCATGCGCTACTGTCATCATTAAACGTCTTGAGGATGCTATCGCTGATAACGACAATGTGTTGGGAGTTATCTTGGGCACAGCGACTAATCATTCGGCAGATGCAATCTCCATCACCCATCCCCACGGCCCC
The DNA here is from genome assembly GCA_918026815.1 of Chalara sp. BL73. Classification (NCBI taxonomy): domain Eukaryota; kingdom Fungi; phylum Ascomycota; class Leotiomycetes; order Helotiales; genus Chalara; species Chalara sp. BL73. Next base: position 420,616 of record CAKJVC010000196.1, read on the forward strand.
ACTCAAGAAGTATTGTATACCGGTATCTTGGACAAGGCTGGCATCGACCCTATCGAGATCGACTATGTGGAGATGCACGGAACTGGTACGCAAGCAGGAGATGGTACTGAAATGGTCTCAGTGACCAACGTATTTGCACCAAGTGGCCGGCGTAAGAGAAGAGCAGATCAGCCGTTGTTCCTTGGCGCTGTGAAGGCAAACGTGGGACATGGTGAAGCAGCTTCTGGTATTACCGCTCTTATCAAGTGCTTGATGATGCTACAGTACAATTCAATTCCCCGCATGTAGGCATCAAGAATATCATCAATCAGGGTTTTCCAAGAGACCTAGCTGATCGGAATGTCAATATTGCTTTCTCCAAGACACCCTTCAGAAGCAGGGCCGATCGAGCGCGCCGGATATATGTGAGTAATTTCAGCGCCGCTGGCAGCAATACTGGAATGCTTCTCGAGGAGGGTCCAACTCGGGTACGGGCCTACCCTGATCTTCGCCCAGCTCATGTTGTTGCCGTTACAGCGAAATCCAAATCAGCACTACACAGAAATGTTGAGCGTTTGAATCAATATCTCAAATCAAACCAAAATATCTCAATTGCAGACTTGGCTTATACCACAACAGCTAGACGTATCCAACACAATTGGCGCATATCGGTCACTGGCTCTGATGTGTCCCAGATTCAATCTGAGTTGATGTCAAAACTGCAGAATGAGAAGTCAGTCCCGATCTCTCCTACGGCACCCAGAGTCGCTTTCTTGTTCACTGGTCAAGGCTCGCATTATGCGGCTTTAGGCAAGGAGCTATACGATAATTCATCGCTCTTCCAGCAGAGCATACAAGAGCTTGACAAACTAGCATTGATACATGGGTTTCCAAGCTTTGTGCCATTGATTGATGGCAGTGCTGAGGTTGATACTCTGTCACCCATTGTCATACAACTTGGTCTCGTTTGTTTCGAGGTCTCCCTCGCAAGATTGTGGTCGTCATGGGGAATCAAACCATCAGTAGTGGTCGGACACAGCCTCGGCGAGTATGCTGCTCTCCACATTGCTGGTGTACTT